>CM071937.1:85601216-86123094 GCA_016081115.2 Rehmannia glutinosa
GGCTTTTGATGTTCCACCTTTACTTGCTGACATGTCAAACACTTGTTAACATAACTCGCAATATCTTTCTTCATGCCATGCCACCAAAACTTTTGTTTGAGGTCCCGATACATCTTTGTAGCTCCTGGGTGTATGGAGTATGGAGTTTCATGGGCTTTCGACATAATTTGTTTTCTCATTTCCCAATCTTTTGGTACACAAAGTCGTTCTTTAAATTTTAAAATTCCATTGTTGGAGATACAAAAATCCGGACATTTTCCGGTCATTACTTCTTCTTTGATTTTGGATAAAAGTTGGTCCTTTTCTTGACTGCTTGAATATGCTCAAAAAGGATCTGGGGTCAAGGTTATCGCCGATAAATGATTCAAAATTATTTCAAGTTGTAGCTCAATAACCTCTTTTTGCAAAGGTTTTGGGATAACATGCAATGCCATGAGTTTTGTCGATGATTTCCTACTCAATGCATCCACTACTCGATTTGCTTTGCCAGGATAATAAAGGATTTCACAATCATAATCCTTAACTAATTCAAGCCATCGTCTTTGCCTCATGTTTAATTCTTTCGTGTAAAGAAATATTTCAAGCTCGTGGTCTCAGTATAAATCTTCAGGTGACTCCATACAAATAATGTCTCCATATTTTCAATGCAAATACTACATTTTGCCAATTCAAGATCATGAGTAGGGTAATTCTTTTCATAATCCTTCAACTGTCTCGAGGCATAAGCAATCACTTTATCATTTTGCATCAGAACTGCACCAAGGCCCATTTTTGATGCATCACTGTAAATAGAGAATCCTTCTTCTCCTTCAGGAATCGTCAATACTGGTGATGAAGTTAATCTATTCTTAAGCTCTTGAAAACTTCTATCACAAGCATCAGTCCATTCAAACTTTTTCCCTTTGCGCGTTAGGTTAGTTAGAGGCAACGCTATTTTTGAAAAATCCTCCACAATCTTTCGATAGTAACTTTGATAAACCTATGAAACTTCTAATTTCACTTGCATTCTTAGGTTGCTTCCAATTTAGAACAACCTCTATCTTTCCTGGATCCACCTTAACACCATCTTTTGATATCACATGGCCTAAGAAGGACACTTCATCTAACCAGAACCCACATTTGGAAAATTTTGCATATAATTGATGCTCTCTCAATGTCTCAAGCACAATCCTCAAGTGTATATCATGTTCTTCTCGACTCTTTGAGTATACAAGGATGTCATCAATAAATACTATAACAAACTTATCAAGATATTCTTTGAATACTCGATTCATCAAATCCATAAAAGCTGTTGGGGCGTTTGTAAGACCAAAAGGCATAACCATAAATTCATAGTGACCATACCTACTTCTAAAGGCTGTCTTTGAAATATCTCCTTCTCTTATCTTCAATCGATGATAACCATATTTCAAATCAATTTTTGAAAATATCGATACCCCTTTTAATTGGTCAAACAAATCATTAATTCTCTGTAGTGGGTATTTATTCTTTATGGTCACTTTATTCAACTCCCTATAGTCAATACATAATCTCATAGACCCATCTTTCTTCTTGACAAATAATACTGGAGCTCCCCATGGTGAATGACTTGGTCGTATGAAACCTTTGTCAATGAGTTCTTTTAATTGAGCATGCAATTCTTTTAACTCTGATGGGGCCATTCTATATGGTGCTTTTGAAATTGGATTTGTGCCTGGCACGAGTTCAATTTCAAATTCAATTTCTCTATTTGGTGGTATTCTGGCAAGTCTTCAGAAATACATCGCGGTGAACTCTCGAACTACTTCACTCTCGAACATCGGCACTTCATTGATCATCAACTTCACTTCTTGTCCTTTGTCGATTATATTAGCCAAAAATCCCATGCACCCACTAGCCAAGAATCTTCCTTGCCTTCATAGTCGATATAATTATCTTTGATTCTTTGTTTGATTCTCCCAAAACACGATCGTTACCCATTATTTAGTTCTAATTTAACCCTTTGTCGTCGACATATGATAATAGCATTATATTTTCCCAAGAAATCCATTCATAGGATAATATCAAAATCATGCATATTCAATACAATGAGATCAATGAGGAATTCCTTATCGAGAATCATCAAAGGAATCGATGACAGATAATGTGTGGATATCATTACTTCTCCAGAGGGTAATATTATGGCAAATTTTTGTGTTAAAGGTTTAAGATTTCTTATTTATTTTCTCAAAGAAAGGAACTAGATACAAATGAATGGGTAGCACCCGTATCAAAAAGTTAGTATGCAATTTTTGTCAGTAAGAGAATCTGACCTGTGACAACATTAGAGGTTCCAGTGCAGCTTCCTCCTTTGTTATAGTGTAAATTCGAGCGTTTGCAGGTGCAGCTTCCAGTCTACCTTGTGTTATGAGTGGTCCTTCCAAGGTAGTTTGCATATTACTTTGAGTTGAGCAATGGGTGTTTTTCTTTGGTTCTCGGGCATTAGTATTGGTGGGACAATCCTTAGATATATGACCTTCACGACCACAAGAATAGACTCGATTGGTTCCCCATCGACATTTACCCGATGTTTCTTACCGCATTTGTTACAAGCGAATAATTTTATTGTTATTGTATTGTTGTGGACCTTTAACTTCTTTTCTCACGCTCCGATTCTTTTGATTCGAAAGTTACCTTTTATTTTGTTATTTCTCCAATTTTGGTTATTATTGTTGTTTCTGAGCTTTGCTTTGATCGCCCAATTCATTATTAGATCGGTTCTGTGGAGCCGATACTTTTTGTTCTTTTGTAAATGGTACTCGGCACGGAGTGCTCCTTTCACAAGTTCACTGCGTGTTTGGAGGACTAGCTCCATCAACGATCACAACAATTTCGATCGGAGTACCTTTATCGTCTCCTAACTCTTTATTCTTCATCACGAACTATCCTGGGCCAAGATGAGCTAATTGGTCAAACTTTGTCACCACCTCAATCACCGTCATATCTCCCCGACGAAGGCCCTCAAACTCATCATAATGTTTTCTTGTGATATTCATATGAAAGAACTTTTCATTAAATTCGTAAGAAAGTCCGCCCATGTCATTCTATTGACATCCCCGCTTTGCTCAATTCCTTCCCACTGCACGGGCTTCCATCGTCAAGCAATATGATGCACATAAAACTTGTTCATTTTCAAGTAAATCCCATCAACTTGAGAGTGGCTTCTATGGTCTTCACCATGCTTGAGCGACTAAGGGTCTTTGGATCCTTCAAGCCTGTGAGGTTTAACACATTTCCATCTAACCAAGAGAGGTTCTTGTGAGATGGATCTCATCATTGCATGAACCGTAGGGGCTTCAACTACCCGTTTTTGATGTTGAGGGGTAATTGGTGTAGGTGTTTGATAAATGGTTTTATCATGATTTTGATGATTTTGTTTTTATACCAAAATAATGTTTTTAAAGGTTGTCCAAATACTCCTAAATGATTTAAAATGGTTTTAATATTTTAGGAGTATTTCCTCAAGTTTATTTTCGATAATATTGACAACACATTTAATGATTTTATGTCAATGGGTTTTTACATCGAAACTATGTTTCTAAATGTTGTCCTAATACTCCCGACCAATCTAAAATATTTTTACTATTTATCGGGGTATTTATTAGAATTTATATCGGACAACACTTTTTGTGTTAATGTGTTATTTCATCAAAACTATATTTCTAATGTTGTCCTAAATACTCCCGATCGGTTTAAAATATTTTTACAAATTTTTGGAGTATTTTTTGAGGTTTATTTTCGACAAAAATCGGACAATATTTCTTTTAGGAAGTCGAGGTCGATCAAAGAGGCGACTGCACTGGGAATGCATTTCACGAAAAAGTAACTCCCTAACTCCTAAATCGGTCGGGGTGACCGGTCACCATGGTGGGCGACGGTCGCACCCTAGGCGACTGGTCGAGCCCCCCTAGAAGGACCAGTCACCCTGTTGAAAATTTGCTATGTTCATTTCAAACTTCTATCATCTTGCGACCGGGACCGGTCGCCCTCAAGTTTGATGAAAAATTTCTAATCACAGCAATGATGACTTTTCCTTAATTTGTGGAATTGATTTCTAACGACTATAATCTTGATTTTAATTGCAATTTTTTGTAGATATCAGATTCCAAGAGGAGCCTATCAAGTATCAATCATCTCCTATAAATAGAGGAAGATTTGAAGCACAACAATAAGAGAGAACAACACAAAGTAACAAGATATACTCAAGCAAACACTTGGTCTTCCATTGTTATTATTCTGTTGTAATTTGCCTAGCTTATCACTTTCACATCCTTGAGGTCTAGGCTATTCTTGATTACACTTGCACTCAATTGTATAATTCATTATCGAGTTGTAATCTTGAATTTTTGGGTTATCATTCAACACAAGATATCCTTGTGAGTGTTCTTGTGGTAAGAACACACTGGATGATCTAAGTGTTAGGTGTAAGAAGATTGTGGTAATCTTCTTGTTGAGGTGTTGAAGAATTTGGTATTCTTCAAGGTTGAAGATTGTGGTAATCTTCACAAGGTGCCGTTGAAGATTGTGGTAATCTTCAAGAGAGATTGTGGTAATCTCAAAGGTGGTGTTGAAGAAGAGTGTGGTGCTCTTCAAGGTGTTGTTGTAAGTTGGTGTTGTATTAATTTTGGTAATTAATAAAATCTTTTTTCTTTTGAAATCCAACCCGGATATACCGGGGTAGTAGAGGATTAGACCCTATGTGGGTTGAACTCTATAAATCGATGTGTGTTGTTTACATTCCACACCTTTATTATTGTCTTTGAGCATTCGGTAAAAAAAAAAAAGAGGGCAAAATCGAAAAGATGGAGATAATCTATTCACCCCCTCTAGATTATCGTAGCGCTTGGACTTACTGAAGAGGTTCATCATGAGTTTCTCTTCCATTAATAGCTCGGAGCTCATTAATTTCACTTTGTTGGCTTTGTAGTTGTCTTTGAAGATTTGCAATCATTTCAATGATATTAGCATCGATAGGAATGTCCCTTGTCCTTCTTGTTGTTGGGCGACCCTACGTGCGCCTCTTCCTCTTTCAACGTTCATAGTTCTTCTTAATGGAGAGAGGAAAAATATTACCGAGTTAGTAATAAGGCTCAACTTTCTTACTATAATCAAAGTTATGTTATGAAATCGTATCTAAAACACTATTCCTTTATAAAAACTATTGTTAAGCATGACAAATATATATAAATATATATTTTAAAATATACTCAATTGTAGAACTTGGAGAAGACGTATGACCATGTGCATTGGAAACGGAACCCGCTACGATACCATAATCGTAACGCCCCTTACGGACGCCACAAGTGCTCGTTAATATTAAACTTCTTTGAAATAGTTTTTAGAAAAAAATTATACACTATTAGACAGATTTTTTTTTCAAATGATCATTCTCACATTATATTAAAATCGACCATTATATCATAAAAACACAAATCATCATGAGAAAATCGAAAATGTCACAAACCAAGAGTTTGAATTCGAGAATAGCTAAAGCATACAATTTTAAAAGAGGTTTTCAATCAATCTTAAAATAAAACATAGCGGAAGCATAAAATTGAAGATAAGTTTCATAATTTGACATCATAATGTCTTTCTTGGCGTAATTCCGTTTCCAATCCCACATCGTTGCACATACGCTCCTCGTAAACTTCAACTTAAGTCATCCTCATTATATTCTTATCGCAACATGATGTAACTTTTATAAGCATTAAGCTTAGTAAGCACATTTGAATTCTCACAAAAACATTTTTCAAAATATGAACATTTATCATGGAAACATAAATATGAGCATGATCATTGTAAATAACTTTTACATCTCTTTCTATGCATATTCATTTTATCTTTATGGGCCCAAGCGTTACACCATTAATACTTATCTCAAAAAAGTAATTTTTTTAAATACACTTTTCTTCAATCACTCAACAAGAACTAAATAACCATTCCCTAAACCTGGCCTTTGGGCTTTAGGGTTAAGGTGAATTTATTTTTAGTATTGGAAAATTGACATAAATGCCCACTTTTTTGAGGTAATGTCAAAGATTTTATGCATCTCGGCACTATTTTACCTAAGTTTACGCTCCCGCCATTTTTACACAACAATACGCTCAGCAAAAAAGTTCTTGGATTTTTTTACGCTTTGTTTCAACATTTTTTCTAACATGTTTAATTTCAAACATGTTTTTTTTAATAAAATTTCAGTGAAAAAATAAATTTTTTCATCGTTAAATAATCCATTTTATACTCAAAGTCTTATAAAAAATCAAGAAATATACAAATAAAATAATACATATTAAAACCAAATAAATTAAAAATATTATAGAAACAACATGAATAAAAAACACAATTCAATTTTTATCGAATGCATGAAAACATAAAAACATGGAAACAACCAGAGTCAATATAGAAATAAACCGAAAACAATATAGAAAACACCATGTGAGCAAAAGGAGTTAAAAATAGGTAAAAATTGTATTTAAACATCAAAAACTTCATTGAAACAACAAAGAAACATCGAACAACATTAAAAGTGTATGGAAACAACCCGGAAACAACGTAAAAAATATTTAAAACACCATATGAATAAGAAGAGCTTAAAATGTAAAAATTGTATTGACACTTTGAACACTACATGAAAACAACAAAAAAGTTATTAGAACAATATTAAAAATATTATAGAACAACACAGAAATAATGTACAAAATATTATATGAATAAAAAACAGCATAAAAAATAGGTTTGTTTTGAAACATCGAAACAACAAAGAAACAACATAAAAACTACAAAGAAACAAATTTAAACAACATCGAAACAACTTATATAACATATAAAACAATGCGCAGAACAAAAAAAAAACAAAAAAATAAAATAATCAAAAAATATGCAAGAACATAAAAAAAGTAGATACAAAAGGAAAAAGTAGGTACAAAAGTAATTTGAGCATATTGTGTGATAAATGTATAAAAATCGGCGTATTCCATGTAATTTTTCCTTATTTATATATTGAGGCGGGTCCAAGTTATTTGGGCCATGATAGATTGCGGAGCCCGTTAACTTATCATGTAATTGTTGGACAAATCGTCCACATATTTTTGGAGTTTTTTTTATTTTTCATCACCATAGCTAGATATGTTAAATGGGTTGGCCCGTTTAACTCGGGAAAATATAGGGTTTAGGCTGTAAATTTTTGCACGTTTAAAATTGGGTCTTTTGGTGGGACCATTTATCCGGTGCTAAACAAAGTTAGCGTGGCCCTTTTTTATATTTTTATAAGTAGTGAAAATTATATAATTTTGTTATTTAAAGTAACACCTAATTCATTTTTGTGTTATTTAACGCAACAAGCATTCTTTTATAAATTGTATTATTTAACGTAGCAAACATTATTTTATAAATTGTGTTATTTCATAAATTGTGTTATTTAAAGTAACAAGATTTTACTATTTATTGTTCTATATATATATATATATATATATACACACATATATTAGATGAATAAAAATATTTAGTCCAAAGACGGATCAAATATGATTGAGATTGATACTTGATTAATATTTATTTAGTTGTGTATTCACGTCGTACTTATATGACTATATTTAATTATGAAGTTTTGAATGTCAAAATGTTTAAGATTTTGTCCATTAATCCAACTACTACAAACTATGTGTTGACTTTTATTATTATAGATCGGTTGGTTTGTATAGTTAGTTGAATGTTAATAGTATATATGTTTTAATTTAAAATTTAATATTTAAATATAATTTTTTTAATTTTAGCCCGTTTGTGGCCCGTTTAACTCGAAGACCGCTAGGGTTAGGGTTAAGTCCGCAATATTGCGATCGTTTGATAGTGGTCCAATTAACCCGAAGTCGCTAGTTTCGCCCGAAACCCATAGGGCGGACCATTTAACATCTTTAATCATAGCCAACATATTTTCTCAAGGTTAAGGACAAATATATCCAACATTCCAGGAAAAAAAGACACATTTACACTCCGGGTTTTTTCGGATATTTGTACGCTCCCGTGTTTTTCCAAACTTTTTTACGCTCCTTCTATTTTTTGCGGAGTTTTTGACGTTGTTTTAAGGTTCGTTCGAACATATTTCACATATGTTTTAGACTTTCAGCTAATAAAATTTCAGTAAAAATACAATTTTTTACACCATTAAATAATCAATTTTATACTTGAACCTTATAAACAAATAAGAAATATACACATAAACAAAACATATTAAAACAAAATACATTAAAAAAATAATATAGAAACAACATATTAATAGAAAACAACCAAGAAACAACATAACAACATTGAATACTATATAGAAACAACTCATAAACAATAGAAATAATAAAGAAAATAGGACCAAAAGTGCTTAAACATAGGTAAAAACTACATTAAAAAACATTGAATACAACATAAAAACAAGAAAAAAAAAACATCATAACAACATATAAAAATAATATAGAAACAATCTATAAACAACAAAACAATATTGAAAATAACATATAAACAAAAACAAAACATAAAAAAATAGGTAAAAATTGCCTGAAACATATAAACAATACAAAAGCATCATAAAAATAACCAAGAAATAAAATAAACAACATAGAAACAACTACGAAGTAACCAAAATAACATACAAAATAATAATTAAAAAAAAGGAATTTAGTGTAAAAATGTCAAAAAAAAAAATAACCGGGAATGTAAACAAATGTCTTCTTTTTGAATGTTATGACGTAATCCCGATTTGGACGTGGTCCTAACAAAAATTAAAGTTACAAATTGTTCCACTGAAAATACCTTGATATATTTTGCAAAATCTTTTGTATTTTTAAAATAAGGGACGATTATGGTATTGACATATAATCCCATATAATCATTTACCTCAACAGAAGACATATATTACACTACTTCAAGTATTTTCCAATCTTATAATCTAAAATTAAAGTTTTCACATGTATTACGTACCCTAAACATTAAATCCTAGTTATTATTCGCATGTCTTACCAAACCCTAGGGCTGATCATAAATTTGTTGGAATTTGGTTTGATTGGTGTTGACCCAATTTTGACCAAATATTTAAGTGGTTTCCATAAGTGAAAAATAGAATTAAATTATATGATAAAATTCTACTAATAAGTGAGTATATGAGATTGGCATTTGGAATTTCTCAAAACTAATTTGTGAATGAGAAATTAATGCTAGAAGTTAGCCACTTAAAACTAGAAAATGGTATGAAAAATGGAAAATGTGGGGAAGGAGAAAAGCTCAATCCACATAGGAGGAAAATCCAAAGTTTGCTCAATTAATAAATCTCAAGTTGGACAATTGGGTTTGGGCTGGGGCACCAAAGTTTTTAAAGGAGTGAGGGCCTACATCTTGTGGGTTTGGTTCAAAACAAAGGGAAGGCGCGCCCGATCATTGACCCGTCGCGGGCCATGGGCTTAAGCACCTTTATATTTTTTGGACCAAATTTATTTAATGCCCTTTTTAAAATATTAATGAATTATTTTTAATTAATTAATTAAATCCAAAGTGCGCAAACGCCATGGTGCTGGAGCGCCAGCGTATTCTTTGAGGCATTGCACTTGCTAACGCGCAAAGTGACCGAAATTGTACGCGCAACCAGGTGCATTTTTTGGCAACCAGGCGCATTTTTTGGCTGTAGACATGTCTTAACTGTTGCACCTGTTCGAGCAACCAGGTGCATTTTTTGGCTTTAGACATGTCTTTTCGAGCCAAAAGACATGTCCTTTCTATCGGGCACCTTGATGTCTATATTTACGAACCCCTGCGGATGAAATCGATACAAAATTTAAGCCAAAAATTGAGTCATTTGCATCAAAGATATTGATATCTTTCCTTCAAAGCTAGAAAGTTTGAACACTTAAGTTATTTGTAGTTTCGACTTTGCAAGTGCTGCTAAGTCAAAACAGTAAAGTCGTTGTATCTTAGGGGCGAGCGCTGGAACCGTAAGCACTTTGAATACGAGGCAATTTCGTCTCTGTGGAGACCGTATTGAATACAGACTCGATTTAGCCTAAATATCCTAAACACTTAGTCATTTCTTGTAAACAAGAAACCACCCAAATAACAAAATTTTAAAAAACGCACCGCACCGTCCGAAACGCACCAACCCGGTAATTTAGGACCAAAAGCGCGATTTAAAATATTAGATGTAAAACGCGCCGCTTTGTTGGTGCGGTTATAGTTTTAGATTTTGAAAAACTGCCAAAATTGCATCGCACCGCACTCTATAATATAGGGTAAAACAAAATATTGTTCTTTAGTCTTTAGTTAAATAGTTAGATAATAAATATATTAAGAACTAATTTTTTGTAAGGCATAATTAGATTCATACTTTGTATACTAAACATAAAGCATTTTACATTCTTTTAGTGTTGTTATATAGTATTATATTTTGCATCAAAATAGAAGAACATTAATGAAATAAAAGTATTGCAATGTGCATTTTATTAGCAAAAATACACATTGTTTAAAGAAAATACCTTTTTAATTATAATATTTTTCTTTGGCTTTTTCTTTAAACGATCATAACAAATTATGTTAATTTATCAATTACATAATATTTTTTTAATCATTCCAAAACGCACCTTCGATTTTACTTCATAAAATTGTGATTTGAGAATATTATTTAACTGAACTGCATATAGCAATTTGGTTTGAAATTTACTCAAAAAATCGCAAAATCGCACCGTGCTCATCCCTACCAAATCCATCGGTAAATTAAAAAAATTAACAAATCATACTTCAGGGATGGTAGAAGTGTCAATCAAGTCGGGTCGACCATCCCATTACCGCCAAATGTAAAATTGGGTCAGGTCGCCCGGCCCAAAAATTCATCGGGTCGGTTTTTTCACGGCCTAACTTGGCCCGTATAGTGCATTTTTATGTCGGGCCTAGAAATTCTTGATCCAGTCTCGCCTTATATTCAAAGCAAATTAACAGGTCACTGGGTTAATAAAATCCATAAAACCTCCAAAGGGCCTAGAAATTCTTAATCCAGTCTCGCCTTATATTCAGGCCACCGAACGTGCCTTATTCCCATGCCTACCTATATATAAATGAAATTATTATTAATTAATGGACCCAATTCTTGGGTATCATTATTCCATAACCAATCAAAGAAGTTGCATCTCCCAAACCCTAGAAAGTGTACGTGTCTTTCCAGTTAATTTGTTAGCTAGGACCAACCCCACAAATTAATTAGAAAAATAAATAGCTGCAAAAGAAGTTTGCGTACCGTTTTTATGACGGCAATTGCAGATGTCCTACCAAAAATTTGAGAATAATCGGCATTGTATTGCATTCCATCCGTCCAAGTATATAGTCAATTATTCTTTTTTGAAATGTTCCAAATTTATAATCCACTTTCAATATTTAATAGTATTTTTTCTATTCTTTTATTGTTATAACTCTATTTAATATGCATTTTATAGTTTACACTATTCATTAAATAAGGGCAAATCAGGTAAATGAATTTTCAAACTTTATTAATTTTCGTGTGAGAATTGAGAATACGTTTATTTTGTTATCTGAATTTTTCTTAGAAATTAAAATGTGTTTGGTTATAGTTTTTTGAATGTATTTTTGACATAAATTTGCGTGATTGTAGTGTATTTTTCACATAAATTTGCGTGATTGTGTCGAAAATTTGTTTGATTGTGTTTCCAAAAGAATCTTTCCACAAAAAAGTGAAAATTGAAAATAACTTCATTTCTATTGAGAATTTCCTAAACAAACATAAACTCATTTTCTGGAATAGTTGGAAAGTGGAAAATTGTGTTTGAAAACACATCCATACATACCTATATAATATTTTCTATTCATCAAAAGATGGGTTTCTCATAATTATTTGCTAATATATATTGAAAAGAATTTACTAAATGCATTTTTTAAATGAGTTTCTCATAATTATTTGCTAATATATTATATATTTGATAAAAATAAATGCTTTTTATAAATATTTTTAATATTTAATGTATTTTTATTTGTAATTTTAATTTTTTCTCCATTTTTTTTAATTTTTTTCGTGTCAACTTTAAATTATATGAGTTTTTGTGCAGTGTCGGGTTACCCGTGTCATAAATAGGTCGTGTTTGTGTCGTGTATCTTGACACGAATAATTAAACAAGTTATGTTCGAATTCATGTCAAACATGTAATACATGTGTCAAAACACGACCCGCGAACACAAAACACGAGACAATTGACACTATTACTCTTGGGCCCCTCTTACCACCAGTCCTGGCTCCGCCCATGGTAGGGACTATAATATATCGAGATCATTATATTAATTATTCAATCATGATTACATAATATCAATAACATTTACCTCAAAAAAAAAAAATATATCAATAACATTATTTATTATTATATTATTATGAATATATGTATTCTGTATATATCGTTTTCTTTTCTTATTGAAAATACAATATAACTCACCAAATGCTAACGTGACACTATTATATTTTGAGGGAAATATCTTTTACTGTAAATATTTTTTATAGATGTAGTCTGATTAATAGTGGGTTTATAAATGAAGTGTACCCACAAAGTTCTGAATATTAGTTAGACAGTTTATTTATGTTTTTAGTTTTGAGAAAATAAACAAAAATAAAAAACTCTATAGAAGGAAGAATTCTCTTCACTAGAGGTGGCAAATGAATCGGGCTGGTGCTAGCTGGTCGTCTAGCCAAAGACCAAAATTCAGGTCGGTTTGTGTTGGATATACGGCCAAAGAGCAAAAATTGAGTCGATTCACGTCGGGCCAAAATTTCTTTGGTATGCACTTTTGCAGCCGCTCCAAGTCCATGCAATATAATTAGGTTCGAATCATCACAGGCCAACCCGACCTGTCTGGCCGAATAAGTTGGACCAAATATGCCCGATTTCTTTCGGGCCTAGAAAATCGCAGCCAAGCCAGCTCAGCCTTATCATACCCATATCGAATTTGACTAGCTTTGCTGGCTCTACTATTCACATTAAATAAATCGGGCGCCTACATGGCATTAGCCTAGGAAGAGCTGAAATTTAGTTGTATTGAAGTTAATAATAATGTCCAATTATTACCTGCCTGTTAATAAGGTTAGGTCATTCATATCACACGAGCTCATTTTTTGTTAACCCAAACCCAAACTATTAACATGTTTCACAATTTGTTTTTGATATTTCAACTTCGAACAAATTAATTCTAAACGAAACATGAACTAGCAGGCTCTAGATTCCCCAACATTGAACCTCCAATTAGAATAAAATTGCAAATATAAAAACACAATAGGAATAAAATTAATCTAAAAATTAGAATTTCTTAATGTTATCGGAAGGGCAAAAGTATCCGTACACAACACCATATTTCTCCACCACTATGAATTATCAACAACTATAACAATTAGTTGTATCACACTAGCTACATGGGTATCACACTATCACTACACGAAAATTATTTTGGACATAAACTAAATTCATAATTAAGAAACTAACAAAGGTAAACCTAAATATTCATTTTTTTTATGACACAGATTTTCGGGTTTGCACCCGACTAATCTTGGACCTGATCACAGAACAGCACTAAAGACCCCTTGACCCAGAAGAGATGAATCGTGGGATATGCCCGAATAGCAAGGGTTGAATCGGGATTTGAACTCACGCGGCTGGAGAATCGGCGCGGAATATTACCAGACGCTCTTTACCACTCGGCTATGCACGGGGCCATAAATATCCATAAAGTAAGAATGGGTGAAAAATATGAAAAGCAGAAGAAATCCAAACGGTTATCTAGCCAACATTTGATTTTTTAAATAATGCAAATTTAAATAAAAATAAAACGCAACAAAAAAAGAAAGGAAAATGAAATAAAAATAAATCAAGAGACATACGTCTTGCCGGGGCGATCAGCGGCTTTGAGGGTTTTGTCGATGAGGTTTCTGGCCTTGCGACTACGAATCTCAACCTTAACACTCGAGCTTTTGTCCATTTTTATGTACGTTGTCTTCTTCTTCGATTTCTTCAACAATCGAACCTTTGATTTTATGGACTCCACCAAATTCTCCAACTGAATTGCCATAATGTCTTTCTTTTTTTTTTTTCCTATATCACTGTGAATAATTAATAAGGTTTCTCTGTGTATGTATGTGTTATGTGGGTGATGTTGAAATTGTAAGAGGATTGAGTACTGATCTTTTGTTTATAGATTTTTGGTGTGGCATTTAATCGAGGTGATATGCGATTAGCTGAGATTTTAATGTTGGGGTTGTATTATTTTTGGGAAATTGAAGGTGTCTGAATATTACTCTTAAAATATACTTCATATGATTTACTGATTGAATTAATTTGAGCAAATTAATTAACAAAATTCTAAGTGATAAGTGTTGGAAATTGGTTTAGTAAAAAGTACCCGATTTTGACCAATTATTTAAGGGGATCATTTATTAGTTATGGTTAATAAATATAATTATAATCTACATCGGGTATATGAATTTAATGTTTCAATTTCTCAAAATCAATTCGGGTGAATGGGAAATTAATGGATAAAGTTAGCTACTTAAATGCATTTTATATATGGGATATAAAATGGTGGGAATATGGAAAGTCATATCTCACATGTAAAAACATATTAAATGTTTGACTAATTTATATGTAACTTCACCACTAATAAAGAGGAATCAAGTGGGGCTCTTTTTGGTACACTCTAGTGAACCAAGTCAATTTTGACAAACCTTTGGCTAGCTCAAATAGCACGAGGGACGGTGCGGAGCACCATCCGAGCTCGAGTCGGCTCGCGTCACGTCGCACATAGTCACATTGGGCACTTTAGAGGCGCACTTTATACTTCGCACATACGCATTGTCATCCCATCCGATCTCGAGTCGGCTGCGACGTCGCACATAGTCACATTGGGCACTTTAGAGGCGCACTTTATACCGACATACGCATTGTCATCCGGATGACGACATGTGGCATGCGAGTGGGCGAATAGGCGTGTGTGTTCGCTAACAACACGATCGTTCATTGTGTGGGGTGCGTGATAAGGATTGTGTACTTTCGATTGGATGCAATCTAATTGATCCGGTCGTCGAACTAAGGGTTGCACCCGACTGAAGGGCACCGTAGTTCTATAAATACCGCACCCAAAACTCCATTTTCCGAGAAAACACCGCAAACAACAATCGCAAAATGAAATTTCTTCGTACAAAGTGCTAACAGTTCTAGTCAATCGTCTCTAAGATACAACGACTTTCAAGTTCGACTTAGCAGAATTTACAAAAGTCAAACTTACAAATGAACTTAATGTGTTTTGAACTTTCGAAAATGACAAAAACGATTAGGTGAAATTATATGCTAGAATTTCCGTTTTCTTGAAAAATGACTAACATCGTTTCACTTTGATGGTTCTTTGCTCCGCGCATGGCAAAAACCGGCGAAGTTTTTCGGTGTTGATTTCAAGATGTGGCAACAAAAGATGTTGTTCTATTTGACTACCTTGAGTCCGTCCCGGTTCTCCTAAAAGAAGACCCTCCTACCGTTGGTGGAGAAGAAACAAACAACCAAAGGAGGATTGGTGTAGATGCTTGGCACAATAGCAATTTCCTTTGTCGAAACTACGTTTTGAATGGGCCGAAAACACCATCCATAACGCCTATAGTTTATTCACAACGCATAAAAGAGTTGTGTTACTCTTTGGAGAAAAATTACAAAATAAAAGATATCGGCACAAAGAAATTTGTTGTTGTTCGCCAAAAATTATTTTGGTTCATACAACCGCAAGTGTACAAAGATGTAGTTTATAGGATAATGGCAAGCAAGGTCGTATTCCTCGGGATTGGAGCTCGAAACACTTAGGCTATAATAACATCGTATTCCAATTTTATTGAAGCAACCGAAAATTTGAGTTTATTTAATCCTAAAAATCGAAAATAAAGAAAATAAAATAAATTTGTCCCACAAGTATTTTCAACATCTTTAGGAGAGACCTTAGGCACATAATCTCAACATGCTTCTTCAATATTAAATGCGAATAAAGTTTAAAACCAATTCATGCAATTCTATGGGTTCAAATTCCTAATATCATTTACTCCCCCTCCCGGGTGGTGCGTAAACAGTTGATCAAGAACAATTGTAGTCCTCCTGGATTGTTAGAATCATTAATAACTCCAAAAAGATTTGTGAATTGAATGACTCCCCACAAACACGCCTCTCACATGCTTCATGTCGAAATCGATTTTTTTCGTCTTACTAGAACTCACCTTCCAGATTATGGACTAGAAGTATGACATGCAAATTATTGATCGATAAAAACAATTATAAATAAGCACTCGAATTCATAAATAAAACGCATGAAGCAATTTGGAAAACAAGTAATCATATTTAATACGAATCCACAGTTTCGATTATGCCCCTAAGATCCGAAAAATATGCCAAATCATTGATTACAAACTCATAGGCAAATCCGAATCAACATTATGACATCATATAAGCACACACAAGAGTTCTTAGACATAGAAAGAAAATCCCTTCTTGTCATGATGGATTCCCCTGCAAGCCCCTCGAAGCTCTTGTGCTCCCTAGATCGAAAGCCTTGTGGTGTTCTTCGCGACCTAGCCTTTTGCTCTCGTAAGCTCTTTGATTCTTCGGTTCTGTGTTGTTTGATGTGTTTTTCTTTGTCTCAAGTTGTGAATTTTCGTGCAAGACTTTGTCCCTTTTATAGATGCTTGGAGAGATCACTTGTAGAGTTGTATCGGGACAAGAACTCCAAAACACGCCGAACAGACTCCACACGGTCGGCCGTGTGGGTCCACACGGCGTGTGGCCTTGGGGCTTAGCCCTTCATCGCACGGCGGTCATGTGCACGGTTTGGTGGTGCGGTTGGAATCTAAGTCCACACAATCGTGTGATGTCACACAATCGGACCGTGTGGACTGCTCCGTCCTCTGTTTTCTTCATGTTTTCCCACACTCATGTCATTTTCCCAACACAAGTCCACATGGTCATGTGAGGCTACACGGTCCGACCGTGTGAACTCTTTTGTTCCCTTTTTTCCGTCGTTTTGATCTTCTCTTTGCATTCGGCAATCTTATCAGGGCATCCCTACTTGATATTTCTTCATTTTAAGCTCCGTTTCCGCAAGAAATATAAGAATACGAGATCATGCCCTTTAAAGGAAACCAAGTAAAAATATAGTAAATATGCGTGCAAATGCATCAATTATGTATCAATTTAAGCCCCAAAATGCATGTATATTTTACACACATCATTTTGTCGTCAAATTTCTAGATTTCAAGGTGGTTGATACCAAAATGGTATTCAACCAAGTTGAGGAAATTTAGATCTTACTTCATGACTTAGTGTGCGAGTAATGATTGTGAATGAGTCATTTCAAGTGGGATGCAATTATCGAGAAATTGTCGCCATTGTGGAAAGGTTTTAAGAACTACCTCAAGCACAAGTGCAATGAAATGGGGCTTGAGGATTTGATAGTTCAACTTCGGATTGAGGAAGACAATCAAAAATTCGAGTAAAATCGCAAAATTGGAATGGAGACCAAGGCCAATCTTGCATAATCGAACACTAGCAAGAAACGAAGCATTCCGGAAAAGACAAGGGGAAGACTAACAAATTTAAAGGCAATTGCTATAATTGTGCCAAGCCAAATCACAAGGCCAAGGATTGTCGACACCCAAAAAAGGGCAATAAAATAGCAACCAACAACAAGCCATTGTGATCGAGGACAAAGTCTGTTTCTTGAATGGACATGTTAGAGCTCGATCTCACCATCATTGTATTTGATGCCAATATGGTGGATAATCCAAGGAATGGTGGAAAGATACTAAAGCAACTCGTCACATTTGTGTCGATAGGAGATATTTTCTTCCTACACTTTGATAAATAGAAGGAAGTCGTTCATAGGGAACTTTTCGACGTCAAACATTGTGGGGCTTGGAAAGATTGTGGTGAAGATGGCTTAGAAAAAGAGTTGACGCTTGTGGATGTTCAAGAAGCTTTGTCTAGTCTAGAAGCTCCTCTCTAGAAAGAAGCTATCAATAATGATTAAATAGATTCCATCTTGCATAATAATACTAGGGAATTGGTTGATCTTCCTAGGGGATGCAAACCTTTAGGATGTAAGTGGATCCTTAAAAGGAAGTACAAAATAGATGGATCTATAGATAAGTACAACGTCCGATTGGTAGCCAAATGGTTTAAACAAAATGAAGGATATGACCTTTTCGATATATATTCTCATGTTACGAGGATCATGTCCATTCATGTTCTCATTGCTATTGTAGCTTTGCATAACCTTGAGATACATCAAATGGATGTGAAGATTGCCTTCTTGAATGGTGAGTTTGAAGAGGAGATTTATATGGAACAATCAGAAGGGTTCGTTGCACCCTAACAAGAGAGAAAGGTGTGTAAACTTGTTAAGTCACTTTAGGGACTAAAATAAGCACCTAAGCAATGCACGAAAAATTTGACACAATTATGTTGTCAAATGGTTTCAAAATCAACGAATGTGACAAGTGTGTCTACATTAAAGGTACAACTGATGATTATGTCATTGTCTGCCTTTATGTTGATGATATGTTGATCATTAGTAGTAATCATGATATAATCATGAATTTACTTTTATGAACATGTTAAAGAAGAACTTTGACATGAAAGATATGGGATTATCAAATGTTATATTATGATTAAAATCTCTAGAACTTAGGATAAAATTTTCTTGTCACAATCCCATTATATCGAAAGTATACTTAGAAAGTTTAATGATTTTGATAGTCATTCGACTAAGACACTTGTAGGTATGAGTCTCACACTTAGCCAAAAATATAGGAGAACCGGTTTCTCATCTAGAATATGCAAGGATAATTGGCATTTGATGTACTTAATGAATTGTACACGTCCATACATTGCATATTATAAGGTTAAAGTAAGCTAAGTAGGTTCACAAGTAACCCAAGTAAGGATCATTGGAAAACTTTGGCAAGGGTACCTAGATCCACTATGGAATTATACGAGATATCCAATAGTATTAGAAGGATATTGTGATGCCAATTGGATTCGACATAAAAAAGACTCCAAGTCCACAAGTGGTTATGTATTCCCAATAGGTGGAGGAGCGGTGTCATGGAAATCTTCTAAGCAAACATGTATATCTCGATCCACTATGGAATCGAGTTTATTGCTTTAGATAAAGATGGAGAATAAGTTGAATGGCTTAGAAATTTCGTAGAAGATATTCCTTGTTGGAATAAACCGGTGTTTGATGTATTGATACATTGTGATCAATCAAGCAATTGGAATGGCACAAAGCGGTATGTATAATGGTAAGTCTAGACATATTCATCGAATACATAATACCATTAGAAAGTTGATCTCGAATGGGGTTATTTCGGTTGACTATGTAAAGTCAAAGGAAAAACTAGTGGATCCGCTAACTAAAGGTATAAATCGAGATCAAATGTACAAGTTGTTAAGGGGAATGTGTTTAAAATCCACAAAATAAGAATTTTCAGTGGTAACCCAACCATGTGAATTGAAGATCCCAAGACTTTGGTTCAATGGGACCACTAAGTTATGAATGTTCAAATTTGAACACTTGGAACCTATTTGGTGATTCACGTAACATCCAAGTGAAAAACCTGCAGAGTGTGGTGATGTAAAGTTTATCTTTTAATGATTCATGTACCTAAAAGGTAGAGTATGGCAGATACTCTTTATAGGAGATCACATATGTAAGTGAGAAGTATTGGCCACTTCTATCTCGAACACTTATGAATCTAAGATATGGTCCAGTAGAAATGGACACAATGTGAGAACAAAATGTGTTAGAACCTGTTATTGTGTAAGTATTGTTGTCTTGGTTTTTACACAAACGGTGAATAGTTCAAGAAATCGTGCCGCTAAGCATCTAGTAAATATGATAGTACATTACTAAGGAAGGTTCAAAGCCACAAGCTACCTATCCCGATGCAATAGTAGTTAAGTCGAAACTTTTAAATGAGTCCGCATACATGCATGTATTAATGTTCATTCATGTGGGGTTTGTTGAAATTAGTTTAGTAAAAATGGGTTTTGACCCGATTTTGACCAATTATTTAAGTGGAATCATTTATTAGTTATGGATAATAAATGATATAATCGTAATCTACACCTGGGGTAGATGAATTTAGCGTTTTGAATTTCTCAAAACTAATTTCGGGTGAATGAGAAATTAATAAAGTTAGCCACTTAAATGCCTTTTATGTATGGAATATAAAAGGGTGAGAATATGGAAAACCATATCCCACATTGAAAACATATTAAATGCTCGACTAGTTTATATAGAACTTCACCATTAATAAGAAGTAATCATGTAAATCTCCTTATGGTACACCCTAATGGACCAAGTCAATTTTGACTAGCCTTTGGCTAGCTCAAATAGCACAAAGGATGGTGCGAGCACAAGCCCGAGCCCGATCCAAGCCCGGCCCCATGCACGTCGCACAAAGTCGCATTGGGCACTTTAGAGACACTTTTCACTTCGCATGTATGCATTGTCTTCCCATGTTCGTTATTTGACCGACGCGCTTGTACTTCACAATTGGTGTGCAAGGATGTGTGCTTAAGGGTTGTGTACCTTGGTTGATGCGATTTGGACCATCGATTCATGTTCGTTGATCACGGGGACGCGATCCGACAAGCCTCCGGTCAATCCGAACCAGGGGTTGCACTCAACCTGAAGGGCACCAAGTTCTATAAATACCGTCCCTTAACTCCATTTTCCGATAAAACCAAACACCGCAAACAATAATAAGTTAGTATTCCTTCGTCCCACTAAGATATGTCAACTTTTCTTTTCTCAGTCCGTCCCAAATTATATGCTTATTTTCTTATTGAGAGTATTACTTTACACAACAATAGACTAAAATACCCATATTTAAGTCACTTTGTTTTTAACTAGTTTTATTTTTCTTCAATATTGTTGGGCCCATTTATTATTAGGCAAGGACAAAATAAGAATAATATGGAAAAAGATTACAATCTCAATTACATTTATTATGTTTTCTTAATCTGTGTGAATTGCTTTCCTTGTCTATCTTAGTGGGGCGTAAGAGTATTATGTTTACTAAGATGGATGAGGAAAGAATAATATCGATGATTTGTGTTTGTTGAGAGACGGCATATCAACATATATACTTCTCTGTATTCATATGATTTTCCTATAATTAAGGTGTTCCATTTAATTATTCTATTTTTTAGAGTGTTTAAATTGGTGTAATGAATATCGCGTACAAAAGATGACTATATTATTGTAAACATGACATTTATATGAGCATTGAAGCATCATATAAAACACTTTACATAATAAAATATTCAAAATTATATTTGTGGATACATCTGCGTGGTAAAAATACATATTGTACTTTATGGTGTATTATTTACTAAATAATCAAAATAAGGAAGAAGTATTTTATTTCGTTAAGTAGAATATCACCCATGACTAAATTACAAATAAATGTAATCTCTAATGAAGAAAATTTAATACTAGTAGTAATAGATCAAATTACCAATCTGTTAAAAAACAGAAACCGTAGAAGGATATTTTATATCTTTTACGAGAAAAATGATAATAGTAATATTAAATTATCTCAAAACATATGAGATGAACAAGAATTTTATTCTTATAACAAAATTCTGGAAAAAAGCTAAGCTAAAAAGTAGAGAGCCTACAATTTTTGAGATATAAGTTTGAAACTAATGAAATTAAAGAGGAATTATTTATTCTTAAAAAGAAAATAGAAAATATTCCTACTACTTCTAATAAAGAATTATGGATAAATGATACATCTTGAGAAGAAGATGACGTTGAAGAGATAAAATCATAAGAAAAAATAAATCAAGTTTCTTCCATTACTTTAGAAAATGCAGTCAATAAAATTGGCAAGCAAATATTTTAAAAATGGTATACTAAAATTACCATAATTGTTAACAAAGAATTTTCTTTAACAACAGAAGCCTTGTTAGATTCATGCGCAGATATAAATTGCATATCTCAAGGAATTATACCTACAAGGTATTATTCAAAAACCACCCGGATAATTATCACAAGGGCTAATAGACATCCTTTAATTGTTAATTATAAACTATTTGATGTAGCCATTTGTAATGATGGAATTTGTTTAACAACTACTTTTATCATGGTTAAAAATATTTATATACGTAATTTTAGGAACATAATTTTTTTAAAAATATTTTCTATCAAAGGAATTGATAATAATGGAATTATAACTCAAGTTGAAGGACATGGATTATTTTTTCCATTTTCTTTACCACCAAAAACTCATTTTATCAACTCTCTATTAAATATTATTCAAAAGAAAGAAAATTTATATGTCCTTTAAAAAGAAATTTCTTTCAAAACTTTACAAAAAACACTAGAATCACAAAAGATTCAAGAAAAATAAAATGTATTGAAGATAAAATATTTAAAGAAATATGTCTTTGAAATACCAAATAGTTTTTGGAATAGAAAACAACATATATATGGTTAGCTTACCATATGAACCGATTTTGATGAAAAACTATTCCAACAAAAGCTAATCCTATTGTCATGAATCAAAGACATCTTGAGCTTTGTAAAAAGGAAATTCAAGAATTATTTGAAAAAGGTCTAATTAGACCAAGTAAAAGTCATTGAGTTGTCATGCATTTTATGTAGAAAATCTTTGCAGAATTTGAAAGAGTAGCTCCAAGATTAGTTATTAATTACAAACCACTTAATAAAGTGCTAAGATGGATAAGATATCCAATCCCTAATAAAAAAGATTTGCTTAATTAGTTATATGAAGCAAAAGTAACAAAATTTGAAATGAAGTCTAGAGTTTGGCGAATACTTCTTAAAGAGGAAGATCGCGGAAAATCAATTAATGCAATACACATATCCGGAAACTATAAAATTATAAATATTTTTTTTTTTTTTTCCGGACTTTTATTATTTTTTATAGGAACGAAAAAATGGGCGAGAAAAATTTTATGGTTATTATTTTGAGAATAGTCTCTCTTTATACATACTAGTCTTCAGGTGTGATGCACGTGGTGTATATCCGTGATGGCTCTTTTTGCGTTGTGACATGTGCATTTTTCTAATAGTTTTATGAATTATATCTTCGACATTGTAGTAATTTTAAAGTATCACTAGACAATACATTATAAATACTATTTAATATTTTTTATTGATGATGTCAATATATATATATATATATATATATATATCATACCCGAGAATTATAGAAAAAAATACATTTAAAACTATGTATTTATATTCGATTTTCAAAACTAATTTTTCATAAAATTGCACAAGGCACAACTTCTTCGCACATTTCATTTTAGTAATATTTAGATTCTTAATAAGTGTGAAAATTAGTGTCATACTTTTTTAAGGTTGTAGTAGTTAATTCGGATGCAAAATTATTTTCAAAAGTTGTTCATATGTATAAATTGGAGGCTAAAATTTTTACAAAAGCTGGTTGTATAATAAATTAAATATTAATACATGTATATGAGAACAACATACAATAATTTATTTATTCATGTTGTTAAGTCAATTTTAATTTTTGAGATTTTATTGTGGGGATTTATATTGTATTATTTGGATTTTTTTAATTATTTTTCTCTATTCAAGTTTTCATATTCGGTATATTTTAGACCGTGCGATGCACGAACTTTAGTTTTATAAAATTAATTTTGAATGATTTGCAAAAAGTTAATTTGATTATAAATTATATGTTTAAACTATAAAAATAAATTTTTATAAACTATGAAATAACCTCTTTAAATACATATATTTAGTCGAAAAACAAATTTTGTGAGTGTGAATTATATCTATTTATAGAACATGTTTATCTATAAGAAAGTAAGCGTTTGCAAAAAGTCTTAATCGCCCAATATTTTTAAATATTTAATACATTGTATTCAATACAATCAATAATAAAATTATTTCAAATTTCAATACTTTTTAGGGTTTAGAAAGCTGAACAATTATCATAATTATTAAAGGGATCAAGCAAAAAACATGGTTCATATTTAACAACATAATTTTAGGGGAAAATAAAATATTTCAAAAAACAAAAACACACTATTCTATATTTATATATACACATATATCACAAAAATATCAAACAGGAGAATTTATATCTAATGGTCATTGTAAAACTTTGAAAATTGAATATTAAAATAAGTGACAAATTTGAAAAATAATTTCCATTTACATGAAAAGTACGTTAATATAAAAACTATTTTCTACATGTAAAAAACTATTATGAATATAATTTCATATAAATAAAAATTAATTTGTTCTTATATAAATATAAATACATAATGATATGTATGGATATATGTAATATATATAATATTGGATACATATTTTGAGATATTTTCTTCAACTAAAATAAGTATTTTTTAATTAAATTTAATCAACTTCAATATAACTCTATATAATTATGAAGATACGAGTTATGCTCAAATAATAACTATACATATATCATAAATATCCAAAATATATTAATATACAAATTAATTTCTAATACCCCGAATGCATAATTTTAAAAGCTCATTACAAAATAATGGTAAATATATCTTAATTTTTATTTTTTATTGTATATATGCAATATTGGTGTCAAATTGAAGATAGTAAAAGATGATTAACTAGATCTTATACATCAAAAACAGTTAAAAATGAAAAAGTTGTTAAGTTTAAAAAATATGAAAATTGACAAATATAATAATTAAGACAAAAACTTGTGTAAGATGGTTGCATGGTACGACGGGTATACTTTCTTTAGTGTAAAAAGTGATACTTTGTCGAATATTGTATCACTTTTACAATAAAAGTTGGTATCCCGAATACACTAAGATTAAGTGTATTGACAAAGTATCACTTTTTACAACAAATTATCATTTTTTACACTAAAAGTGCAATCCATCGCACCGCAACCGTCTTACAAGAGATATGTTCAATAAATAATGCAATACATACACATTTTTTTACATAATATTATTTTTTTATATAATTTAAAAAGTAATTTATTAAATAAAGTTGGCTATAAAAATAATCAAATCCCAAACTTTTATCATTTGTTATTTTTCAATATAATTTTATTACTTTTTTAGTAATGTGATTTAGGGGAAAATATTTAGGTTACTATTTAAAATAATCTCTCTTTATATATACATATATATTGATATATAGATAATTGTTGTTATTTATATTATACATGATTCTTTAAGACTTTAACAATAAATTAAATATAAAAATTTATAGTCATAATAATTAAAATAGAGAGTACAACCAATGTTTTGTGTCGGTTAAAACTCTTATAATACCCATATAGTAATGTACATATGAATAATTGATTTTTTTTGTTTCCCATTCACATTTTGAAGAGCCGAGTAATACGCCTTATTTTGAAGTAAATCATTCAAGACACGTATTATAGTTACTCGTAGAATACTTCATTATAATAAATTTAATTACATTTTAAAATACCTAAAAAAAATCAAAAGCTATTAATAAGTATTAATGAAATATTATATAGAAAACAAAATTAGAACATTAATAATAAATAGTATACTAGTTACTATTAATAATTATTTTCAATTTATGTCAAAATTTAACATAAATATATGAAAATATTTAAAACTAGATTTTATATAATCTAAACATAAATATAATCATAGTTCATCATAAAAGATACAAATTACTAACAAATAATTATTTTTAATTCATGCTATAACTATAAATTAATTAATATAAAATACTTTAAATTAATTTTATATAATGTAAACATAAATTTAAATACAACTCCTATAACAATAATGTTAAATAAGCCGTAATTTTACTTGAATAATTTTTTTCTTCGTGTTTTACCCCATATGACCACTAGTCCGCTTAATCATTAATGTTGAACTTTTTTTTCTCTTTAGATCCCAAATGATAGACTTTCCGTATTGAGAGTATTAATAATACAACAATAAACTAAACTATCCTTATTTTCTTTAATTTGCTTGAGAGGTACGATAACAGGATGGAATCTTCTATTCCAAAATCGTGTTTCATCTCCTATTCCAACCGTGTGGATGATTGACACGTGTATTATTGACTTACTATGTTTATTTTCAAGCATAAATCAAGCATAAATTGTAGGGTTCTAATATGGTAAGTGTAATGCATGTGTCAATCATCCACACGGTTGGAATAGAAGATGAAACACGATTTTGGAATAGAAGATCCCATCCGTACAACGATATACTCTCATTAGACGTACAATGGAGGCAAAGTAGGAAAAAAGATTATAATCCTATCTTTAGGAGTGGCAAATCGTGCGGGGCCGTTATCTGGCCGGATAAGAGCACGACCGATAAGCACTAACCCGAACACGGTCCGATAAGTTTAACGGGCCAAAAAACGTAGAACGAACACGACACGATAAAAACCCGATAGCCTGTGCACGGTCCGTTAAGCCCGATAAGCAATTTTTTTATATTTATTAATTAATTATTATTATTTTTTGACTCATTTTAACAATTTAGAGCATTTGACTTGTTAAACCATTTACTAATATAATATAATATTATTTTTTATTCAAATATTTATCACATAAAGCCCCTTAGGAAGTTAGAATAAGAAAAAAATGTGTAGAAAAAGATATTATTTATATTATCGGGTCTTATCGGGTTTAACGGACTTATCGGGTTGGCCCGATATGGACCCGATTTCTTATCGTTCTTATCGGGTTGGCCCGATAACTGCCCAAACCGATAACACTGGCCCAAACCCTATAATTTCGTGAGATAACGTATGTCTAAAATCGCACACATCTACCTATCTTAGTGAGATAACGTATTTAATTATACCTATAATTTCGGAAAAGGAGCCTTACCTAATTGAAAAAATTGCCAACAATGCACTGTGAAACATGTGGTAGTGGTGGTGAAGGTGGTGGCGAGTGGCGACAGCAACCAAACCATTTTTTATCCTTTATTTAATGTACTTTCGTTAAAGGATTTCCTTCCTCGCGCATTGTAAGCTCAAAAAATTCGAGCACCAAAACGTCGCCCAACACAAAATTGGGAAATTGCGTTGACTTCCCCTAACCCATGGCTGCTGCTGCTGCTGCTGCTACTACTGCTTCTCTTTGCTTTCCGGTCAGTGGTAACCGGACCCATTTCCGAGTTGGAGCTTATGCTAACCAGTTACAGAGGCCTCGGAGGCTCACAGTTCGCTCTGATTTGGACTCAGATGTCTCTGACATGCGCGTTAATGGTAAAATTACTTGAATTATTAGCTTACCGATTATGTGAATAAAACCACTGGAAAGAGGAGGACGGTCTTGTTTGCTTAATTTAATCTTTGTTTATTTGGTTGTTCCTCTGCTTTATCCTTACTCCTCGTAGTTTGGTGCTTGAGCGTTGTTTTTTAAATTTTGGCGATTGAATAAATTTTTATTATGTGCTTTCTGCTATTTTCTAGTTGTGTTTATGGTTTCCACTTTCTAGCATGTTTCAGTTTTCATCTCTAGACTGAAAAATGACCCCTAATTTGTGATGTTATTATTTGTTTTAATGAACCTTGTTTCTTGTAATAAATATGGATGCTTCGGTTTGCAGCTCCAAAAGGTTTATTTCCACCTGAACCTGAACATTATAAGGGACCCAAGCTCAAAGTGGCGATTATTGGAGCTGGGCTTGCTGGCATGTCGACTGCAGTCGAGCTTTTGGATCAAGGCCATGAGGTTTCTATCTAATTCCACCTACCCCCAACCCCTGCCCCAATCAAATAACGACGTTTTTAAGTAAACTGTAACTAGTTCAATAACCATTGCTCTTCATATTCCATGATACAAACTATGCTCTCTATGATGGTAGGGAAAGAAGCAAAATTCACTCTTTCTTTTATGAATGTTATTGTCAAATAGGTTAAAAGAGGTTTGAAGAATGAATTTAACTTGCTCTCTAGCTCCTCTGTCTTCCTGACCTGGATACTGCTTTTTTTTTTTTCCGTTTTTTCTTGTTTGATCCATTAGCATGCATGACATGGAATGTCTGGATATTTGCAGGTGGATATATATGAGTCGAGGCCTTTCATTGGTGGAAAAGTGGGTTCATTTGTAGACAAACGGGGAAACCACATTGAAATGGGACTGCATGTTTTCTTTGGTTGCTACAATAATCTCTTTCGCTTGTTGAAAAAGGTAAAATCAACTTGTTCCTCCTAAATGAGTACTTAAACTGTAGGCTAAACAAGCAAAAGATGATAATAATACTTGCCTGTCTATCCAGTTCATATATTTGTTATTCATATGTTAATTATTATTTTTGCAGATGAGGAAAATGATTTTTAAGATATAATTTGATTCTTTTGTCTTTCTTTACCATGCTAGAAGGAACATCATGAAGATGAAGGAGATAAGTTTATTTGGATGATATTATTTGCAAAAATCAATAAGCAAAGCAGTTTCTTTATTATGTGTTAAAGAAGCATTGACTGGTACAAATGCATGTGCCTACTGCTAATAGCATGCCTTTTATATGAAGCACAATAAATGTGTGCTGCTAATTTTTGTTATCGGAGGACATTTTGTGCTGTTTGCTATGCCACCTCTATGCTTGATCTTCACAATCACTTGCATGGATACTCAAATTCTTTGATGACCTCACTTCAATTTGATTAAAATAGGGCATTTTTCCATCTCCCACCCCCTAATATTGGTCATTTAATTACAAGCTGTCAAAGATTATTCTTTTGACTCCCAAGGGATCTTGAACGAAGCATTTCTCCCTTTACTATATTTTTATGGTCACAAGTATAATGTTGTTTCCGTTATTGTTTGTGGGAAGATCTTTAAAAGACTTATCCTGGAAACCTTAAAATGGATTAACCTAGTAGACCATGGTCTAATGGTTGCTATCAAACACAAATCTCCATATGGAGATGCCCGGATTTAACAAGTTCTACTGGTGTCGATTTATTAGCATTTTCAAGTTATATTTCAGTGCGTTATGCAATAACAAGATAGTTAAATGGTCTCTGATTTATTTCCAATTTTGCTTGACACAGGTGGGTGCTGACAAAAATCTACTTGTGAAAGATCATACTCACACTTTCGTCAACAAAGGGGGTGAAATTGGCGGTATGATCAATACTTAATACAAAAGTAATCTGTCTATTCTAGCAATGTGAATGTATTGCATCTGATTTGAAGGAACATGTAATCAAGTGCATATCTAATTGCAGAACTTGATTTTCGTTTCCCAATTGGAGCACCGATACATGGAATGCGTGCATTTTGACGACAAATCAACTCGGGGTACTCAATATTCTGTGTGTGTTTGTATTTCATTCGCTTCTGCACGTTCCTGATTAACATTATCATTCAAGGAACTTTTTATTTTCTATTTTATCCTATTTTTGACACGATTCGGTTGTTTTTCCCATTATCTTGCTTTTAGGCATTCCAAATCACAGAGAACTTTTCCATTGGAGCTAAATCATAAACGCTCAATTCTAGAAAACACATGTTTTACTGGCTTAATTTTGCTGACTCATTCTTCCTGAAACAAATAAATGTTTCTCTGAATTTTTCTTGTGAACTTGTAGCCTTTTAGAGTTAAAACTTTGTATTAAGTGTTCAAGTAAAAAACTTTCAAGAACTGTTGTGTGAGTTTATGTGTTAAAGACTTAATTCAGTTTGTGATGGTGGGAATACAAGTTATGCCCATTATGTTTTCTCCAACGACAGAAAGGTTTATCCCCTCTTTACAATTGTTATTGTACAAGTTGAATAAACTGTATTTAACTATTTATTTAATGAAAATATTCTAAATCTGTTCCCTGCTCTGATTTGCAGACTTATGATAAAGCAAGAAATGCTGTGGCTCTCGCCCTTAGTCCAGTTGTAAGGGCTCTTGTTGATCCAGATGGAGCAATGCAGATCATACGAGATCTGGATAATGTTTGTGTTCTCTCTAATAGTCTATTTCCTTTTTTTATATTAAGTGTCTGAGTCAAGCTACAAAAGGCAGAAATGGGGAGCATAAGAGCGCAACAAAATCTCAAGGAAGAAAGAGAAAAAAAATCAGTGTGTGAGAGCCTTGTAGCATAACTGCAAGCATAACTAAAGGATATGTTCAATTGCCCAAGTGCATAAAGATATCAGCATGCAGAGCCTATTGCACTCTGAAACTTTATGTATCTGCAAATTTTTAACTTGCATTTTTCATTATTTCATGTACCTTTGAACTAGCATGGATATGCTTTAGGAATAAAAAGAGGATGGGAATGAAAAATCTGAATACCACACGCCATAACTCTACTGGTCACTACATCTGTCACAGCCCTTCATCCTGAAATTTCCTTTCTTGTTTGGTTTTTTTATTTCGTTCTTGTTTCTTCATGCTCTTTCTCCACCACATTCTGTTATTACCTTCTGTTACCTTCTCTTCAGTCAGGTCTAATGCTCCCATCGTAGTTTCTACCATCTCTTCCACCAACCTGCCGCTTGAGCTTTTGATGCCAACATGTAGGGGTTATTAGAATGCTACTTAAAAAATGGTCGGTTGACATTTACCTTTTCCTGCAAGATTGATGTACCCTCTATAGGCACTGAAACACCTCATGGTTGACAAATTATGTGACATATTGCCCAAGTTGGGCTTATGCTTTTTCTTGCGAAAATACACATTTAGTTTTATATGTTGGCTTCCAGTAATCACTTGGTTATGTATTTACAACAGGTAAGCTTTTCTGAGTGGTTCATGTCCAAAGGGGGGACCCGCAAGAGTATCCAGAGGATGTGGGATCCTGTTGCGTATGCCTTGGGATTCATTGACTGTGATAATATTAGTGCCCGCTGCATGCTCACTATATTCTCACTTTTTGCTACTAAAACGGAAGCTTCCCTACTCCGCATGCTTAAAGGTTCTCCAGATGTTTATTTGAGTGGTCCAATCAAAAAGTATATCATGGACAAGGGAGGCAGGTGATTACAGTTTATTCTGGAGTTTATGCGAATACACTGTTTTTTTTTTTTGGTTTGGTATATTGATTGAATTGCTCATATATGTTTGCTAGTGCAGGTTCCATTTAAGATGGGGATGCAGAGAAATTCTCTATGATAGATCAGCTGATGGAGGTATATATGTAACTGGGCTTGCCATGTCCAAGGTACATGAATCTTGTTCAGATAGTTCCATTTTTACCATGTCCTAAATGATTTAAGTGATTTAGATGACAAACTTCAGCACATTATATTACACAATCACAGATGTATTTGTGAATTCATGGTGTAGTGTCATCACTTATGATGTAAATGGCTTTAAAGCCAAAAACTTGACACGTCTTAAGATTGAGATATTCTAAACATGTGCTCCTCATCTTTAATTTGCTTTTTTACGGTGAATTTAACCGACCTTGATATGTGTGGCTATATTATAATTCATTGTACCTTTATCACAGTTCCTTGACAACTATAGGAGACAATCTTCTTAAAATATTTTAATTGAATAGGCAGACAAAATAACTCACCAAAATGAAACGTGCTATTTGCAGTGGACTAACATCTTTTATATTTATCCTCTCCATAAGTGGCAGTCATATTGTAGAATGGACAAAAGACCGAACGTGTCTTGATACTTTGTGTTTGGAAAGTGGAAATTGTAATAAAAGTATTGTTGCATCAAATATGCCTTAGATGGACATAATGAAAGAACTGATATTCTTCCCCTTTCATTGTGGTAATGAAACTGAATTACAACTGAACATATTATTTCTTGTTGTTCGCTAGAAAGATCCAAATCGATTGTGGTAGATTTAAGGCTATTACCCTAAGGCTGATCTCCTTCATGTATCATAATCAAAAATTGGTGTGAGTATCTATTGTAGTGCTTGGCCAGTCCTGAGGACTAATTAATGATACCCTTTGTCCAGGCTACTCAAAAGAAAACCGTAAAAGCTGATGCTTATGTGGCAGGTTTGTTGTTTAACAATGCGGTTATATTTTCTCTTCTACTCTCTAGCCGCCTGATAAGGTTCTATGAAATCTTTGTGATTGCAGCATGTGATGTCCCTGGAATTAAAAGATTACTTCCACAAAATTGGAGAGAGTCGCAATTCTTTGACAACATCTATAAACTGGTCGGAGTACCTGTAGTCACAGTGCAGCTGCGATATAATGGCTGGGTTACAGAATTAAGGGACTTGGAACGTGCACGGTGAGCACTGACTCTTATGAGAACTAACCTTTACTATCGTACAGTTTGATTCCGTGTACAGCTTAGAGAATTTAATTTGCTTTGCTTTCAAATTCATCAACTCTGAGATGGCCAGGCAATTGAGGCAAGCCACGGGTCTCGACAATCTACTTTATACTCCAGATGCAGATTTCTCTTGTTTTGCTGACCTTGCACTCGCATCCCCTGAGGATTATTATCTTGAGGGACAAGGCTCATTGCTTCAGTAAGAAACTTCCCTATGTTTCACCTTTGTTCATTTCAGGCAAACATCAATTAAACTAGTGTAATTCTTCCCATAATGAGGCAGAGGACTAATATAAGGAAATTATTTTCATCATCACGGCCTCTGCTGAACCTCATTATTTACTAATTATTTACAGATGTGTACTTACACCTGGGGACCCTTACATGCCTCTACCAAATGACGAAATTATAAAGAGAGTTTCAAAGCAGGTTGGTGTTACTTATGCCATTCCTTTGCTCTTATTAGAAATTCTGCTAGTCTAGTAGAGTTTCCAACAACTATTGTGAAATATTACCAATAATTCTGTTGACAAATAGATATTGGTTACTGTTGGTCATAATTGCAAATTGGAGGGAAAAAGAAAAATAAACAAAAGGGACAAACAAAAAAAAAAGGAACAAAGGCATCATCATCTTCAGATATGCAAAAGAAATAAGTAACAGGTTGTTACATGGTTTAGTGGAATGGTCAAAATTTAAGGTTCTGTTCATTTTAACTGTGGATCATATCCTGGCTGGTGCATCAGACTTGTAAAGAAACGATAGAAAAGACATGTTATATCTAGAAATTAATGAATATATGGTTTTTGGCCGTAAACGATGGCGTGATATGATCCATATAGCCGACCCAACATAGTAGGATAAGGCTTAGTTTGTATTTGTAGTTGTTGTTGTATCATTAACTGTATGACAGTATGAGGCTAATGCTTGTGTTATACAGGTAATATATATCAGAGTAGGTAACAAAGATTAGTTTATACACTAATGCAATATTGTCCATAATGGGCATGACAAATTGTCAAATTAAGGCAAACTAAAATAATTAATTGAGCAGCAATAGATACTCTTTAGTAGAAAAGCAAAAGTATGAGTAACTTGTTTTCAGCATATTAATGGTGAACTTCATCACCTGAATTTTAAGAGTGATGGAAAAGTTTCCTAGGTTACTCTTTGGAAATTGTGACCTCTTAAAAGTGATTGAGGAATGCCATTTTACTGAAGAATGTTTGGTTGAAGAGTTTCTGAATAATAACTGCAGAAAAGTGAGTCTGGTGCTCTTTGTTAATCTATGTTGTCATCCATGATAATCAAATACATTTGTTGAATTCATCGTGCTTAGATAATGCATAAGTGAATTGCTTGTTAATTGCTAAATAGTAAACACCCTCCCAAACTAATTTACAATTTATTCCCATTAGTCCACTTTTCATCCCAGTTTCAAGTGCAACTATAGATTAGATGGTTACATGCACACCCCTTGAGGGTTGGTCTTATTATCAGAAAACCTGTTACTCATATGGTTAGTCACTGGTGCAGCCCCCATGCCATGGCTATTACTGTTGTGAGCAAGAGATGAGCAAGATGCAGAGATTTCAGGGGACTTAATCACCCAAAAACAGAAAATAAATAATAATAATAGTAATAATATGAGAAAAAATTATAAATAAAAGAATAAACAAAAAAGAGTTTGAGGGATTCTCATGGCATTTTGATGGGGGTGGAATATGGGGAACTTGATCTTGGGCATGGGCTTCTGTTTAATTCTATTTCTTTTCCATTCTTAAATCTCACTCAACATATTTCGATACACGTAGGGCTGCAAATGAACCAAGCCGCTCGTGAGTTATTCGGAGCTCGATTCGATAAAAGCTCGTTCGAGTTCGTTTAATGAGGCTCGTTAAAATAAACGAACCAAACTCAAACTTAAAGATATTCGGTTCGTTAGCTCGTGAACAGGCTCGTTAGTAAGCTCGTGAATAGGCTTGATAGTAAGCTCGTATAAATTAAACTAATAATTTGATTTTAATTTTAATTTTTCATATTTTTACTTATGATAATATAAAAATATTTCAATAAACTTATTTTTGAATAAAATTATAGGTTTTAATAAATATATTATGAAATTTAAATATAAATAATTTATTTTTTATAATAAATTGAAGAATAATTTAATTTTTAGTTAATATTTGCTAAGCTCGTTTAGGCTCGATTAAGCTCGAAAAAGTCCGTGAGCCATCAATATGTTCGATAAATTTGGGCTCGAGTTCGACTCGATAATAAACGAGCCAAACTCAAACACTCAAAAGTTCGGCTCGGTTCGATTCGATTGCAGCCCTAGATACACGTCAATATGGCTGATACTGACTTTTGGTTATCAGGTTCTGACTCTCTTCCCATCGTCCCAAGGTTTGGAAGTCACGTGGTCATCAGTAGTCAAAATAGGACAGTCTTTATATCGTGAAGGACCTGGCAAAGATCCATTCAGACCCGACCAGAAGACTCCAATCAATAACTTCTTCCTTGCTGGATCATACACTAAACAGGTCACACTACCTTTCATTTTCTAGTTGGTACTATTTGATAGATTAACTCAAATTACAGTAGTAATGATTTAGTTTGAATTAGAGTAAATAAAATTTAGGGAAATTACAAAAAAAAAAAAAAAAAAAAAAAACTGAGGTTCAGGCTAATTACAAAAAAATCCAGCATTTTTCGAAAATTGCCAAAAAAAAAAAACCCTTGAAGTTTGATTTTGTGTTACATTTTCCCCCTTCATAAAACAAAAAACATTTCCAAACCCCTGATATTTATAGAAGTATTATTTAATACATAATCAAACCTGAGGGAGTTTTTGTAATTTTGAAATATCTCTGGATTTTTTTGTAATTAGTCCATACCTCAGAGTTTTTCTGTAATTATCCCTAAGATTTATTATGGCTAAACTACTTTCTAAATTTTGACCTTTTACAAATGTGTAAAAAGCATTTTAGTATGGAAGCTATCATGTGTGTACTTGAGTGTATACAAACATTAATTTTGTTGTGCGTCTTGGGTTTTGATGATGTATAAAAACCTAAAAAAACTAATTTGAAGTCTTACAATGCATGGGAGAGTTCCAACTTTGGCTGGACGTTACGGTGCAGCTGCAAAATAGAGCCTCGGGGTCATCCCCATGATAGATATGAGATACTCCGATGTTTAAGTTAGTCGGTTTAATTTCTAGGGATAATTACAAAAACTACCCCTGAATTTAGCCTAATTACAAAAAGCTCTAGTTATCTTTCAAAATTACAAATACCCCCTCTCTTGAGGGCGCAATTTGTTACAATGTAATTTTGATGTTGGTGGGTGTTTTGTTTTTACAGGATTACATAGACAGCATGGAAGGAGCGACTCTGTCGGGAAGACAAGCATCTGCGTACATATGTAGTGCAGGGGAAGAGCTGGTGGCATTACGAAAGGCTCTAGCTGCCAATGAAGAATCGCAACAAGTTGCTGCCCTTGTCTGATTTAAACAGAAATTCCAACAAATTCAGCTTTCAATTGCCCACCATACACACACACGAATGCAGTAAGTAACATGCAGTTTTCTCATATACTGAGGTAGTAAAATGTCACGGCAGATTATACTGGCATTGTAGATCCCCAAAAACTTGTGCAAGATCTATGATGTCAATTGTTTATGTACATTAACCGAAGCCCAGAATGGATGTTCTTGTTTCGCTGTAATTTAAATTATAGGTGTTCTTTGCTATTATTTTTTTTTTTTCTGAAGAAACTTGTACATTTTATTAATGAAGATCACCATGTACAAGGTTCTGATTTCTGAATCCACAAAGCGACATTTCCTGGCAGCCAAGCAAAAAAATCCCCTGAGGTTTGGGCTAATTACACAAAAACACTGAGAGATTTTTAAAAATTACAAAAATCTCATGGAATTAAATTTAAGGGGGTAACTATAATATTTTTATAAAAATTTGGGAGGATTTCTGAAATGATTTCTATTTATGAAGAGGAAAGTATAAGACGAAAATCAAACCTTGGTTTTTGTAATTTTAAAAATTAATTAACACGAACTTCAGGTTTTTTTAATTATCCATTTATTTAATTACTAAGATACACCATTAAAGTTAAAAAGAGTATTAACTTAATTACAAGTCATTTATAAAATCCAAATTTAACTTTTATACTTATACTCTATTGGAACACCATACGTAGTACCCTAACTCAGAATAAGAGTTGTGATAGGTACGATAATAAGCATTAGGGTAGGTTACCAGTTAAATAGTTGATTAGGAGGAATGAGTTATGTTTTTAAGAAGCCTATATTAATTTAATCGATGTTTATCAGCTCATTAAACCACATCGTTTCTTTTGTTTAACAATATTAAAATATCCAAAGTTGAAAATAGATTTATGTCTTAACTATATTATCTACTATTGTATTCAAATGACAGTGTGATCTTACTTTTGTAAAATGTTATTAATTTATAACATAAATTTGTATGTCTCAAACTATATACAAAAGTTTATAACCAGTGCACTGTTGCGAGTAATAAAATATGACTAGTTAATCGATCGGAATATAATTTAATTCCAATAAAGTTATAATTCCATTTTCTGTGTGATCCAAAAGATCTATTGCAAGTGCCTTTGAAAATAGAATTTTTTTCTGAAAAGGCTAAATACCCAATTTGAAATGTAAAAAACAAATATGATTAATTTTTCCCACATCCCCATATGGACAATGAAAAGTGATTTTCAATGTTTTTAGTCTTAATAAATGTCTCAATAAGTGACTTTTATTTGTCCCCATTAGTTGAGTTTTCCTTTTTTTTTTTTTTTTTCACAATAGGTGACTTTTTTCTAGTAAATAAGTTTGTCTTCATTTGTAGGATTTTGTTGGAAGATTCATATGAGCTATTACCCGATTATACATAACAAAAAGCGGGACTAATTCTTTGGTGACCATTTTGTCCAATGCATTCGTTGCGATGTTTTGATTCTACGAATAAGTTCTATCTATTTAGGTTTTAAATATTTGCTTTAAGTCTGTATATATTTATGATTATGTGGGCTTGCAAATGTTTTACACTCAAATATTGCAATTAGTGAATGAATATGAAATTCATTTTGATTCTAAAAATATATATTTTAAGTTAATTAGAAAGGGAAGTAAAACATATAAAAATTAATAATACTCCATGCTGGAAGTTATGGATTGATAATAAGGCTAAGTGTCAAGACTCAAGATCCCTAATATTAGAGGGCCTTGAAATCCTTGTAGTTGAAAGCGAATCCAAACCCATATAAAAAAATGTTTCATATTTCATCGCGTTTTCGGGATCCATCTCATGAATTTAGAACCACGAGACGATCTTATATATACCCCTCTTATAAAAGAGGTCCAAACAAATAATATCAAAGATCCATGTCAAGACCCATGTCTCAAATAATTAACAAGATAAAAATAGTCCATTAATCTCATTAACAAAGCATGCAATTTATTTCAGAAGTTCGGTAGTTTTGTGCCTATTCTCTGTAATACTTACTGATTTAATCGATTTTGTATCTGAAATGACATGCACCATATATATGTATAAATACATGCACATAATATTTTACGGCTATATTGAAAGAAAGGTACAAGTAGTCAAAACTCATCATATGTGGCAGTTTGTTATTTTTTAAAACAAAATTGAGGTCTATGCTTACAAATGACTAGTATTCGGGAAAATTGTCTCGCCCCCTTAGAAACTGCCCCTAAGTAACCCGCAAGAAATGCACTCTGGTTCCCAAGTTTCTAATATCCTCAACTACTGTGCACAAAGAGTCGTCTATCCAACCGTAGGTTCCCACCGAGATTCAACCTCTCACACTGCTACTTGAAGCCCTCAATATTAATTGTTTCATTATCATACCTCGAGGGGCTCGAATACCTAACCTCTCAGAGAGACCAAGAGTTACCACTGGGCCATAGGATCATTGGCATGCCAGCTTGTTATCCTATGGTACAACTGTTGGAGGCATTTTCAGTGGACTGTGGCTATAATTTGGTTTCAATATTTTGATACATAAAGCAGCTTTACATCTTTGTGGTGTGGAATATTTTGTTCTTCATACTTGATTGATGGGGTTGTACAATTCATGCCATATCAAATTAATTGCTCCGTCAAAACGCAGCACTTATATCCCACTTATCACTGGTTTACATCATTACTTGTAAGGATAATTAAAAAACGCTTAAAAAAATTCCAGCTTATTTTGAAAATTACAAAAATCATATTTGATATTTGATTCGATTATACATTTGTCTCAACTGTTAGTTGAGCTGAATATTTTATAATTATACCTCTCAATTTTTCTAAAAATTACAAATAGAAATAATTGAAAATAAATATTCGTGAGGTACTTTTCCTCGGATTCTAGATTCACCATGTTGTAAATTTCCCTTTAGACATTTTTCTTGAGATAATTTTCCATTAGACATAAGAAATGATTATGAATAAATTTTTGACATAGATCAAATAGCTGTCAAATGCCACTAAGACCAAATGGTAATGATTAAAAGTTATAGCTTTTAGAACACAATAATATGAAGCATTACATTCTCAACTTTTCTTGATTATTTCTCCTCTAATGTTAACAAAATCATATCCTTTTGCTTCAAATTAAGGTACTTGTGCAGTTAAAAAAAAATTAATTCCCTGCTATGGGCAACTATATTTATATTGGCATATATATGTATGCATAAATATACATAATATATAAATATAAAAGAATTCAGATCAATACGTTACTCTGATTTAACTATTGTCGATTATATCGATTATTCTCTGAATTAATTACATGTATCGCGGATGACATTAAAAAAAAACAGTCTCCTGACTTATACTTGAGTCTGATCAATTTTAGTCATAATTTCAGTGGCAATTTGAAATTTTACCGAATTTTGATCACCTAAGCGGCACATGTAATTCCCTATTTTTGGTAAAATTAGGACCAAAATTGATACTCAAGTACCAGTTACAGGACTATTTTGCAAAACCACACATAGTTACATGACTATTTTGTCGTTTGAAAATTTTGAAGGACCTTTTTGCAACCGCCTTTTAGTTAGAGGACTAATTTATAATTTTGCCTAATTCAATGGTATTGCAGATATCATGATACAAATTACTACGTAACAACAAAAACTTTATGTGCTGAACAAAGTAATTAAGAAGAGATAATAAGATATGTATAACATAACTAGAAACAAAACATGTTTTCTATGAAATAATTTGTTTCATGTTGGAAAAATATATTATCATGGCTGGTTTTGGTTCTGTGTGTAGATATAGTCAAGATGAGCCTGGAGCGTTCTTCTTGTCATGCACTCTTCTTCTCCCACTTCCCCACAGCTATCCTCATCTACCTCTACTTTTTGCACTTCATTATGATCCTATTTTACATCATCAAAAAAAAAAAAAACAATTAGTACATTTATCATAAATTTATGGGATAATTACAAATAGTACCCCTGAAATTTGACCTAATAAAAAAATCCAAATTAACTTTTAAAATTACAAAAATACCCCTGAAGTTTGATTCAATGTTAAAACTAAGGGACCGCGGACCGCGGCCCGTTTAACATCTCTACACATCCGGGTGGATATCTAACTCGTGTGCTCCTCCTCCAGTCTCTCTATACGATGTGGCAGGAGGGCATATAATTTAGGTTTCTGCTATTAATATAGTTCATTTTATTTTTTAAACTAATACATTTTAAATTAATCATAACTAAGTTTCTCGGTATTTTTGTTTAATCATAATTAATTTAGGAGGAGCACACAAGTGAGATATCGTTTTTTTTTCGGGATGTGAAGAGGTTTAATCGGTAAAACTAAAAAAAATGGAAAAACACATGAACCACAACCTTAAGTTGGGCTTCATTTTGCAGAAATTAAAAATAAAAAAAAAACATATGAAGCACCGCATGAGATGTTTGAGTTTTTCTAAAGGCTCATACGCCACATGAGCCTTTTCTAAATGCTCATACACCTCATGCGCCTATGTTTAAATTTATAGCTCCTCCCAAAAGAACCATATTTTGTCAATTTGTTTTGAAAACTACAATAGTTTGTCAAAAAGCCCTACTTTTTGTTATTAACCCTAAATTTATAGATGTTGCATTAGCATATATCCAATGCAGTATGTGCTGAGTGCAACATCCACTTTTCGGTTAGGTTTTGGGATAATTACAAAAAAGCCCCTGAGATTCGGGCTAATTACAAAAAAATCCAAAGACTTTTGAAAATTACAAAAATCCCATTAAAGTTTGATTTCGTCTCACATTTTTCCCTTTAGAAGTGAAAAACATTTCAAAAAACCCTTGACATCTATAAAAATATTACATTTAACCCTTAAATTTAAGACAAAATCAAATTTGAGGGATGTTTTTTTTTAATTTTGAAACATCTCTAGGTTTTTTTGTAATTAGTCCAAACCTTAGAGGTGTTTTTGTAATTATCCCTTAAGTTTTTTTATAAAATGGGACATTTAGCTATCATGGGTGTACCGAATGCAACATGTATTGTACTCTACGTGATGAGAGATCAAACATATATCACTACGAAAAAAACATCCTGCTAATCGACATAAATGTTTTTAATACTAAATTTTACAGTTATATACAGAAACCGACAAAATAAAATATATTGTTATATATCCCCCAAACTAAACCGATCATTTTTCGACAAATCGCCATTTTCATTATTGATTTTTGCGATATATCAAAAAAATATATCAACAATAAATCACCAACATTTTTTAAATTTATTGACATGTATATTGTAGGTATTTATTCCAATTTTAAATTTTGTTGGTAAATATTTACGTATAATGATTTACCCACGTTTTGGTTTGTCGAAATTTTGTGGCATCTTTAGTTGTGACAGAAAAATTTAATACTTATCTACATTTTTGTTTGTAGGTAAAAATTTGCATAGACATATTATACCATTCGAGATTTCTTATTTCCTGTGATACGTGATCTGGTTTTTTTCCCTAATAATAACAGGTGAATCATTCTGTGTAAGACAATGACACCATCTTATAAACACGTGAATTGAAAACACCATATGAAATACCGTATACACATAAAAAGCTTACCGTGCTATGAGTTTCCATCGGAGTGACGTCGTGAAATGTCGGCTCCGGGCGGCGGCGAGGAGATGGGCTAATGTTAGAAAGAGGAGAAGGGTTATGATGGTAAGGAGGCGATCTTGGCCATGTTATTCGCTTCTGCAATTTAAACGTACAAATTAAAGTTGTGGACTTGAATAGGAGATAAACTTTGGAGGAAATGTATTTATAGAGGGAGTTCAAGGTTTTAATAAGGGACGGGCAATTATGTCATGTAATAATAATGAACCGTTGAATACGGCATTAAATATAAAAAAAAATTGTAGAACCCTTAATTAAAAGGATGAATCATGAACCCCATCTCTCTGCCCGATTTCTCCGCCCCCCTATAGCTTTGTGGATGATGTTAATTCAGGATATGTCTCAATTAGTCAAAGTCTTCAATTATTTTAGATTGATTGACCGCACAAGAAATCTTCATCCAACCTATTACCACGCGTTTTGAACCCCCACACTACGAGTGTCAGCGAAGCGGATATCATATCAATCAGGTGATTTGCACCGTTGAGCTATGGCCCGGGGGTTATAGAACCCTTTATTGAATTATCAATTATATAGAACGGCTAGCTAGAAGCATTTGCATGAGACATCTATTAGTTTGTACAATTTTGTTAATGTTAATTCTCATTGAACTAATGTAATTTCGTAAATATTTTAAAATTAATCTAATTTTGTTGAACTAATCTAATTTTGTTAATGTTAATTCTCATTGAACTAATCCAATTTCGTAAATATTTTAAAATTAATCTAATTTTGTTAATGTTTTAAAATGAATCTAATTCTCTTTGACCTGTAATCTAATTTTGTTAATGTTAATTCTCATTGAACTAATCTAATTTCGTAAATATTTTAAAATTAATCTAATTTTGTTAATGTTTAAAATTAATCTAATCTCATTGAACTAATCTAATTTTGTTAATGTTAATTCTCATTGAACTAATCTAATTTCGTAAATATTTTAAAATTAATCTAATTTTGTTAATGTTTTAAATTTAATCTAATTCTCATTGAACTAATCTAATTTTGTTAATGTTATTCTCATCGAACTAATCTAATTTCGTAAATATTTTAAAATTAATCTAATTTTTTTAATGTTTTAAAATTAATCTAATTCTCATTGAAATAATCTAATTTTGTTAATGTGAATTCTCATTGAACTAATCTAATTCCGTAAATATTTTAAAATTAAAATTGTGACAGAACTTGTTTTAAATTTCTTTTTGGTTTTCTTCTATAGTTTCCTTCTTTAATTAATTAATTCTAGGTCTAATGTCATTAATATAAGTTTCGGAAGTTTCAATCATACAAATATAGAGTATCCAAAGAAAACATGATTAGTTCCTGGTATAAGTTATCTAGACAAAATCATAACTTTGACTTTGTCGCACAATGGGTCTACTAAAACAAAGAAAATCAAAAAAGAAAACATTAAAAAGAAATTTGATTAAAAAAGAAAATTAATGACATCTTAATTAATTCATTTACTTTTTCGATCTATTAGATGCTGCGTTGTTCTTATTGTTCAATGTTCACATATTCCCAGTCACACGAGACATAATTTTTCTTTTTTTTTTTTCTCGTAACTAGAAAATGATCCTTCTTTTATTGGCCCATCATTTATTATTTATAATCAATGATCTAAGTGTAATTGACCACCATATACTTTAAACTTTGATGGGACATTTTCTTTACAAATTACTTCAGTTGAATTCTCAAATAATTCGTTTTTCTTACCTAAAAATATCTGTAAGAGAAGATCATCCTCGTATCAAAATAACCAAATAAATAAATAAATAGAAATAGAAATAAAAAGATGACATAGAAAGCATGGAGAGTTGACAATTATGGGGGTCATTAATGGTGGGGTTGGTTTGAAGATTAAAAGTAATACGAATATGGAGACATCATCTATTATTTATTTTTTACATACATAAGAAAAGACATTTCAGCAATAAAATAAATTGGTGAAAAGAAGCTTCTATGCTTAGAATTTTCATGCGTGGCAGCTTTTTGTAAAATAGATATGTCTTTCATTCATTCAATCTTCACGAGCCATACTTTCCATTTATTATTATCAACTGTTTTCATAAATATCATCTAATAGATGTCGTTGGAGATTTTTGGCTCATGTGGCTGCAATGGCGTAGCAAAAATAATCGGAGTGGACTGATATACAAAATTGAAATAGATCAGATAAAAGAATTAAAAGAAAAATCACATAAATATTAAATAAATAAAAAAATTTAAAAAATCTTATTATGTAATTTTTTTTTAAAGGGGGTCGGGGCCCAAGTTGGCCCACCCTAGCTCCGTCAATGTGTTGTTGCCTTTTTGAGTTAGGTTTCAAATGATAAAAGATTTAGACATTTATTGAAGGAATAATTAAAAAAAAACATGAGGTTCATATTAATTATAAAAAAAAAAAAACTTTGAGATTTTTAAACATTACAAAAAATTCATTAAGGTTTGATTTCGTTTTACATTTTGTCCTTTCATAAACAAAATATATTTCAAATAACCTCTGATAGAAATGTGATTGAATCAAATCGAAAATTCAAAATGTTTAATGGCAATGCCATATATAAAATTAAAATAATCGGTTGAGTTTATTATTTACCAAGTTTTTTTAGGGTATCTCTACTCAATAATTTGAATGTAAAAAATAATAATAATTCGGTATTTGGAAAGTTCAATAAACCAAAATCGAGTTGAATAATTCTTACGAACTTCAATTTGATTTCTATACTTACCATATATTATATTCGATTTGATTCAATCGGTTCATTGACTCGTGAACACTCTTATTCCACATCCACACAAACAAACATTTTTATCTAAATTATAACAAAATCTTATACGAGACCGGCAAAGACAGTTTTTACCATTTTATCTCTGAAAAATGCGTGAAAAAATATTTCTCCATACCAAATATTTGGACGATTAGATTAAGTTAATGTAATGCTTACATAAAAGCTTAATCAATCCAAAAGAATTAGTTTATCCAACTCAAACCAACAAAGTAAAGTAAAATATGGCACAATCTGCCACACAAAAAAAAAAAAAACCAACAAAGTAAAATGAGGCCATAGTAGCACACACATTATGTCATGAACACCAACCATCATTACATATTATGCTTTATTCAACAAGACCGATTGAATTTTTTGAGGGTCAACTTTACCACCAAGCAAAAGCTCAATGTGGACTAAAACTTAGGAATAAACAATAAAAAATTAAAAATATCCCCAATTTGTTCTTGAAGATTATTACATAACACATAGAAGATAAACTAGAATGTTTGAGACAAAATTGACTTTTCCCAATATCTCTTATTTTTATTATTTTAATCATTATTAAATTTCAAAATTATTTAATTAAGTATTCAATATTATTAATCATTATTAGATCGCAAATATAATTACCCGGCCCACGCGCGCTGTTTTCTCTTGCACGGCCCATGTGGCCAGTCATCCCAGTTATAAAAGAGGTCCCTCATTATTTATAAGTATTCTGCATTAATCTAAATTACACGCTTTGGATTACTATCTTTTGCTCGGATTTCTTACTTTTGATCGACTTGAGTGTCGGAGAGGCCTTCCGGGACAACCTCGGGACTCATCTAATATTTGTTGGATTGTCGCGGGCAAGTTCTCACCGAAGAACTAATCACCTCCGTAAATGAAGTTGGACTTTGTTTAGAATCTCTTTACTTGGAGTGATCTCACGATTTTAAGCAAAAAGATCACATAAGTTTCTTACAACTCTTAGTGTCGGTCCGACATTTTGGAGGCCAGGCGAAAGATAAAAACGAGGCCTTTCAAATTGTAACAAAGACAAAGAATACAAATCGCACAATGTAAACAAAAATAAACAATCACAAAATCATTTAAAATGACTTCTTCAAGCATTTTGAGAAGCAAAGTCATCAATAATATTTTCATAATCAATTCGATCCAACTTATCATTTTCAATACATAAGGTTGTTAATGCATTGAATTTTTATTGTGACATTGTTGACCATAAGTAAGTTTTTAATAATAGCAAAACTCATATAAGATCGTCCCACGGTCGGACCATGTAAAAGACAGATCCATCGACCCGCCCGCCCGACCTGCCCATTCTAATTTTTTTATTCTATTTCGGGTATCAGCATACCCCACGTGCCCCACATCCCCCACTTCTCTTCTCCAACTCGTTTCCGCCCGTTCTTCTTCCTTTTCTTCAAAACTTCTTCAACTGTCGTTTGGAGTTCGATTTCAGTTTTTGGAGTTCTAATTGTGCTCTGTTAGTTCGAGATAACATCAAGTAAGAACATCATTTTTTCTCCATTTTTTTCGTTTTTATTCGATTCTAGGGTTTCGATTTTGTTCGATTTTAGGTTTATTTTTTTTTAATTGGTTTGCGGCAGTCTATTGTGGTGTGTTCCCGACGGTGTATCTAGGGTTTGGTCGTTGCTTTCAAGCTTTCAAGTTTGCAGCTACTTCATTTTATATATTTCTGCAAATATTTCTGTATTTTTTCGAAAAACATAAATTGTAGAGAAGATTTTCTGTTTCTTATGTGCTCTGATGGTATATATGTGTAGTTTTGTTGGTAGTCTTGCGATTTTTACATTTTATTTTTGCTATACTGGAAGTGTATGTGATTCTAGAGAAAGTTGGTTATGTTTGTACCCATGTTTCTGTTTATTTGACTTAATAGTATTCATGGCTCAGTGTGTTTTTATACCCTGAATATATATGTATATGCATCTTGGAAGTATCATATTTGATGCTTAATAGTATTATAAATTGCATTTAATGTATCATTTGTACTTTTAATATATTGTAGTCTCATGGTTGTCTTGGTCTTTGTTCAAGTTTCATGGTTTTTGAATTTTTCACAATTTCTGTAGGTTTATATTGGAGTCGAAGATGACACGACATAAGGTAATGATAATGAGGAGAGATAGAGGTAGGGGAGGGGAAGGGGTAGGGTGGACTCACAAGATGATGATATAAAGGAGGATATAAAGGAATCTCAAGTTATTGATGATCCATGTATAGAAAGATTTATTCTTTGAGACGTCGGCGAAGGAAGATAGGGTTGAAACGTCGATTTAATCAAGCTATTATTGAAATGTCGACGAAGGAAGCAAATGTTGGAATGTCGCATTTAATGAAGCCTTGGTTAAAGAAAGCCCACGATACATTAATGAAAGAACCCCGATCGGAGACTTGTGGCTTTGATACATTAATGAAAGAACCCCGGCCGAAACCCCTTTGAAACCCCCCCGATACATTAATGGAAGAACCACCGTCTTTGAAACCCTGCTTGAAACATCTCACGATACATTAATGGCAGAAGCCCCTGTTGAAACGTCGAAAAATGAAACCTCGATGAAGGAAGCTGCCATTGGAAGCTTGACGAAGAAAGTCCATGTTGAAACCTCGACGCAGGGAAAAGTTGACAAAGAAGAAGTGATTTAGGATAAGGATGTTGGTGATGTACGTGACACAAGATTGAGTAAGGTTCTTTGGGACAAAAATCCTCGGTGAAGGAAATGAGCAAGATGTTTTGTGAGGAAAGAGGATTGGCAGAAAAAGTTGGTAAAAATCATCGCAAGAAAGGAAAGCTATCAGACAATGATAAAAAGAAAGGAAAGTTATCAGACGATGATACGAACAGGTTAGTGTACTTGAAAGTATTAGTTTTTGTTTTCAAAGTAACATTATTTTTGTGAAAAGTATCAGTGTATGTAACATAGATGTTTTATGGAAAGTGTATGTATGTTAATCATGTAATAAATCAGTGTTTATATGCTAGAACTATCATTTTTCATTCTGAAAAGTATATAAAATTTATTCAAAAATATCATTGTTGTATGCCCTGTTTTGTACATTAATTGTATCTAAAATTCATTCTTAAAATCATCAGAAATCAGTGTACTTAAAAGTATTAGTTTTAGCTTTCAAAGTAGCATTATTTGTTTGAAAATTATCAATGTTTTTCACATAATTATTGATTTTTATCACGAGATATAAATTAGTGTTTACATGTTACAAGTATCATTTTTTATTTTGAGAAGTATCTAAAATTGATTTAAAAGTATCAAAAATTGTTTCAAAAGTATCATTTTGTTATCTGAATAGTATCATATTTCATACTTCAAAGTATTGTAAATTGCTTTCAAATTATTATTTTTCATATGTGATTGTATTAATTATATAAAAAAAAATTTGCAGCAACTTTCTTACTCAATGTAGACCCAAGGGTTTATTTGATGTAGTGAACTCTTTGATTGATAGACAAAAAGAGGATGTGAAGAATATTGGGTTTGGTGGGTTATTGAACCTTAAAGTTCAACATTTACCTGCTCAAATGATTTTGTGGTTGGTTCACAGGTTTAATGGGAAGAGTCGGTTGCTTAGTATTGATGACAAGAAAAGATTTGTAATTATTGTTGATGACATTTGTGATGTTTTCATGCTATCGAGGATTGGCCGGGAAGTTCTAGTTTTCAAACGGAGTGATAGTTTAGATCCGATTGTTGAATTTAAGAAACAACGTTGGCATTGATGGGAGTTCTAGTGTTGGCACTTTAAAAGCCAAGTTGATGGATGGTTTTAAAGTTTGCATTGATGGTTTTATCAACTTTATTGACACCGAGTGCAAATAGGGTTGTTGATGTTTCGTGCTTTCGATCGGTGGATGTGGATGTCATTGCACATTTTGTTTGGTGTTCACTTGTGTTTGAAATGCTTGGCAGGGCGGTTGATAATTTTAAAAGAAGTCTACCACCTATATAAGTGGTTATATTTTGGCGTTGCAGATTTTATATTTGCATCGTCTTAAATGACAAGGGACTCTTGAACCATTTGATCTCCTTCTTATTCAAGATTGACGACGATCGCATAAGAAAGTGTGTTAAAGAGAGAAGAGTCTTTGGAGAGTTTGGCTGGGGGGAGTGGGTGGAGGACGTTTATCCTATTTCTAGGAAAACGAAGCCTGTTGTTGAAGAGAAAATATGTAGTTCGATTGATGGAGGTATGGATGAGAGGGGAAAGTCTGGTAAAGAACATGCTGAGAAGGAAAAATATGAGAATTTTGATGATTCTTCAAGAATCATCAACTTTGTATTACCATAAGCGGCAGAAATTGATCGATGATGATATTGAGAAAATTACTAAAAATGTAAGTTAAATGTAACATTTATTTTCATCTTAAAGTAATAATCTTGAAAAGTATCCTTTTTTGATTAAAAAAAAAGTGTTACATTTTTTGCAGGGGGTGCACAAAGCATGTTTGTTGTTGAAAAGGGACATGGAAATCATAAGCCATGTCCATATGGAGAGACTTCGATTGGAAATGCAGCGTGAACAGACAAATACTTCTTCATCACTTGATAATGAATTCTTCTCAAGTGCAAAACTTCACGAGTACATCGATGAAGTTGTGAAGAATCTCCAGAAGATGAAAGAACGTAATGACCCCACGCATAATGAGCCGATGCCTAGGTTTGATCTTTTAACCCCGAGACATGAGTCACTCATTGTCGAAGAATAGCCTACCTATGAAGCGAATATTGATGATGATGTAATCCAAGGACTGAATGATAGTCAAATTGATGAAGTAATTCAAGGTCAGATTCAGCATGCAGGCCAAGTTGTAGGCGGGTTCAGTACTATATGTAAAATATTAGTTAAATCTTTGAAAAAGTGTCATTTTTGTTTGAATAAGTATCTTTTTTTTAGAGAAAAGTATCTCGGTTTTTTCAAATAAGTATCTGTTTTCTTTGAATAAGTATCATTTTTATTTAATTTATCTAATGTGTTCTATCAAACAGTGATTATTGGCCTATCAACGAAAAGAGTTCTTTTTGTTCAATTTATGAAGAAGAAGAATCGGTATTTGGTTGGAATGACCCTGGAAAGAGAGAGACATTGTTGATTTATATTTTTCCACATAGTCCTAAAATAGAGTAAGTAACAATGAGATTTATTGGATATTCCCTTTTTGATGAGAAATGTTATGTTGATTATTTTTATTTATTTTTCGGTTCAAATGTGTGTGCACATCTTTGGTGATTTTTTTATTCCCTTTACGGATGGGATTGACTCGATGAATGATTTGAGCTTAATTTATGTTAATGTGATTGACATATGGTCTGTCATTTTAAACAAATAAGTTGTTGGGCGAACGATCCAAAACACTTTTATTTCAACACTCAACACTGTAAGTAGTATCTATTTTTGTTTTATTGTTTTTTATTTTTATACGGGGTTTTGACTTTTTTTTTTTTTTTGCAAACAAACAGCTATATCTTGTTGATCATTTCTAAGGAAAAAATTGTGCTAAAGATATGAGAGGTTGTTGGAAGGTGTGCATGAGATTGTTGAACAAACCCAATTTGAATGAAGTGGATCGTGTAAGAACTTTAGGTTTTTTATTTGAAAAGTATCTCTTTATTTGTGAAAAGTATCTCTTTATTCTTGAAAAGTGTCTCTTTTTTCTTGAAATGTATTACAAATTGTAATGAAGTGTTTATTTTTCAAATATGTAATATTTGTTCCATATTGTTATGAAAGTCACTTTGTTGTTGTTGTGATCAACTTTGTTGAGAAGAAAGTTCAATACATTGACAATCTGGTCCACGATGCAGTTGTTGTTGATGAATATCATGGACTTGCAACTTTGGTGGTAAAGTATCATACTATTATTATATATGAAGTTTACATGAATTGAATTATTGTAATATATTTTGTTTTTTCACAGCAAATGCAAATGGCTCTGTTTCTAGAAGAGGAAAATCACGCCAAAGCTCATGAAGTTGCGTCATATTCCTTTGAAAATGTTCCTTTTGTGTGGCAAAAAAATGACAGGAATATTGATTGTGGTGTGTTCTTAATGCACCACATGGAAAACTTTGTGGGTAATGTTTACTCAACTCAAGATTTGTGCAAGGTATGAACATTGTTTAGACAAATAATGTGTAGTTTATAATTATTTGTATGTGTTTTGATATTATTTTTCTTTTGTTTTTTTTTGTTATGAAACCCGTTGAAAAACGCAAGTTAAGAGTGCGTCTTTGTGCAAGAATTATCTGTATGATTTGAACGTTGAAGGTGCAAATGGAAAATGAAGTTCTTAAATTTATCAATGATTTCAAGGAACATGTGAAAGAGCGTCCCAAGAAACGCCCTAGAAAAGCGAAGAAATTGTAGAATTTTAGATTCGACATCTTGATACTTGTGTTTTGTCCTGATTTATAGTGGTGTTTTTGCAAATATTTAGCATTGTATTTTCTTTCACAAGATAACATAATTCTGCAGTTCTTAACTTATTTATTTTGACAATCAAAAGTTAATAGGATTTTATTTGTAGTTCAATATGACAGATATATCTTAAAGTATCATGTTTAATGGAAAAAGTATCAGTTTTTGTTTAAAAAGTAACATAATTCTGCAATTTGATGTATAAAATGTTAAACCATTATATTTTAAAGGTATCAATTTTCGAATGAAAAGTTTCATTAATTACTTCAAAATTATCATCATTAGAACCATAAAGTTATAAAAAATTATCATTATGTAAAATAATCTAGCATTTTTGAGTCTTGTAAACAAACTTATTCGCACAACAGTTGACACATTTGGAAATACAGGATAAACTAAAAAGTATCATGTATAATCTAGAAAGTATCATTATTTATGTAAAAAGTAACATATTTCTTTAATGCAATATGTAAAATATGAAACCATAATATTTGATGTTGAAAGTATCATAATTAGAATGAAAAGTATCACTAATTACTACAAAAGTATCAAAATTACAATCAGTAATCTTTAAAAAATTATCTAAAATAATCGAGCATTTAGAGTCTTGGAACCAAACTCCTTGGCTTGAGAACAGTCGGTCACATCAGCAGTTTTATTCTTGCTCTTTTCCAATATCCTTTTTCTTCTTCCTTTTGTAACATACCAAGTAGGATCTTGCAACTTATTAGATGTACTTGAAACAAGAGATGATTCATCTTGGTCAGTAAAATTCTGTGTATTCTTCAATGCAGTAATACCAGAAAATCTCTATTATGCCCTTCTTCAATGATCCTTCTTGCTTCTTCATTTGCTTGGTATTTCAAGACAAGCTCGTAATATCTTCGTGTCATTTCATGACGCCATGGAATGCAAATCTACCAGCTTCGGGCTTTTCATTTCGTTATTTAAGTTATCCCACACCTTAGATTTTGCCATTTTTGTCCATCTTTTCAGAATATATATTTCAGTATCTTCACATGAGAATGAAGATGAATGACATGTAATGAATGGTAACACAAGATACCGCATTCTTAAAATTTCTTGCGGTGCAAGTTATCATGATTCGCAGAGGATCATACATGACACAATTTATATCTCCACTGTTTGATACTTGTTTTTATCTTAATTTTGATGATTTTATTTTTACACCAAAACAATGTTTTTAATTGTTGTCCAAATACTCCTAAATGATTTCAAATGGTTTCAATATTTTTAGGAGTATTTCTTCAAGTTTTATTTCGGATAAAATTGGACAACACTTTTAATGATTTTATGTTTATAAGTTTTTACTTCAAAACAAGGTTCCTAAATGTTGTCTAAATACTCCCGATTGGTTTAAAATGTTTTTACTAAATTTTCGGAGTATTTCTTGAGTTTTATTTTTGACAAAAATCGGACAACATTTTTGTCTCGAGGTCAACCAGGCCGCCCTATAGGGCAACCCGTACCTAAAGAGTACGTTGAAACAAAAAAATTGAGCCTGGAGTGTAAAAGAGCGGTCGACCGGCCGCTGAAGGCGTCGGCCGTCGCCAGTGCGGCAGTGCCGTAAGTTTTGGTTGAAACAGTAAACTCATGTTCTTCACTTCTTTGAGACATGGACCGGTTGGGCATGGGGTGACGGTCGAACCCCACGTCGACCGGTCGCCCTATGTAAAAATGTTGTGTCATTTTTTGAACTTCTATTCTTGCGCGACCGATCGCCTATCTTTTGACAATGACAAAATTTCGACCGTTTGACAATGCGAGACAACATTTCCTTAAAATGTGGGATTGATTTCTAACAGCTATATTCTTGATTTTAATTGTATTTTTCTGTAGATTTTCAATCCCGAGAGGAGCCTATGTTTGATCAATCATCTCCTATAAATAGAGGAAGTTTTGGAGCAACCAAGACTACAATTGAGATACAACACAACAAGATACACTGCAAACACTTGTTCTTCATTGTCATTATTCTTGTTGTAATTTTGCCTAGCTTATCACTTTCACATCCTTGAGGTCTAGGCTTTCATTTCTTGATTACACTTGCACTCAAATTGTATTATTCATTATTGAGTTGTAATCTTGATTTTGGTTATCATTCAACACAAGATATCTTTGTGAGTGTTCTTGTGGTAAGAACACACTTGGGTGATCTAGGTGTTAGGTGTAAGAAGATTGTGGTAATTTTCTTGTTGAGGTGTTGAAGAATTTGGTATTCTTCAAGGTTGAAGATTGTGGTAATCTTCAAGGTTGAAGATTGTGGTAATCTTCACAAGGTGCCGTTGAAGGAAGATTGTGGTAATCTTCAAAGGGAGATTGTGGTAATCTCCAAAGGTGGTGTTGAAGAAGAGTGTGGTGCTCTTCAAGGTCTTGTAAGTTGAGTTTGTATTAATTTTGGTAATTGATAAAATTCTTTTTCTTTTTGAAATCCATCCGGATATCTTTGGGGTGGTAGAGGATTAGGCTCTAGGTGGGTTGAACCTCTATAAATCGACGTGTGTTGTTTACATTCTCGCACCTTTATTATTGTCTTGGCTTATTTTGTTCCAAAAAAGAGGGCGAAATCGAAAAGATGGAGATAATCTATTCACCTCCTCTAGATTATCGTAGCCGCTTGGACTTACAAGTGGTATCAAAGCCAAACTCTTTGGCAAGCTCGTTTCACATTGCGAGTGAAGAGGAACGATCGTCGACTACGAATGAAACTCATCTTTCCTAAGCACCTCCACCACCAAGCCACCTCTATTCGATTCTAAAAATTTTACATTTTGGAAAGAAAGAATGGAATGTTATTTACAATGTTGCGGGTTTGATATTTGGAACATCGTCATAAACGGAGAATCCATTCCGATGATAGACACACCACACACCTCCAAAGGCCTCAAAGAGCTAAATGATGAAGAGAAGAAAACCATCTCCTTAAACGGTAAAGCTCTCAATATTTTGTATTGTTCACTTACTAATTTGGAATATGAACATATTGTAGGAATTCGATCGGCTCATGGAGTATGGCAAAAATTAGAAGCCATTCATGAAGTATATGCAAATGATAGGATCAACTCAAAAGCATCTACTTCTCAAAGGAATACAAGTTCAAATCTAAGGAAAAGCCTTTTGCAACCTCCAACTATGAAGTAGTCAAACAATGTTTTATGGGCATCGAAGAAGAAAACGAGGTATGTCTTAAACCCTCTACTTCCTATGATATTGTTATTCAAAATGATTTTGATGATCTTCAAAATGAATTCCAAAATTTACTTGTTAAGTACAAAAATTTGAAAAAGGAATTCATTGTTTTAAAAAATGAAAAGGATAGTTTATTTACTTCCTATGAATCACTATCATGTGCTCACACCACCACACTTGACAAGGTTAGAGACCTTGAAAAACAAAAAGTACTCTTGTTGAGGATATAAATTGCATGAAAAATGATTTATCAAAATCCAACTTGAGTACCAATAAATTGCCCAATGTTGTGAATGTTAATAGTTGTGATAGTTTGAATAGTGAACTTGATAATGAGCCTAATATTGTCAAGCATATGAAAAGGAATCGAGTTCCTATGCATATTAGTGATGTTACTTGCTTTTATTGCGGTAAGAAGGGTGATAAGGGTCTTTTTATGCATGTTTTATGTGTATATTTAAGTATGATTTGAGTTATTTTATAGTTAGTTTCATAAATTTTTGATTGTACATGGTTCACATTACTCCGAGGTGCTTTTATTGGTGTAGATTGATGATTTGGAGCTGTTTTTGGTGAATTTTGGGCCATGGTTTCATGTCAAAACATACCCGGGGTTTCGGATGCAAAAACACTCAAAATCCCAAGCTAAACGCGTCATTTCGGGGCCTTTTCGGTCAAACACGGGCGGGATGTGTTTTTAAGCACGACGTGCTTTTAAAAGTCAAAAACGAGCAATTTTTTACCCGACGTACCAAACACGGCCAGGCCGTGCTTTGAAAGCACGGCCGTGTTCGGGAAAATCGCGAACACGGCCTGGCCGTGCTTTGAAAGCACGGGCGTGCTTTTTTCGCCCGTGATCTGGTTTTTCTTTGGCGGAAATTATGGAGACTTTCCCTTTGTGCTTTTTGACAACCTTTGAGCAACTTTTACACCTCATTTTGATGTACCAAGCTCTATTATTCCCTCAATTGTCATGTGGACACAATGATTCAACCAACTCAACAATGAATGTGCACACAATGATTCAACCAACAACCATGGAAGTGGAGCATTTGTTAGCATTATTGGTGTGTTCTTTCACAAAGATGGTGCCTATAAAAGCCAAGAGTTTGAGTTGGAAAGAGGATATATAATAATTCATGTAGTATTCATTGATAGAGAGATTCATTGTATATTCATTGTATATTCTAAGTTTCAAAGCAAAATACATTGAGAGGATAAAAGAGAGGTAGAGTTGGAAGTTGAAGAGCAATAGAGGAGAGAAGGCTTGGAGCTCAACATCATTGCAATCAACCAAGGAGGAAGTCTTATATTGGTCTTGAATAAGAGCTAAGTACACCATGTTCATTTTATTCATATCTTCTTGTGTAGTATACTCTTTTGACAAAGCCATGTGTAGCTAAATTTCTAGTGTTTGAATGTAATGAACTCTAGAATGAATTTGTGATTAAGGTTTGTATGTTTTTAATAAAATCTTCATGTTTTGTGTGATTCACTTATATTATGCTTTATTCATTCAAGTTGGTATATGCGCGATATTGATTTGAAGTTTATTTTTCATCCGGGAAATCGAGAGATTCATGGTGAAATAGAACCTATATAAGTGAAAAGAGTTGCATGCAATCCTAGATATAGGACGACATAAATCTTTCCGGATTAGGGTCAAACCTAATATGGGAATTCACAAATCGTTATAATCTTTGTCTTGGGGTTTTAACTAGAAAGAGATTTGATTAATCAACTTGAGATTAGAAGTTATTCGCTCGATAGAGGGTTTAACTTAAATCGGGAATTTCTACGGTCCATGAAACATGAGATTTTACTAAAAGAGGTTGGTTTTTGCTTAAGGGATTATGGTTGTATTTTTATCTTGTTAAATCACAAAAACATTCTAGAGGGATTTACATTCAAACACATTTCTAGCTCTTGATTTCTTAATTCTACAATCTATTTTTATTTGATCTTTTGTAAGTTGCAATTATTTTAAAATTCTCTATTTTTCATTTTCATTAAACAAACAAAACTCTGAAAATTACTAGATTAGATAACAAAAAGACGGTAATTATTAGTACTTACAATCCTCGTGGGAATGACACTCGGTACTCAATAATCTATACTACAAAACGATAGGTGCACTTGCCTATGGTTTTCTAGAGTAGCTTTTGAGCCATCAAAGGGTCATACGGTAAATACTTGTCGGGCTAGAAATAACTCTAATTATTATTGGAGACCTAAAAGTCTCAAGACTAATACCAAAGGACCCAAGCACTTGAGGGTACCACATAACAATGTCATTTTAGGTACCGCGGATTAATAATCGAAGAAAATTCATGCCGCTAAGGAAACATCAAATGAACATCTCATTTGATCAAAGAAGGAGAAAACAAAGTCAATTTCCAAGAAGAGGATATAATCAAAAATGGGAAGAACATAATCCTTGAAATGGCAAAAACTTCATCAACAAGATGATTTTCCAAGAGAAAGACACTTTCGAAAATTGGAAGACCACAATGCTTGGAAATGGAGTAATTGGAGAAACCATCATCAACAAAATGACTTTCAAAGGGGAAGATATCATCAACAACGGAACGGAACAACCCAAGGAAATGGCGAATTGGTAAACAAGATCTCCTATTTAAATATGCATTTTATTAGTATGCATGCTTTTATTTGTGTCTATATTGCAAATGAGTTTTCATAAATTAAGGTCCTCAATAAATATTTGTGTTTTTAAAATCCCTTGAAAATGAGACCTTACATGTTGATTTTAAACTCTTATGGATTGTAGGTTATATCTCTTATTACTTGCCTACACTTGTGCTTTATTATATCTTGTGCAAAAATTTTTTAAAGCATTGTAGGTTATATATCTCCTATACATTGGCTATCTTCTATTAGAGATTCTTAAACCTTCAAGAATCTTACATATATGGTGTAAGTCCAAGCGGCTACGATAATTTAGAGGGGGGTGAATAGATTATCTCCATCTTTTCGAATATATATACCCTCTTTTTCAACTGAATGCTCAAAGACAATAATAAAGGTGCGGAATGTAAACAACACACGTCGATTTATAGAGGTTCAACCCACCTAGGGCCTAATCCTCTACCACCCCAAAGTATCTCAGGGATGGATTTCAAAAAGAAAAAGATTTTATTAATTACCACAATTAATACAACATCTTACAACATCACCTTGAAGAGCACCACACTCTTCTTCAACACCACCTTTGAGATTACCACAATCTCTCTTGAAGATTACCACAATCTTCAACCTTGAAGAATACCAAATTCTTCAATACCTCAAGAGCACCACACTCTTGAAACACCTATCACCTAGATCACCCAAGTGTATTCTTTCCACAAGAATACTCACAAGGATGTCTTGTGTTGAATGATGACAAAATCAAGATTACAACTCAATAATGAATATTACAATTTGAGTGCAAGTGTAATCAAGAAATAAAGCCTAGACCTAAAGATGTGAAAGTGAAATACTTAGCTATAAATACAACAAGAGTGTTGAATATGAAAGTTTGGAAATTTGTATATTTCTTGTTGTGTATTTGCTTGTGTTTGTTGCCTCTTGTGTCTTCAATTCATCATCTATTTGTAGGGAAGTCTTCACCAATATAGGCTCCCAACATAGGCTCCTTCTTCTTCACTTTTGTCTACAAAAAGAGGATCACAAGATGTAGAAATATTGTACAAAATTGAAAAGCAAATCTTCTTTGTCAAGGAGTTCAACGGTACAAATTTTCTTTGTCAAAAGATTGCTGCTGACATGACCGGTCGCTTTGTATAAGATTTCAAGTTTGAATGAAAATAGTGCGATCCGGTAGGGGTTGCGGGGGTGCGACCGTTCGCCCAGGGTGCGACCGGTCGGCCCTCCCCTGGACCGGTCCCCCTGCTCCATTTTTCAAGTCAGTATGTTCTGTTTCGTGTTTTCTTTCCTTCAGGTACCGGTCGACCATTTGGGCGACCGGTCGACCTCCAATTTGAAATGTTGTCCGATTTTTTTCAAAAATAAACTTCAAGAAATACTCCAAAAAATTAGTAAAAACATTTTAAATCATTTGGGAGTATTTGGACAACATTTATAAACATAGTTTTGGTGTAAAAACCAATTTAAACAAAACCATCAAAAGTGTTGTCCAATTTTTATCAAATTAAAAACTCTAAGAAATACTCCAAAAATTAGTAAAAATATTTTAAATCATTTAGGAGTATTTGGACAACATATAAAAACATTGTTTTGGTATAAAAACTTATTTAACCAAAATCATCAAAATCTTGATAAAAACATTTATCTAACAAACTCCCCCTTTTTGATGATTACAAACCAAAACAATTTTAGAAGGTCGATTTTAAAACAAAATAAATTTTCCGGTCTTAAAACAACAATCCATTACAAGCAAGATTTATCATAAGTACAACACACAAGAGTAGGAGCAAAGATTCTTCAAAATCATTTTTGCACAAGCTCCCTATCAACATGCATATAAAGAACAAGCATTAAATCAACCAACTAAGCTTGGCTTTTACAACTTAAGCTTGAATTATATGAGCTTAAAAGCTTCCCCTGTCACAAGACATCATTAGTCAAGCATAAAAGTCCACAATACATCAAATGGACTAAGCAATATTCACAAACATGGCTTTTAAGAGCCCTAGCTTATAACTTTTCTTGCAAGCTTATTTTCGCTTCTTTGAGCGTATGAGCGTTTTTCCTGTTTCTTCCCCTTTGGAATCATCAAAAAGAATGTTAGCACGATAAAAACATCATATATTTATATCAAAGTGCGCAACTTTTATAGATTTATCGAGCATATTTAGCATTTAAGCTTAAATTCGAATATAAGAGAAAACATTGCTCATTTGATTTGTAAAAGCTCATTTGATTGATACAAAATGATCTCTATAAAATTATAAGACTTTTCAAATCAAGAGAATCATGTAGGTGATGAATTTTTCATTGAAACATTTTGCGAACACTTGGCATGTATTGAATAAAACAAGAGTAATATAACGCATTTGGGATTCGTTTAAGCAAAAAACATTATCACCAATTTCAATACCACAATATACATTCATCATCAATCATCATAAACAACATATTAATACAAGAATTTCATCAAAATAACAAGATACAAGCACATTCTCAAGGGTTCAACCCAATTGAGATTAAAAAGAGAAATTCTTACCATTTGATCGGAGAGGATGAGCAATAATGATGATAATCGAGCCTAATGAAGTCCAAAATGTAAAAAGTATGCACAAAAACAAATTTGAAGTGAAATTTGAGTGCAAAATGCGAAGGGGACGAAAAATGACCAAAATAAGCCAAAATGGCTGAGACTGAAAACAGAAACGTTTTTAACCAAAAAATATTGAGGGGCGACGGTTGGGGTGGGCGCCGGTCGGCCTTGGTTTGCCCGGTCGGCCAGATTCTCTCTGTTTTGCAAATTCTGAAGTTTGAACCAAAAATCCGATTTTTCGCCCCTAAGTTTTAAAAACGTGCAAAATGCAATCATAGACCTCATTCAATATGCATTATGCCTAAACGAGCTCGTATTGATGCAAAAAGTCTCGGAAGATAGCGGTTTAGTAAAAATATCCGCTAATTGATCTTGAGATGGTACAAAAGATATCTCAATTTTTTGTTTTGAGACACAATCCCTTAGAAAATGATGTCGAATCTCAATATGTTTAGTACGGTTATGATGAACCGGGTTTTGAGCAATTTTTATAGCGGATATGTTATCACAAAAGATAGGAACATTTTCAAAAAAACATTTATAATCCGCTAAAGTTTGTTTCATCCAAAGAAGTTGAGTACAACAAAATGCCGCGGAAATATATTCGGTTAGTAGTTGAAAGTGAAACACAATTTTGCTTCTTTGAAAACCAAGATACAAGGCAATCGCTTATAAATTGACATGATCCGAAGTACTTTTCCGATCATCTATATTTCCCGCATAATCCGAATCACTATAACCTTTAAGAGAAAAATTTTCATTCTTTGGATAAAATAAACCATATTGAATAGTGTCTTTCAAATATCGAAAAATCCTTTTAACGGCACTTAAATGGGATTCTTTGGGATTGCTTTGAAAACGAGCACATAGGCATACAACATGAAGAATGTCCGGTCTACTTGCGGTTAAATAAAGTAAACTACCAATCATACCTCGATATTTGGATTCATCAACCGACTTACCTTTTTCATCTTTGTCAATCTTGACGTTTGTTGCCATTGGGGTAGAGACGGTTCTTCCTTCTTGTAGGTCCCAAGGGGTGTAAGTGTAAGGTTTAGAAGGGGGGTTGAATAAACCTTACCAAATTTTCGATTTAGGCCTTTTAAATCTCTGAGTTCTACACAATTTTGTGTCCTAGATGGACGATCGAATTAGTCACTCAAGTAGAGTCAATCTCTTAATGAGACTCAAATTGAGTACATTAGTAGAGTAACTCATTTGTTGGCTATAATTTGACTCATTTGTGGTTTTGTTTTATTGGAAGACTTAACACCCTTAAGTTTGTTTAAGCAAGTTTTTCTGACTTGATTTAGTACTTATAGATTATCAAATGGATAGCAAATTTATCGTGAGATATAAGCAATTAAAAGTGCGAGAAATTTAAAATTTGAAATGTAAATGACACGATAAAGTTTTTATAGAGGTTCGAAGATGGGGTAATTCTTCTACTCCTCTCTTCTCCAACTCTGGAGGAATCCACTAAGTAATGATCGGTTTACAAAGTGGTAACAGTCCGGATACAAGTCTTGATCACAACAGCCGACTTGATCCTTCGGGACTCGATCTGGAGACGCCTTGATCACTCGGTGGCTTCTCGACGACTCGGCTTCTTCAGGCATTTGCCTTGCTACTACTGACTCACTTGCTCAAGCACTTTGGATTTGATCACGAAGCCCTCCAAATGCTTAAGACTTGGTTGACGCCTTGAACCTTTCTACAATCCTTCTTGGAATGTAGACCCCTTGTTTTCGATAGTTTCCTCTTCAAGCGATTGAAGTTCTCTTTCCTTCACGGGTAAGTGTTGGATTGATGTTCTTCGAGATGTAGGCTTGAGGATTGAGAATATTTCAATTTTGATAAGCTTGTATATCTCACGTGTGTGTCATCCACGCATCATTGTCTTTTCTCAATCAAACTCCTCGGCCTTTTATAGTGAACTTTCAAAAATTTGCCCGTTGAAGAGATAGGCTCATTTTTGAAAATCACTTTGCGATCGTTGGTTTGCACTTCTTGGAATTGCCATTTCCTCGTATGAAATGTTTTATCACCTTTTTCGAGTTCGACACGGTGTAGTGCTTCCCATTGGTTCATTTCTTTGCACGCTTACGGGGTGAGCACTCCAAGAAAGGTAGTATGGAGATATTACTTGTTTAAGTAAATCTCTTGATTTACGGCAACGGTTCCTTTTGATTATCTCGACTTATTTGCATTTCCTCGCTTTCCCCAGGTGACTTAGAGTCGACTTCCAATCGTGGATGACTCTTGTCACTTCATCTTGAGACTTGGCTTCTCTTGAGTTGACTTGGTGATGTTTCACTCGGCTACATCTCACCGCTTCTTCTTGATCGAGTTCTGTCTGCTCTTTTTTGTTGTACTCATTGTGTCTCACGTGAGTTTTCCTTCAAGCCTTGATTTGTCTTCTTGCAAGTTGGAGCGTAGGCGACTTAACTCGGCAGCCGGCTCTAATTGTTACAATACATTTCAAAGCAAGAATTGGGGAGCCAACTTTCTATTCTAAGTTTTACATGGCATTCATCAAAATCTAAACAATAAAATTCCTAACAATTTCCCCCTTTTTGATGATGCCAAAACTTAAATCATACAAAGATGCAAATAACAAAGATACATACTGAGATAGTGTATTGACATAGAATGTATGCGCATAATCAATCTTTTTATTGATCATATCATTCTTGTACTTAACACTTTGTTTACAAGGTGTATCGAGTATGTAATTGTCTCAAAAAAATTTATAGCATTATTACGAGAAGACTTACATTGTATGTATTTACATATAAAATACACGAAGGGTTGACAATGACAACACTTCATCTCCTTTTTGTCTCCTTCTTTCATCTTGATCGGCATCTTCTTCTCTTCTTCTCTTCTTCTCGTCATGTTTGCCTTCTTTTTCTTCTCATACGCCTTCCGGGCGGACTTCATCTCTCCTTATTCTTTCTGTCTCTCTGCCATAGGCTGAGTTTGTCTCTTGTTTTCTTCTTCTATCCTTTTTGCATACTCGGCGTTGGTTTTGGCCACTTGCAAGTTCGCCACATGGTCAAGCCAGACCCGAGTAGATCCCTCCTTTCTTTCGGATCTCGTATTCAATATTCTTGGGCGAGGCCTGAGTGCGAAGCTTCTTCCTCCACTGCCGCTTCTTCCTCTACCTGCGGGCGTATCTTGTCTTTGGGGCCTTCTTCTTTCGGTGAGTGCCGGCGGAGTGACCAGCCAGAGTTCTTAGGTTGTCTGGCATGTCTGTCGGTCAGCCTTCTTCACATAATGTGAGACCCTTTTCCCAGTCTGAGATCCCAAGCTTGAGCTAAGGACATATTTGCAAAATAACCTTGATTCGAGCGTTTTGAATTCGTCAAGCGATCTTGGCTCTGTCCCGACATACGAAATGGCATACGTGTCTCGACAATTTGGAATGCCTCCGTGTTCTTTCAAAATGTTCATCACCCTGGCATCCATTCTTCCTTCCACCTCTTTCATCCCCTGCTTCAATTTCTTTTCTCTTCTCGGCTATAGATACACAGTGTTGGAGTGGCGAGTCACGGGGAGTTTTTGCTTATAATGTCATTTGTGTGAGGACCACTGTTGGGGGTTTGTGCAATCATCAAGGTCATATTCTTTGATCCTTCCCCCTCGTGATTTTCCTTTCTTGATTTCAAAATTTCCTCGGTGATTTTCCTTCTCATTTGTTCCTTGTCTTGCTCGCTCCTTTCTTCTTTCGGCTTGATTTTTTGCTTTAAGGTATTCCTCTTCCCCCTTTTTGGCATCATCAAAGGATAGAGGAACCCCGGGGAACATCTTTGGCAAGCATGAAGTCGAGTCTCGATGGTTGAATTTTGCTTCAAGTCTGCTGCGTTGTATCTTTGCGGAATTGACCGAGTAGCGTTGGATTCTTTGAAATCGGCTTCATCTCGGCCATGAGAAGGCTGAATTTTCTTGTCATGTGTTCTTCCAAACATTTGTATATCATTTGCATTACGCTCACGCGGCGACTTGATCTCGGTAGTGTGAGCTTCGTGCATATGTTCAATGTGTTCCCATGACTTTGTTTTCGCATCAACATTTTGACTCTCCACACCGGTGACTTTTTGAATAATTGTCGAAGTATCTCACTGTTCCACACGCATTGATTCTTCTTTGTTGCCACCATTCCCTTACCCTAACTGTGATGCCTCTCAAGTCGGTGTAAGGTTGGCATCTCTGTTGTCCGGGCGCATATCCAGGAGGCGATGCCTCTCCATCTTTTCAACTTGACAAAGAGTGCCTTGAACACTTCGTGCTTGGTGATTTAACACATTGCGGTGATGGCCATCTGTGTCGAAATCGAAATCAAGTTTGGAACAATGGTGCCTGAGTGAAAAGCAGGAGGCTGGTGCGTGATAGCGTGCTTGCTCATTTTCGACTCTTCGTGGAGTTACGGTATCTCCGGTGAGAAAGGGAAAGATTCCACAAAGGATTCATCACCGCCATCCGGGATTTGTTCGATGATAAGCGGTGGGCGTGAAGTTCTTTTGGGAATCGATCATTGTAGCTTGAGGAGCGGGCGATGATCGGATTTGGTTCATTTGGGTTTTGTGGTGCGATGGGCTCGGCTTGAGCCTCGAGTTTGTCTTAATGACCGTTGGTCTCGGTGATTTCTCCTTTTGAGTAGGTGGTCCTCGGCCTTATCGAGCGTCATCGGACGATGATGAGATTTCCATTGGTGGCTCATCATCAAAATTAAAGGTCGACGAGTAGTCTTGGGATCGACTTGCTCGTGCTGGAACATCCGCTTGGTGAATCTTTTGGATTTGTCATGGGGTTGACTCGAACTTCTTCTTCGCCGATCCCGGAAAGGTGACATCGGGGTTGTCTGGGAATCATGAAGTGCGCGATCTCCTTCTCGGATGGATCGATGGTTGCGGGATGGATGTTCTCTACTTGTTGTGTTACCCGGGAAGTCTCAACCTCCCGTGGGCCTTCATTTCCTCCGGCGGTCTCTCTTCTGCTGCGAGGCTTGGCCTTCCCTTTCGACGAGTGTCATTTGTCTTAGGGTCTTCTACGATGGCATCCATTGGAGTCTCAACCCCATGGATTGCGCTTTCATCGCCAGTGTTAACTCCCAGTACATTCCTTCTGTGCCTCATTTGCATCGGCGGCGTCATTAGCCTTGAGTGTTGGCACCTCGGTGAGGCAGTCTCAAGCTAATCGAGCCGTTGGTGGCAACTTTGTTGTTCTTCTTGTGTTTGAGTGTCTTTTGCTTCGCCTCCTACATTCTTTGTGGAGTCATCTGCAGCATCCTCCGACCTTGCTGCGGTGGAGGAGTTTCCCCTCGGTGGCGCATTAGGTGAGTGACTTGGAGTGGGGTTACTCGTCTCCAAACTCCCATTTGTTGCAATTGATGGTTCGGCCGTTGGGGCGGTGGTGGCACACCTTCAATAGGGGTTGGCTCGTGGGGTCCCCACTAGCCCGATTTCATCGCCATCTCCTTATTGCCTTCTTCCGAGTTAGGCTGGGGAAGTGGTAGCAACAACATCGGTGGCTATTTCTTTGAACCACTCCCATTGGGTCGATTTCGGTGTGTGTTACGGAGGACTCTCCTGGTCCCTCCATCGGTCTTTGCTCGTGAAGGATTCTTGATTCATGCAATGCTTCTTTGCATCCGCAATTCTTACGTGGCGGCGGCATTCTCGGGTTCCTCATCACTTTCGGAGAAGACATCAAGGAGAGGATGGAAGTGTTCTGTCTTCTTGCCGGAGATAGGGCGGTACTTGCTTTTCGCGTGCTTCGGCTTCTTGACTTGCTTTTCTCTCTCCTTGTCCTTGTAGATCTGAGAATATCCATGCGGTTGTCTTCATCTAGAGTGGGAGCACATAGATAATCAGGAAATTTAGCGAGTTCCTCTTCTTCTTCTATGAATTCAGGCCGTTGGAACTTTCCTTGACCTTGCTCGACTTCCATTTTCTCCACTCACGCAGACGATTTTGGATGTGCGGGTAAGGTGGAGATAGGATCATTACATCACTATCTGCTTGGGCTGGTTCTTCTTGAGTTTAATTTGTATGAACTACGGTTGTGTCTTGGGTTGCCTCTGCTGATCACCTTGTGAGACTTGGCTGTTTCATCAATTACATCTGGAGACTCTACTTCTCCGGTAGTCTCCGATATCTGTGCTAGGTGAGTAGGCGACTCATTTGGTTTCTCTTGTGCGATGCCGCTTGACAAGTCTTCTTCGTCTCTCTGGTTTGTACCAGGGGAATTTCAGTTCGGGCGGTGTCCTCGAGTCTTGGCGGCAGGGCGGTGCTTGTGTTTGTTTCGAGGAGAGCTGGCCGTCTAGGCTTGTCGGATCTCCTCCTTTTGACGATCGAGAGAAGGAATTTGTGAGTCCTTCTCGACCGGCGCTGCAGGGGCGGGTGACACGGCTGCTTGGCAGGCGGTGACTGCTGCTGCGAGGGGCGGTGACTGACTCTGCTGCGGGGCAGTGCATGTTTGTTTTCTTTCTTTGCGGGGCAGCGAGACTTTTTGGTAGGCTGCGGGCGACTTTCTTCTTAGTTGGAGAGGAAGCATTTGTGTCTTGGGGTGGTGATTCCCCTCACTGGTGTCGACTCTCTTGGCGTACGACGCTTCGAGCACCGGAGAGATTAGCTCGAACATCCTCTTGTTAACATGGAAGGCCTTCCCATGTCTAAGAGGTACTCCTTTCACCTCAATAGTCGGCCAATCACCAGGCCATATCCGAGGGATCCTCCAAACGACCCATCTTCTTTGAAGGACTTGTTTCCCACGTTTTTGTCTGCTGTAGATAAACTCATTGAGTTTATCTTCTTTTCTTCGATTATTGCAGCCATCACAATCAATTTTGCCTTTGTGAGTTGGTCAAAGCTGCCAAATTTGATGTCGATACAACAGCAACAATATCCAACAATTTGTGATAGTCCTCCTTCAATGATCTCTTGTTTCTTTGTGTATATTATTTTGTAAACAACGTCGGACTTGGCTATTTCTTTCCATGCTTCAGCCAAGTTTACATCAGCCTCTTTGATTTGGATGCTCCCTCTGCTTTGGTAGTGAGCAATATTGACCAAATCTTTGGCCGTGATAGTCATTGCTTCCGTGAGCAGATGACTTGATTCTTCATCGTGAATCTCGGCATTCACGTAGAGGGTGTGCGACCTCCTCCACATAGGTCATAGGATACTCGGTGTTAGAAATGGTTTGATCCTGGCGTTTCTAACTTTTCTCGCGATTTTCTTCACCAGGGTGTCGTCGGACCCCTGCTTCACCATTCGTCGAAATCACGGTCGAACCGGTGTGGATTTGTTTTCCCAACTTGGTAAAGTTATACGTTGGTGCCATTTCTCGAGAATAATTTCAAGGAAAAATTCTTGAGAAATTTGATTTGAAGATTGATAGGGTTTGAGAGTTTTGCCTTTGCTTTTTGAGAGAGAGATTGAGCAGTTTTTAGAAGTGTGAGAGAGAAAGCGGACGAAAAATGGTTTAAATATGGTTTATGAAAGGGCGTGCAGGACGGTTTTGAATCGTGATCGAAATCAACGGCTTGGATTTTTGCACATATTGAAGCGAGTTCATGTCTCGTATTTAATGCGGTGACATTTATATCCAATCATAGGCTTTGTGTGCGGCTTTATGTCCTGTACACATCATCATTATCTTTGACGTGTCTCTTAAAACATTCCCGCTTAGTCAAAAGCATTTGCGTTTTTGTCTCTTTGCTCATAAGTTATTGACTTATCTCTTGGTGATTTAACTCTGCTTCTCACATTTCTCTTAGTGACTCGGCTATCGGTGACTTGGTATATTGACTTTTCCGTCTGGTGATTTATTGAGCTAATTTTTGTTTTCGACTCTTTTTCACCTTCTTTTCTGTTCCATTTCGTTTCTTTGACTCTTCGTGTCTCGGCTTAGCTCAATTAGCCCCAACTCATGTTTGAGTTCTTCAAATCTTGACTCACATAATGGTTTTGTGAAGATGTCGGCTAGTTGTTTGTCGGTTGAGATATATTCCAAGATAATGTCCTTCTTTTCAACATGATCTCTTATGAAATGATATCGACATCTATATGTTTTGTTCTTGAGTGCAACACGAGATTTTGAGTGATTGCAATTGCACTTGTGTTATCACACATGATTGGAATTTCTTTTTCTTCAACTTCAAAATCTCTCAATTCTTTGTCTCATCCATAGGACTTGGGCTGTTTTGCCCATGACTATGTATTCTGCCTCATTTGTAGAAGTGGCTATTGAGTTTTGCTTCTTGCTAAACCAGGAAATTGTCTGTTTCCAAGCATTTGACATGTGCTGAAGTACTTTTCTTTCTGTCGCACTCTGCATCGGCATAGTCAGTCGAATAGCCAATTAGCTTGAATCCACCTTCCTTTGGATACCATAGCCCTACTTCTTGATTTCCTTTTAAGTATCTCAATATTCTCTTATTGCTAGTCATATGGCTCTCTTTTGGAGCGATTGAAATCTTGCACATACACCTACTGACAAAGGTGATGTACGGCTGCTTGCTTTGTGAGATAGAAGCGATGATCGATAAGTGCTCTGTATCTTGTTTGATCTACGGGCTTGCCATCTGCATCCATGTCCATTTTGGTGATGTGTTCATTGGTATTTTTCTGGAAGACTTCTCCTCCATACCAAATCTCTTCATTAAATCTCTGGTGTATTTTGTTTGGCTTATGAAGGTTCCATCCTTGTTGTTTCACTTGAAGTCAAGGAAGAATGTCGGCTCTCCCATCATGCTCATTTCAAATTTACTTTGCATGAGGTTTGAGAATTTTCACGACTCTTTGTTAGTGGATCCAAAAATGATGTCATCCACATATATTTGAACAAGCGTATACTCTTTTTGTCTTGAATTACGAAAAGTGTTCTATCTACTTTTCCTTTAGTGAATCCATTTTCGGTTAGGAATTGTGACGGGGGTATCATACCATGCTCACGGGTGCTGTTTCAATCCATACAAGGCTTTCTTGAGTTTGTATACCTTGTCTCCAAGAGTCTTACGCTCAAATCCGGAGGTTGTTCAACATACACTTCTTCTTCCAATAATCCATTTAGGAATGCACTTTTTACATCCATTTGATATACAATGAAGTTTTTGTGAGCTGCATAGGCAAGAAACATCCTTATAGCTTCCAATCTTGCTACGAGGAGCAAATGTTTCATCAAAATCTATTCCTTCTTCTTGGCAATATCCTTTGGCTACCAATCTTGCTTTGTTTCTTACCCCAGAACCTTCCTCGTTCATCTTATTTACGAATACCCATTTGGTTCCAATAACATTTTGATGTATGGGTCTTTGTACTAATTCCCATACTTTATTTCTCTCAAAGCTGATTGACTCTTCTTGCATAGCTTGAATCAATGTGTGTCATCAATGCTTGTGACACATCTTTGGGCTCTATCTGCGAGATGAAGCATGTGAACATTGCTTCTTGTTGAGTTGGATCTTGTCTTGACACCTTCTCTCATGTCTCCAATGACAAGATCGGTGGATGGTCTCGGCCATCTTACGTCGAGGTTGAAGTAAGTTATTTGGATTGATCGACTTGCGGTTGTGTTCTTTGTGGTCGGCTCTCTCGTGATCACTTTCGGTGAGATTTTCGGTTCTTTTGAGATTGGCTATCTCATCTTACGAATTGATAATTCTGTTTGACTTGACATAGGGACTCTTACGTAAGGTTGGATGTTTGACTTATCGGTGACTCTTCAATGTCTTCTCCATTTATGTTTGGCTCATCGAATACTACATGAATGGATTCTTACTGTAACCATAGTTCTTTTGTTGAGTATTTGTAGGCTTTGCTTTCGGTGAGTATCTGAAGATACCCTCATCGACTTTAGCATCAAAAGCCTTTAGGTTGTCTTTGCCATTATTGTGGATGAAGCATTTACATCAAATATCTGAAATATGCAACATTTGGTTTTCTTCGATCCGGATCTCATAGGGAGTCTTTTGTATTTTGCCTATTTATCATACATCTGTTTTGGGTGTAGCAAGTGTGTTGATTGCTTGACCCAAAATCTTTTTAGTAACCCTGCTTGGCTAACATGGTCTTCTTTGCTTCCTTGAGGAGTTCTGTTCCTTCTTTACGCAACTCCATTTCTTTGTGGAGTCCTTGCGGTGATAGTTCATGACCAATACCATTCTCAATCTGATCTTGAGTTATTATTCCATTGACAAACTCGGTTCCTCTATCGATCTTATTTTGATAATGGTTTGACTCTTCTCATTTTGTATTCTCTTCATCAATTTGTGGTAGCTTTTGTAGAGTTTCTTTCTTCTTGCACATGAATATTGTCCATGTATATCTTGAGTAGTCATCTACTACCACCAAGGTGTATTTCTTTCCACTTATGCTTCTTTGGTTCCCTTTGGGCCAAATAGATCCATATAAGCGGATCTGATATTCTTGTTGAGGATGGGCATGTCTTTTCTTTGAATAGCGACTTGATTTGTTTTCCCTTCGACATGCATCACATATACTTTCCTTCTTGTATCTTGAGTCTGGAAGTCCTTCTACAAGATGACTTCTTGCTAGCTTATTAATTGTTTTGAAGTTCGGGTGACTCGGCTTTTTGTGCCACGACTTGACTTGATTCAATTTGTGCTCTTTGCTAGTAAACAGTGTTGGGTGTTGTTGGTTGACCAATCCACTACATACATATTTTCTGTCTACATCCTTGCGGCACAACTTCATTTGATTCAACATTTTTGATTTGGCATATTCCCATGTTGAATCCAACATTGTAGCCCTTGTCGCGAGTTGGTGATGCTTAGTAAATTGAAGTTTAGTCCTTCAACATATGCAACATCTGTGATTTCTAAACCATTTCTTTTGATGGATCCGATTGCCTCTTATTTCACGGGAGCTTCATTTCCTCCAAATATGACTTTTGCTCCTTTGACTTCCTTGAATTTTGAATGATTTCTCTTATTTCTGTCATATATGCGGAGCAGCCACTATCCGTGTACCAGGTTCCTTGGCACTCATTTTGTTCCTTGAACTGCAATCAAGGAAATTAAGTTTTAGGTACCCATTCTTATGCAGGTCTGAGGGGTTAGAATTATAAGATGATCCAACCAACCTATAGCCAAATGATTTGACTCTAAGAGGTTGCCATCTATCGGTGCCATAATCATAATCAATCCTGGCAAATTGCTTGGGAGTCAGGTTCATCTTTGTCTCTTTTGTCGTATGCTGCATATGTGTTTTAGCAATTGCCTTTCTTGGGTAATTGTGGTGTCTTTGAGTGTAGTGCCTAGGTGCATATGTGTCTTGATGAAAGCTCTTATGCTTTTGGAATGGCCTTTGTTGAGTTCTAGGCCTTTGCCATTTGGGCTTGTATTCCATAAGTCTAAATTTGATAGTTCACATTGTTCGATCGACTTGGCTTGGATATTTTCTACCATTCCCATCATGTGTATTTCTTTTATGAGTTTTACGGGATTTTTGGTAGCTCTGCTTCTTCTTTTCTGAGTATTTTTTTGTTTGGAGTCTCTTTGAGGACTCTTTGAATCTCTTCTCATTTATCCTTTCGGCACTCTCAACTGTTGTTTTCCTTTTCCTTTGTAACCAAGGCCGGTTTGCTTAGCATTGTGCTTTGGATTGAAAGTGTGTGCATCATTTAGAGTTTTGGATTTTTCGGACTCTTCATGACTTGAAGATCCTTTTTCCAAAATTACTCTTGAGGTTTGACATGGCACAAAGGAATTAAATCTAAGCTTTGTCTTGTCTCCACATTCTCTTTGACTCATAATAAGATCATCAAAGATTTAGATGCCTTAGTGAATGAGGCGATAACATTTTTGAGGTCATTCTCCCTCTTTTCTATAAGCGGCAATTTCTGCTTTATTAATTTAGCATTTTTTCGGCCTTTAAACTTTTATTCTCATCGGCTATTTGACTTAGAGTACTCGGCTCCTTAGTCGACTTTGAGTTTTGATTTTTGAGTAAATTTGTTTTCCTCATTCAATAGTGTGTGTGAGGTTTTAATGTGCTCAAAATCTTTCATCATTTTGCCTAATGAAGTCATAAAGATCGAGTGGGTGATGAAGTGTGTGTGTCACGTCACTATCACTAGTGTCGAGCTTGTTGAGTTAGATTGTACCTCATCTTCTTGATCTTGTTCTTTGGCCATTAAGCGGATCAAAGCTTCTTCTTGAGTCACTAGAATAGTCGACTTCTTGCTGCTCTGCGAGTCAAATTTGTCTCTCTTGACTTGTTTGTCTCGGCAATCTCTGCGGACCATCATTGCCTTTTTCTTCTCTTGTCTTCTTTCTCACGAAGACTTTTCTTTCTTTCTTCGTTTTGTACTTGTTGACTACGAGGATATGAGCGATCAATGGCATAGTGACTGGTTGTCTACAATTCCAACATAGATATTGACCTTTTGATCAACTCTTTCTATTCTTGAGTTGTCGCCCTTTGATACTCAACTTGTTGATGATCATTCTCTTGGTTGGCCTATCATCTCTTGATTTGGAGGGGGTGAGTGTCTTACGGAGGATTCACCCTTTCCTCTCTTGTAGTTCTTGTTAAAGAACTTGTTAAATCTTTTAACCATTAGGGCTATTTCTTCGGGTCAATTGCCTCTTTGACTTGACTCTCCTTCCATCTTTGACAACTAAGCAAATTTGTTTTGGAGTCTTTGTCTCTTCTGGTCTTTCCTTCTCGGCTCAAACTCGTAGGCTTTGAGGTGCGAGAATAACTCGTGATTGGATGTCTTTGATAGGTCCATGGAGTGTCTCGATGCCATGACCTTCATTTCCCATTCAATTTGGAAGACTTTTTAGGATCTTCATACACATTTCCTTTTGTGTATATTCCTTTCCAAGTGTAGACTGACTCATTTGTGATTTACGTAAATCGAGCATCAGTTGATCAAGTTTTCTCCTGAGATCATTTTAAAGTTCTCAAACTTCTGTCTGACCTTTGATAATTTGTTTTCTTTGATTTGCTCGAACCTTCACAAATCAAAGTCAACATCCCAGATTTCCTTAGCCGTTTTGCAAGATTTGACTTTGTTGAACATGGCTTTATCAAGGTTTTGTAAAGAATGTCCTTGGCTACATTGTCCAGGTTGTATCTTTTTTGTCATCATTTGTCCACTCGGTTCTTGGTTTTTCAACCATGGTAGTGCAGGTCTTCTTGCATCTTCTTCCCCTTCAGTGCAACTCTTCGTGCAATTTGTGTTCACCTTTAATATTTGCGAGGAGGCCCATCTTTATCACTATCCACATCTCATCATGTAATCTTTGATAGATGAGCTGCATACGAATTTTCCAATCATCAAATTCTTCAATAGTGAACATAGGAATGCGTGTTAGATTTGCTTCCATGATAATAATTTTTAATGATAGAAAAGAGTTTTGAAAGATAAGTACTAAAGCGGACTTTTGAAAAGATTGGAGATCTAGTTCGATAACCGGTGCGGAGGGTTCAATGAACCAACCGCTCGATACCACTTGTAGGTCCCAAGGGGTGTAAGTGTAAGGTTTAGAAGGGGGGTTGAATAAACCTTGCAAATTTTCGATTTAGGCCTTTTAAATCTCTGAGTTCTACACGCAATTTGTGTCCTGATGGACGGTCGAATTAGTCACTCGGTAGAGTCAATCTCTTAATGATTTCAATTTGACATTAGTAATAAGTAACTTTTGTTGGCTATAATTTGACTCATTTGTGGTTTTGTTTTTATTGGAAGACTTAACACCCTTAAGTTTGTTTAAGCAAGTTTTTCTGACTTGATTTAGTACTTATAGATTATCAAATGGATAGCAAATTTATCGTGAGATATAAGCAATTAAAAGTGCGAGAAATTTAAATCTTTGAAATGTAAATGACACGATAAAGTTTTTATAGAGGTTCGAAGATGGGGTAATTCTTCTACTCCTCTCTTCTCCAACTCTGGAGGAATCCACTAAGTAATGATCGGTTTACAAAGTGGTAGCAGTCCGGATACAAGTCTTGATCACAACGGCCGACTTGATCCGCCGGGACTCGATCGGAGACGCCTTGATCACTCGGTGGCTTCTCAAATGCGACTCGGCTTCTTCGCAGGCGGTTTGCCTTGCTACTGACTCACTTGCTCAAGCACTTTGGATTTGATCACGAAGCCCTCCAAATGCTTAAGACTTGGTTGACCTTGAACCTTTCTACAATCCTTCTTGGAATGTAGACCCCTTGTTTTTCGATAGTTTCCTCTTCAGGCGATTGAAGTTCTCTTTCCTTCACGGGTAAGTGTTGGATTGATGTTCTTGAGATGTAGGCTTGAGGATTGAGAATATTTCAATTTTGATAAGCTTGTATATCTCACGTGTGTGTCATCCCACGCATCATTGTCTTTTCTCAATCAAACTCCTCGGCCTTTTATAGTGAACTTTCAAAAATTTGCCCGTTGAAGAGATAGGCTCATTTTTGAAAATCACTTTGCGATCGTTGGTTTGCACTTCTTGGAATTGCCATTTCCTCGTATGAAATGTTTTATCACCTTTTCGAGAGTTCGACACGGTGTAGTGCTTCCCATTGGTTCATTTCTTTGCACGCACGGGGTGAGCACTCCAAGAAAGGTAGTATGGAGATATTACTTGTTTAAGTAAATCTCTTGATTTTGTCTGCGGTTCCTTTTCGATTATCTCGACTTGTTTGCATTTCCTCGCTTTCCCCAGGTGACTTAGAGTCGACTTCCAATCATGGATGACTCTTGTCACTTCATCTTGAGACTTGGCTTCTCTTGAGTTGACTTGGTGATGTTTCACTGTTTGCATCTCATTGCTTCTTGATCGAGTTCTGTCTGCTCTTCTTGTTGTACTCAATTTGTCTCACGTGAGTTTTCCTTCAAGCCTTCAGTTGTCTTCTTGCAAGTTGGAGCGTAGGCGACTTAACTCGGCTTGGCCGGCTCTAATTGTTACAATACATTTCAAAGCAAGAATTGGGAGCCAACTTTCTATTCTAAGTTTTACATGGCATTCATCAAAATCTAAACAATAAAATTCCTAACACTTCTTCAATGCCAAATTTCTTCAAAAGCTCCTTTGTATATTTTGATTGAGAAATATAAATTCCTTCTTGGCATTGCTTAATTTGAAGTCAAGGAAGAAGTTGAGCTCCCCATCATGCTCATTTCAAATTCACCTTGCATTAACTTAGAAAATTTCTTGCACAATGATTAATTAGTAGCACCAAAAATAATATCATCAACATAAATTTGCACTAATAAGCAATCTTGAGCTTTTTTCAAAAACAAAGAGAGTAGTATCAACTTTACCTCTTGTAAAACCATTTTGCAAAAGAAAAGAGCTAAGTCTATCATACCATGCACGGGGTGCTTGTTTCAAACCATATAAGGCCTTTTAAGTCTATAAACATCATTAGGCCTAGAAAAATTTTCAACCACAGAGGTTATTTTACATAGACTTCTTCTTGAATAATACCATTTAAAAATGCGGATTTTACATCCATTTGGTAAAGCTTGAAATTTTTAAAACAAGAATAGGCAAGTAAAATACGAATAGCTTCTAAACGTGCTACGGGTGCAAATGTTTCATCATAATCAATACCTTCTTCTTAACAATAACCTTGAGCTACTAACCTTGCTTTGTTTGAACAATATTGCATTGGTCATCGAGCTTGTTTGAAATACCCATTTTGTACCAATAATGGTTTGAGATGGAGGACAAGGTACTAATTCCCATACATCATTTCTTTCAAATTGATTCAACTCCTCTTGCATTTCTAAAAACCAATCCTCATTTTCAATGGCTTCCTTAGCATTTTTAGGCTCTTTTTGAGAAATAAGAGCTTTCTCGCAAATTTTCCTCGAGTCATTACTTTATCAAGGGGATCACCAATAATAAGATCTTTTGGGTGATCTCCTTAAATTTCAATGCTATGGGAAGATTGAAGTATCACCTTTATCTTCTTGAGGAACATTTGAGCTTGAAGGTTGATCATTTTGAGTTTCATCTTGAACAATGGGTTCAACAATATCCTCTTCATCACTTTCATCATTGGGTATCCTTTCAACACCCGAAGCTTCATTGAATTTGACATGGATGGATTCTTCAACAACCCCACTAGTCTTATTGTAAACCCGATATGCTTTGCTCTTGGTTGAATACCCCATAAATATTCCTTCATTGGCCTTAGGATCAAGTTTGTCTAATTGATCCTTAGTATTCAAAATAAAACATTCACTTCCAATATATATCCTACACAATTCTTAACAATTCTAGCACAAAACATAATAATGCAAGTGTAGGCTATAGCAAAGAGATATCACAAATAAGTGATGCCATAAAACTACATAATAGATGATAAAACACTTTAGTCTAAGTGAATGCACAAGAGTTTAATAAGCATCATAAAGGTCTTCTTTTTCAAAATATTTAAAAACACAAATATATATTGAAGACCTTAATTTTAAAATAAATATTTGAAAACTCAATTTGCAATTAAGACACAAATAAAAACATGCATAACAAAATAAAATGCATATTTAAATAGGGAGATACGATTTACCAATTCGCCTTTTCACGGGTTGTTTCGTTCCCATTGTTGATGATATCTTCCCTTTTGAAAATCATCTTGTTGATGATAGTTTCTCCAATTGTTCCATTTCAAGGATTATTTCCTTCCCATTGTTGATATTATCTTTCTCTTGGAAATTCATTGTGGTGAAGTCTTCTCCTTTGATCAAATGAAATAGTCATTTGATGTCTTTCTAGCGGTATGAATTTTCTTCGATTATTATTTCGCCGGGTACCTAATATGACATTGTTTTGTGGTACCCTCAAGTGTTTGGGTCCTTTGGGATTAGCTTTGAGACTTTTAGGTCTCCAACAATAATTAGAGCTATTTCTAGCCCGACAAGTATTTACCGTATGACCTTTTTACCATAATAAAAGCAAGTAATAATTTTGGAGCATAATGACCAACATACATAGGAACTTGATTTCTTTTCACATAATTAACAACACTATGCTTATGATCAAGTCCTTGTTTCAATTTTTCACAACTATGAACATCAACATTATTGGTCATTTTATCGGTACTCAATTTGGATTTTGATAAATCCTTTTTCATGTAATTAATATCCTCAATAAGAGTATTATTTTCTTTTTCAAGGATTCTAACCTTATCAAGTGTGGTGGTGTGATCACATGAAAGTGATTCATAAGAGGAAAATAAATTATCCCTATCATATTTCAAAATATTGAATTCCTTTTTCAAATTTTTGTATTTACCAAGTAAACTTTGGAATTCATTTTGAAGCTCACCAAAAATCATTTTGCAATTCACTATAATCATATTGTAATACATTATCATAAGAAGTGAAGGGTTTAGAACTTACCTCATTTTTTCTTGAAGCCCATAAGACAACGTTCGTTTACATCATCGTCGGAAGTTGTAGTAAGTTCATCCCATGTTGTTGTATCCCTTTGAGAAGTAGATGCTTTTGAGTAGCTCCTTTTATTTGCATATACTTCTTCTAATTTTCTCCATACTTCATGTGCCGATTTAATTCCTACAATATGATCATATTCCAAAATGGTAAGTGAACAATACAAAATATTAAGAGCTTTACCATTTAAGGAGATGGTTTTCTTCTCTTCATCATTGAGCTCTTTGAGGCTCTTGGAGATGTGTGGTGTATCCATCATCGGAATGGATTCTTCATTTACGACCGTATTCCAAATATCGAACCCGAAACCTTATAGATAGCATTCCATTCTTTCTTTCCAAAATGTATAATTTTTGGAATCAAATAGTGGTGGCTTGGTGGTGGAGGCGCCGGTAAGGTAGACTTCGTTTGTAGCCGATGATCGTTCCTCTTCACTCGCAATGTGGAACGAGCTTGCCAAAGAGTTTGGCTTTGATACCACTTGTAAGTCCAAGCGGCTACGATAATCTAGAGGGGGTGAATAGATTATCTCCATCTTTTCGAATATATATACCCTCTTTTTTCAACCGAATGCTCAAAGACAATAATAAAGGTGCGGAATGTAAACAACACACGTCGATTTATAGAGGTTCAACCCACCTAGGGCCTAATCCTCTACCACCCCAAAGAGTATCTCAGGGATGGATTTCAAAAAGAAAAAGATTTTATTAATTACCACAATTAATACAACATCACCTTGAAGAGCACCACACTCTTCTTCAACACCACTTTTGAGATTACCACAATCTCTCTTGAAGATTACCACAATCTTCAACCTTGAAGAATACCAAATTCTTCAATACCTCAAGAGCACCACACTCTTGAAACACCTATCACCTAGATCACCCAAGTGTATTCTTTCCACAAGAATACTCACAAGGATGTCTTGTGTTGAATGATGACAAAAATCAAGATTACAACTCAATAATGAATATTACAATTTGAGTGCAAGTGTAATCAAGAAATAAAGTCTAGACCTCAAGATGTGAAAGTGAAATACTTAGGCTATAAATACAACAAGAGTGTTGAATATGAAAGCTTGGAAATTTGCAGACTTCTTGGTGTATATTTGCTTGTGTTTGTTGCCTCTTGTGTCTTCAATTCATCCTCTATTTGTAGGGAAGTCTTCACCAACATAGGCTCCCCAACATAGACTCCTTCTTCTTCACTTTTGTCTACAAAAAGAGGATCACAAGATGTAGAAATATTGTACAAAATTGAAAAGCAAATCTTCTTTGTCAAGGAGTTCAACGGAACAAATTTTTTTGTCAAAAGATTGCACAGCGCGATCGGTCGCTCGTATAAGATTTGAAGTTTGAATGAAAATAGTGCGATCCGGTAGGGGTTGCGGGGGGTGCGACCGGTCGCCCAGGGGTGCGACCGGTCGGCCCTCCCCTGGACCGGTCCCCCTGCTCCATTTTTCAAGTCAGTATGTTCTGTTTCGTGTTTTCTTTCCTTCAGGTACCGGTCGACCATTTGGGCGACCGGTCGACCTCCAATTTGAAATGTTGTCCGATTTTTTTCAAAAATAAACTTCAAGAAATACTCCAAAAAATTAGTAAAAACATTTTAAATCATTTGGGAGTATTTGGACAACATTTATAAACATAGTTTTGGTGTAAAAACCAATTTAAACAAAACCATCAAAAGTGTTGTCCAATTTTTATCAAATTAAAAACTCTAAGAAATACTCCAAAAATTAGTAAAAACATTTTAAATCATTTAGGAGTATTTGGACAACATATAAAAACTTATTTAACCAAAATCATCAAAATCTTGATAAAAACATTTATCTAACATATGGCACCTCCAAGAAATTCCACCGGTCAAAAACCCACTTCCAAGAGAAGAAAGAGCGGAGAGGGTTCTTCGAGAAATCGGCAAGAAAAAGCCGAACAAAGGGATATTCGAGCTACCCAAAGGAACGTGGCTCAAGAACGTGATGACATTCAAAATCCCGTACTCTCCAAGCCCCAAATTGCCGAGCTCCGCGGAACAATTTCGCTCAAAAATTGCCGTTGGGCGAAAAGTAAGAAATCTTTTATATCGGTAGCTCCCCGTTCTAATAATATTCTAGATTTCATCAATAACTATGCGGGAGTGGTACTATGAAGATTTAGGAATGGGTGGAAAATCGATTGCTCGCACTAAAATTTGTCGATTTAATTCATTTACTAATGAATATCCTACTATTAGAGGATTCTTCGAAGAGCAAGGTTGGATGTTTTTATGGGAGCATGCTTATGTTTTATATGGTGATGATATTATTCAACATTTTTATGCAAATATGTGGGTGGAATATGATGATAGGAAGCCTATTGCGGTAAATTCGTTTGTAAGGGGTCGTCATTTTAGGTGGACTCCTAATGAAATTTGTCGGCTTCTACATGTAAGAGAAGGTGGTTGGGACTATTTTTCTTGTGCAATTTGGAATGATGAGTTGTTGGGGGTATCTATGAAAGAAGTCAAGACTTATTTGGGCGTATGGCCAAAATATTCATTGTTGGCGTTGACTCTTGAGCACAGGATTATATCCGTTATTGTCGCTTATTGCATATGTGGAAAAGCGGGAAAAATGCCTAGCAACATGGACTATTTTTGACTTATAAGATTTCTAGAAGGGAACCGCTTAACTTTGGTGTTATTCTTATTCAATGTCTAATTGAGTCTATCACTCAAGAAAATAAGAAGTTTGTTATGGGCAATTGGATTTGTAAACTTCTTATACAATCGGGACTACCTTCGCTTCGGAGTATAACTCGGAGGTATTTCAAAATGACTTTGACATTGATAACATCTCCCAAATGGTCACTATGCGCAAAAATATGGACATCCGACCAACTAAAATGGCTAGAGGAAGATGCCAAGATTCCCCAGATCCAAATGACTTCTTTGATGATGCCGAGGCCGTGAGATTGGCGGAAGAAGGCGACAGATCAATCCAGGAGGGTAATACCGGTGCTCAACCTTCTAGGAGGTACACCCAAGCCGAGTATGATGATCTACGAACATATCATGAAGCTAGGTATGAGGCTTTGGAGCAAAAGACCTCCAAAATGCAAAAATCAATCGCCAAGTTGAAGAAATTCATCAAAGATCTTATTCCGGAACTTGCTTCTCTTCGGACGAGGAATGATGTCCCCACCCCTTTACTATATTAGCATTTTCTTTCTTGTCCATGTTGTTTTGTATTTCTTTGAACTTTCATGTAAAACTCTATTGCACTAATGAGATTTGCTTGTTTTCTTGAAAGGGTTAAAATAGCAAGTTGAACATGACTTATGGATGATCATGATATTGATTGTTTGATAGTTGGTATGAAGTACTTGATGGTAAACGTGCTTCTTTTAATTTTTTGCTTAAATACATTTGACATGCCTTGATCATTTTGTTTAGATGGATAATTTGGGGCGTTTGTAATGTCTAATATGCATTGTTTGATGCTTGACATGTATTTCTTGATGGCTCTTTAATTTTTGCTTGATGGCATTAGTAATGCCTTGATCTTTTTGGCTAAAATTATCTCAATTGGGTCGAACCCTTGAGAATTTACTTTGTTTAGGCCTATTATTTGTTGGACATATGTTGAAAATTGCTTTTGGTGATGATGTAAACAAACTTGGCTTAATTTCTTTTACCAGGGCTACACCTTCTTCAAACTTTGACGCCCGCCAAGTGTTAGATAAAATGTTTCAATGAAAAACTCATCACCTACATGATTCTCTTATTTTCAAATGTCTTAAAATCTTAATGGGATCATGTTTTTTTGGCTAAATAACATGGATTTCTTATGATACATCTCTCCCATTTCTTTTGGATTCTAAGCTTAATTCTTTCAATGGTTGATAAATCGTATTATTGGCGCACTTTGATAAACTTGTATGATGTTTTATCATCCTAACATTCTTTTGATGATTCCAAAGGAGAGAAACAGGGAATTGGCTCATTAGCTCAAAGAAGCTAATAAAAGTTTGTTATAAAAGCTATAAGATATGGCTCTTAAAAGCCATATGTTGTGTATATAAGCTATGGCTCTTAAAAGCCATATGTTGAGAATTATTTTTAGTCCAATTGTTGCTTGATGGACTTATATACTTGTCTAATGATGTTTTGTTGACAGGGGAGCTTATAAGCTCTTGAACAATATGTAAAAGCTAAGCTTATAGCTTATGGTTAATTGCTTTTACATAATTCTTGATGTGCTTGTTGATAGGGGAGCTTGTGCTTATTATTGAATATATTTACTCCCTTACTTGGTTGCTTATGTATTTTGGAAATTTTGGTTGCTTCCAAACGGTTAGATGTTTTTACCAGGAAAATCGTTTTTAAAATTGTCCTCCTAATTTTTCTAAAAATTGTTTTGGTTTGTAATCATCAAAAAGGGGAAGATTGTTTGATACTTTGTTTTTATCTTAATTTTGATGATTTTATTTTTACACCAAAACAATATTTTTAATTGTTGTCCAAATACTCTTAAATGATTTCAAATGGTTTCAATATTTTAGGAGTATTTCTTCAAGTTTTATTTCGGATAAAATTGGACAACACTTTTAATGATTTTATGTTTATAAGTTTTTACTTCAAAACAAGGTTCCTAAATGTTGTCTAAATACTCCCGATTGGTTTAAAATGTTTTTACTAAATTTTGGAGTATTTCTTGAGTTTTATTTTCGACAAAAATCGGACAACATTTCTATCTCGAAAGTCAACAGGTCGCCCTATAGGGCAACCCGTACTGAAGAGTACGTTGAAACAAAAAAATTGAGCCTGGAGTGTAAAAAGCGGGTCGTCGGTGTGCTGCAAGTTTTGGTTGAAAGCAGAAACTCCTGTTCTTCACTTCTTTGAGACATGGACGGTTGGGCATGGGGTGACCGGTCGAACCCCACGTCGATCGGTCGCCCTATGTAAAAATGTTGTGTCATTTTTGAACTTCTATTCTGCGCGACCGATCGCCCTATCTTTTTGACAAAAAATTCGACCGTTTTGACAGACAACATTTCCTTAAAATGTGGGATTGATTTCTAACAGCTATATTCTTGATTTTAATTGTATTTTTTCTGTAGATTTTCAATCCCCGAGAGGAGCCTATGTTTGATCAATCATCTCCTATAAATAGATGAAGTTTTGGAGCAACAAGACAACAATTGAGATACAACACAACAAGATACACTTCTAGCAAACATTTGTTCTTCATTGTCATTATTCTTGTTGTAATTTTGCCTAGCTTATCACTTTCACATCCTTGAGGTCTAGGCTTTCATTTCTTGATTACACTTGCACTCAAATTGTATTATTCATTATTAAGTTGTAATCTTGATTTTTAGGTTATCATTCAACACAAGATATCCTTGTGAGTGTTCTTGTGGTAAGAACACACTTGGGTGATCTAGGTGTTAGGTGTAAGAAGATTGTGGTAATCTTCTTGTTGAGGTGTTGAAGAATTTGGTATTCTTCAAGGTTGAAGATTGTGGTAATCTTCACAAGGTGCCGTTGAAGGAAGATTATGGTAATCTCCAAATGTGGTGTTGAAGAAGAGTGTGGTGCTCTTCAAGGTCTTGTAAGTTGAGTTTGTATTAATTTTGGTAATTAATAAAATTCTTTTTCTTTTTGAAATCCATCCGGATATCTTGGGGTGGTAGAGGATTAGGCCCTAGGTGGGTTGAACCTCTATAAATCGACGTGTGTTGTTTACATTCCGCACCTTTATTATTGTCTTGGCTTATTTTGTTCGAAAAAGAGGACGAAATCGAAAAGATGGAGATAATCTATTCACCCCCTCTAGATTATCGTAGTCGCTTGGACTTACATGACTTTAGTATGAGAAGAAATGTTATAAATATTTAACACCTCATCCTCATGAACTAAAGTACAAGTAGTAGAAATTGACGATATAAACTTTGCCTCAATCTTTGAGCAATGTCAACGTGTATACCTCGAGACGCGTGTTTTAACATCCCAGTCAATGGTATGGTACTTGTTGGGATTGATCTTGATGAATGGAATTCATAATTTTGTTCTTTCATTCTCCAATTCTTCACTAGTTCTTTGAGATACCAAAAAAATCAGTCAAGCTTGTGGTTTCTTTGCATTGAATCCTATGGCATTATTTGTACTTTCACTCCTTTGTGAGGAAAGTATTCCGGTAGAAAAGAATTCCTTACTTAAAGTTGTGCACCATTTGTCCTTTAGTTCATACAATTGTTTGAACCATGTTTGTTCCTCCAATCCATATGAAGAAATCATGTTACTCCAACAAGTTTCAAACTCAGATTCATCCTACATCCTGACAAGCATTTCCTAAATGAATTCTTAAATGAATTGTTGCTCTTTCAACTGTCCAAACCTGCTCACAACATTTTGGTAAAGATGCCATTGGCATAGTTTATGCTTTGCCCCAGGGGAAACCTACATGAAAGTACTGACATAGTTAAAGTAACACTTTAACGCTTACAAGTATTTGTTTTAGAAAGTAAAGTATCATAATTGTTTAAACAGACACAGAGTAGAAAAACAAATGTTAAAGAGGACAAAAAATCATGACAAAATATAAGTAACAGTTTTATGCTTTAAAGTATCTGTATATTAAGTTAAAGCATCATACCTTTTCTATTGCATTAGAAATTGCTTGGTCTTGATCAGTGAATATAGTGATAGGACACTTCCCTCTCATGGTTTTCTTGAAAACCTTAAAAAGCCACTCAAATGATTCAGATTTTTTGTTCGATAAAAATGCACAACCAAACATCACATTTTTCCAATGATTGTTGATGCCAACAAATGGAGCACAAATCAAATTGTATCTATTTGTGCGATATGTGGTGTCAAATACTACGACATCTTCAAATATCTCGTAATCTTCTCTCATAATTGAGTCTCTCCAAAAAATGTTGCTTCTAATTAACTCTAAAATAAAAGTCCTCCTCCTCTGATTGTCATTCATACAACATTTCAACTAATGCATGTGCATCCCTACCTTCTATTTCTTTCAGTTTCAAACGGTTTACAAAATTCAAATGATCTTTGATAGTGTGTCTAACACTTTCATCCCCACCTGCTTCATGTGCCATATACCGATAAAAATTTGTTGGTCTCATTCCGGAAGAAACCATATCTTCTATGACTTTGCCCTTTTCACTTGTAAGTTTTCTTTCAGAGCGATGAAGGTGGCTCCACTCTTTCCTAGTAAATGGATGATTGTATTCTATAATATGACTCAAAACCTCATAAAGACCTTCTTCATTTAGTTTCACTCTCATTGTAGCATTACATCATGTACGGGTAACAAAAAAAAAAAAATTCATTGTTTGAGTTTATTCTCTAATTTTCCCATCTCTTAAACCCTCGGAAAAGCGGACAAAGTATTTCTCCAGCACAACTCCATTAGATTGTGTTCTAGTTGTTGCTTTGTGAACACTAAACTAGTTTACGACTATGATCGCAATACAATTTATGCATATCATCAATCGTCTTCCTTTTAATCCCAACCAGAGAACCAGATATATCCACAATGTCGTTCATGTATTGTGGGAACATTTAAATGAAACACAGTACATATTAAAACAGAAAGGATACTTTTTTAGTAAAACGAAATACTTTTACATTAATATCTAATACCTTTCTCCACTGGTTCTGTACTTTGTTCAACAAGATATCTGACATTTATATATTCATCTTCAATGATTTCTATATATTCTTCATCACTAGAAACAACAACTACTGAATCCAATTTTTCACCTATAAGTAGAAATAAATAAAATATAATATTAATAAATACTATAAAAAGCATGTAGGTGAATTTTTTTGAATATGTTAATATAAGTTGTTAATGTTCATGTTAAAAGTAACATGTTTATTGCTGTAGAGTTCCAGTATTTTTTACTAACAAGTGTCGTTTTTTGCTTTACAGATTTCAAAATGTTCTAGTATCAATTTTCATTACAAAAAGTATCGTATTTAAATTCAAAAGTATCATTATATGACTGATTAGTATCACTTTTACAGCAAAAAGTATGAATCATATAACATAACTTAGTACATTACCTTCCTGAATGAGTAAATCGTTTCCATCTTCATTCTCCATTGCAGAAGTCGCCTTTGTAATCAATATTTGTTGTTGAATATAGCAATAAGTAATGCTTTTTCGTAGAACTTTTGTATGTATATAAAATCAAACCGAGTGGACCGTCAAGAAGGTGAAAATTTCATAGAAGGTCGAACTTTTGATTTTGGAGTAGGAGAAGATCGAACTTGCGAGAAAATATGAAATTTTTGAACAACTTTACGTCTTTGTTAAAGAAATTGTTGTTGAAATTGCAAAAAATTTAATGCGAGTTTTGGAGCGGGGGAGGATGATGACTGGTTTGGTTCAATATTGGATTTGAGCTCAGAGGCCGCGTCGACTAGGCTTGGGTCCAGGTGTGGGGGCGGGTGTGTACAAATTAAGTTTGGGTTTGTTGGGCCGGCGTGTTATGTCTTAAGCTTAGGTTTGTAATTTTCTTTTTTTATTATATTGATTTGGATCCAGCCGGGTGTATATTTCATCTTACGGAATAGGATCCGTAAGACGGTCCTACAAGAGACCAACTCTTTAATAATTTCAACTTAGAGAAATTTCTTTTTACAAACGTGTCACATGCATAGTTAACAATGTTCCATAGGCAATCAAGATATTAGAACATCAACCCAAAACAAATACAAACTATAATATTTCAAGTGTTATCTTTTATTATGTTGGTAAACTCACTTGTAACACTTTCAGATAAATAAATAAATCATCTGAATTAATATCTAGAGAGTTATCATGCTTTAAACACTTCCAAGATTTTGACAATATTCTTTCAAATTATTTGTCTAAAGAATTTAACTTCTTTGAATGAAACAGGAAGCCAAAACGATTATCATATGTTTGGAATTGTGCAAATCTATTCTTTAAGCCAACAATAAAAGCATCATGTGGAAAGGAACACGTGTATAATGCTTGACAGTTTACAAATGAACTCATGCCCCAATTTATGCTACCCCACCTCCTTAATGTACAGTGGTGATTCGTTTGATCCTACGGTTGGGAGTAAGTCTCTAAAGCACGGAATATTCCTAGAATATTCTACAAGATATTTACAAGGGAATGATCTAGAATTCTCCTACAATTCTCTACAAACTCCTACAAGTTTCTAGAGAAATCTATGTACAAATAGGTCTAAGTATTTAGGCCATCTTGTGGGCTTGGAGTTTGGCTAACCACTTAGCTAATGTGTAGAGAAATTTCGGTCCAAGTTGGCAGCCCGTTACAATCAGCTAAAATTATAAAATAATTAACTCTAAAAGAATATTCACTAGATTGTATATAATAATTAACTCTAAAAAAATATTCACTAGATTGTATATTCTCTTTAGATACATCTTGTAGAATACACAAATGCAGAATACAATACACAAAAGGATTGCAATTTTATTGAATTATATTCGTTGGTAAATGATAAGTGTATAAGAAAAAAAAAAATAATCACATACAAAATATATATATATACACATATATGGTAGCCCTAGTAGGGCTCGGGAGGGTTGTCAGCGGCGGCCCCGAGGAGGGGCCTGGGCATATCGATCGGGGCCCCTCTGGGCCGCCACGACAACCCTCATGAAATAGACTAAGTCTTCCTTGGGTTACTTTTTGAGCGGATCGATCGCATCTTGTAAAGAAAAATACATCATTGTACCAGTCATCAACTCAACATCAAGAGGAACATTTTCAAAATCATCTAGAAATTTAATTTTCAACGATCGAGAAGCAAACAAGTTTTTGAAAACTTCTTTGATTGTTTCTTTTCTTTTTCTTTTTCTTTTTAATTTTAGTTCTAGTAAATGAAGCTCGGCTTACTTTGACCTTTTTTTTTTAATTTTCAAACGATGAGAAGCAAACAAATTTAATTTTTAAATTTAAGACACAAATCAAACATGATGGGTTAATTTTATAATTTTCAAACATATCTGTATCTGTTTGTAATTAGTCCAAACCCTAGTGGGGTTAATGTAATTGTCCCTTAAATAAAATAAAATCCCATCAACTTGAAGTTGCAATCACTGTCTAAATCTAATAAATCCAACTATATAAAACTACTAGCATAAATTAAACAATTCAATTAAGGTTAACCTTCTATAGGTCATATGAGGACCAGATTTAGAAACTAAATAAATCTAAACATTTAAATGTACAAATGGTGAAAGCAAGTAAAGACTAATGGATTTTAACCTCTCCATCCTCATCACCTTCTTTATGTTCAGTATTCCTACTTGAGCTATCTCGATGATCCCTCTTGTGTCTCTTGCTTTGGCTTTCAGATTCCGTTTCACCATTCCACGTTTGCTTCTCCATCTAATCGCATTCAAAGATCAAAATTTAAATGTAATTTGTTGGGTAAATTACAAAAAAATTACCCATGAGGTTTAACCTAATTACAAAAAAAAGGCCTGCAGTTATCTTTCAAAATTACAAATACCCTTAAAAAGATCCGCTTGAGGTCTGTATTTACTTTAAGGGATAATTACAAAAACACTCATGAGGTTACAAAATAATCCCGAGTTGTTTCAATATTACAAAAACACTCCTGACGTTACAAAATAATCGAGAGTTGTTTCAAAATTACAAAAAAGAAAAATAAAAAATAAAAAACACAGGTTTGATTCTGTCTAAATTTAACGGGGTAGCTGTAATATTTTTATAAATGTCGGGGGTTTTGAATGGGAAAGATGTAAGACAGAATCAAACGATTAGGGTTTTTATTACAAGTTTACAAACCTCCGGGTTTTTTGTAATTAGCACGAACCTCAGGTTCTTTTTGTAATTATCCTTTTACTTAACAAATACCCAATACCCCTTCAGGTTGCAATGTCAAGGGAATATTTGTAATTCTGAAAGACAGTTGGGTTTTACGGTAATTAAATTGAACCGCAACTCTGCAAGGTTATTTTCTGTAACTAACCCTAATTCGTATCATAAATAGAAGAAAAATATTCCATGTATAAACATGTACAAGAGCTCGATAATGGAGATACCTGCTTCGACCTTTTGGAATCCACACTTCGTCTATGAGACCTAGAACGGTCTTTATCGTCATCATCCAAACTCGTATCTTCCAAAGAACCCATACGCCTCTTATGATGTTTCTTGTTCCGGTCCTAGACCTTTTGTTATCTTCAAAGCTATACGACTCGGATCCATCGCTATCTGTTTCATCCATCTTATATCTATCTTTACCCTTTCTCTTTTCAACTCCTCTGTCTTTATTTTTTCTATCCCTGTCCTTCTTCTCCTTATCCTTTCTCTCCTTTTCCTCCTTCCTCTCCTTTTCCTTCTTAGCCTGCGAAAAAGACGGTTTCATAGGCATACTTGCAAGTATCTAAGCATGATATAAATTGTGAGCCAACGAAGATAGATTGAAGCAACAATCTTAGGAAGATGTCATGCTTACATTCAGCTAAATACACAGCAAATTTTAAATAGGATAATGAAGTTTGGGATAAAATTACAAAAAAACCCAGAGAAGTTTCAAAACTACAAAAAAGAAAAACCTATGGTTTTATTCTGGCTTACATATAAGGGGATAACCGACTAACTGTAATATTTTCGGAAATGTAAAAGGGGTGTTTGGAATGGTTTTGCTTACGAAGAGGGTAAAGTATAATACAGAACCAAACCTCAAGGGAATTTTTGTAATTTTCAAAAATATCTGGGTTTTTTGTTATTAGCAAAACCTCGTGGGCAGTTTCTGTAATTATCCCTTTTGTTATTGGCTTGGGTAGAACTCATCCCCAAAAGCTAGCTCAAAGGGAGAGGGTGCCCAACCCACATTTATACATAATAACAGCCCAGTAAATAGGCGATGTGGGACAAACACAAACTCTAACACCTTTTAAATATGACCATAAGTTATAAAGTTGCTGATCTTCTGTAAAAGTTATTTTGATATGAAATGTGAAGAACTTTGTATGCAATAGCCACATTTTAAAGTTGCTAAGCTTCAATACTTGGGAAATAGATGTCTAGGCTTCTAATGGCAGGTCAAAGATGGCAAAATATGATTTAGATTTTATGAAGTATGTCAAAATTTACTGTAAACAGTTGAAAATTATGGTAACGGAGAAAGCAATAAGACATACGGACAAAAAAATGAGGAATTTTATTTGTGTTAAGAGTGGGACAATCAGAAATAGTATATATAAATACAGTAATTATGAACTACAAGATACATATGAGAAATATTTTCATACCTTTTCCTCTTTCCGCTTCCGCTCCTTCTCTTTGGCCCTTTCTTTAAGTTCAAGAATGACCTTATTAAAAATTTCACGGAAAAAGCTCTCTTCCCCAACAAACCTATCCATGAGCATTAACTCAATATGTTAAAGCAGGGGGGTGCGGGGGTGAGCACCAAACAACTAAGTAAAAAAGCAGAAACATTTAATCTACATTTTGCGGAAAGAACCTGAAATTTTCAAGCAAGTGTAAAGTTATTTCTAACAACATGATGTCTTATCACATTTCAGGACAGAAAAAGAGAAAGGAATTCCGAAAAAAAAAAAAAACGAAGTAAGCAAACTTATATAGTTAAACTGTTTACCTCCCTTCAACAAGTGATTTACAGTCCTCCCACTTTGAAGATGATGTTATTTCCTGTTTAATAACCAAAATGAAAGATAATCATAGAATAACAATGATAAGTACAAAAAAAACCTGAGGTTTGGGCTAATTACAAAAAAAAATCCAAATATGTTTCAAATTACAAAAGGCTCTCTCGGGGGGGCTTTTTGAAATGTTTTTTGCTTATGAAGGGAGAAAATGTAAGACGGAATCAAACCTCAAGGGGTTATTATTAATTTTCAAAAACCTCTAGAGTTTTTTGCCGTTAAACTGAACCTCAGGTTTACTTTTTGTAATTATCCCCAATTAAAATCATCTGAGTGACTGATGAACCACAGGTCTCTGTACCTTTGAAGTAAAAAGGAATTCATAGACATCTTCAGCTAGACGCTTGCGCTTCTTAGCTTCCTTTTCCTCTTTCCCCTTGGTAATTTCCAGTAACTCATCAAATACAAGCTGCAATATGGTGACTTATAGATCAGACTTTCAGAGGTCAACAACCAGTGTGGAAGCAAAGAGAGAATAGGAAAAAAAATTCAGGAAAAGCATAACGTAAAAAGTTAAGAGCACACATGTAGTCCAGTGATTACTTGGAATGTGACACAAGATCAACGTATAATAAATGAATGAATTCAAGCAACAATATGCCCAAAAATCAAAATGTATAGTTAAGGTCATTAAAAGTAGCAAAGTCCACCCAAAAAAAAAAGGAAGAACAGAAAATGAAGAAGAAGGTATAGAATAACAAATAGCAGCAAATTCAAGAAAAAAAGGAGCAAAATCTGGGGGAAAACCTTTTTCAAATGGTAAGGTTCTGGGTAGCCACCCACTAGGGCACAATCCAGGTAACCAAATGTTGAACACACTTTATGGAACATTTTTGAATTGTATAGTCCTTCAAAATCTCAAAGTGTTTGAAGAACTTTAAAACACAAGTATGCAAACCTTTAGCCACTTCATTGAACATTTTAAATGGGATAGTAGTCCAGCAAAATCTCAAGTTTCTCTTTAAAAGCCTAAGTATCTTAAGTGTACGCCAAGTTCCGGTTGCAGAAAAATCAAGCAGAGCTGTAGAAAAATTAGTGCATGGAACAGGTATGGTACAGATATGGAAGGTGTTGAACTTGACATATTGTTACATTCAAATCTGCTATTTAATTGGTAAACTAATTAACTATTTTTGACGGGATAAACTTGGATGGAAGCAAAATAGAATAGCAGTAAGAAAAATCACATGTATTGAAGAGATCAAGTCAATACGGGAAGATATCCTACTGTTCTGGCTGCATTCACCCTATCATGGATATAGTACCGGAAAACATAAGGGACAAATTACAAAAAAAAAAAATCCTGAGGTTCGGTCTAATTACCAAAAAAAATCCAGAGATTTTTGAAAATTACAAAAAAAACCCTTAGATGTTTGATTCCGTCTAATATTTTTCCACTTCATAAGCAAAAAACATTTTCAAAAATCCCCCTAGCATTTATAAAAATATTAGGATTACCCCTTAAATTTAAGACAGTATCAGACCTGAGGGGGTACTTTGTAATTTTGCAACATCTCTGGATCTTTTTGTAGTCATCCCAACCCTAGGGGATGTTTTGTAATTACCCCAAAACATAATCATACTAGCACCAATACCAGGGTGAACGATATAAACTTAAAGTCTTAAAGACAACATGGAGCGTGCGGTCAGGCTTCCACATGTTTTCGACATACAAAAACAGTAGTACAAATTATGATAGAAAAACACATTTCAATTTTTATTAATGCAAAATTGTTTCAGAAGCATAATTTTGCCACTAAAGGAATTGGTTAATAGAGGAAATGCACACCTTTAAGTTGATATCTGATATTGGCTTGGATCTAATCTCTTTGGAAAGCGCACCCTTGAAGTCTTCAAGAGTCCAAGTCGTCGACAAGGATATCTGGAAAGACACAAATTCATAAATTGATCGAGTAAATAAGTCCAACAAATGCCAAAGAGACAAGAGATACCTTTTCATTCTTTATGGCTTCTTGTATTTTCTCCTTATCCTCCAAATACTGCAATTCAATAATCAAACACACAATCATACATGGATGGCACCATGTCAAAAACCAAAATAGAACCAATTGAGGGGGCCTAAGAGAAAAGGAGAAACAACAAAAGGAAGAAACTAATCAATTTAAGAGGCTTCAGATTATAAAATAGCCCATCAGAACTATAGGGAAGTAACAACAATAAATAAATTAGCAACTCATAATCGTGTTTCTTTCCTTTTCCTTTTTTTGGAAGCCTTAACTATCAGGAAAACAATAAAAGTCGTACATGAAGTATTAAAGGGAACTTGAGACCAAGGAACAACCGAACTACCTACTAACACACAAATTCCATCCACGAGCCATTACATGTTTGGGATTTGACGCCTTGACGGTGACATTGATAACAAAAAAAAGTAACATGGACTTCAGTTACATTCATCAAATGGCAAGACAAATCAGTTTTTGTTGTTCGACTTCTTTGAGATAACCCTCCATTATCCAAATTTTAAGGACCTGTGAAACTGTTGGTAGTAAGAAACGGCAATAATCTAGAACACGAACTCTAATGGTGTCAGAACCCTATATAGGTGGCTAAAAATGAGCTTGGGTATATCCACGCCTCATGTGATACACCTTCTCTCTCCTATTTATCTCCATTTTGTGACACCAAATGTTACAAGTAATAGCATTCGCAACATAACGCAAGCAAGACATCCTTTATTCATTTTCCGCACTTTTATTTAACTTTTTTCCTTAGTGAGAGAGCTTGAAGTGCCTGGTTGATAAATAAGATTGGACAAGTTAATATAAATATATAATGACTTCATACTTCGTTGTCTTTGAAGTTTTGGCCGTAGAAGATCATAATCTTGTACTTTCAAAATCAGTTAGATGAAAGTTTATAATTTTACACCAGCTCTTGATCAACACCTCTGCCACAGGGATGGATCATTAAGCTAACTTGTCATTCCTCTCTTTCAACCAACCAAAGTAAAGAAGACAAAACTTGGTTGTTTTAAACATGAAGCCTGAATACCCATCGATAGACATGCATTTACAGTTGGAAACCAGGTATCAATGTGATAGAAGATTATGGACAACAAAATAACATGAGATTGTATTGGGCTACTCTAGAATTTCTAGATCAATGCTCGAACTATAAGCTCACCTCAAAAAACAAAAGGCAAGAGTACTTTCAATTACCTGTTTCTCAAGGTCATCTATAACATCATCAAAGAGATCTTTTGCAGTAGACCCTGCGGTGTTTGAAGATACAGCCAGATATGCAGGAGCATCTTTAACCTAAAATCATGTCAAAGTTCAAACAGAAGACAAGAGAAAAAGATTTTGTACAAACATGCCCATAAGAAAGCAGAACAGAACCTTCATGCAATAGTCTCGCCAATGAGAGTTGGCAGTAAGAATGCCATTAGCAACATGTTCCTCCATCAGCTTCGAAACTCATCACGATTTTTACGCTCTGCTTTCCTTAGTTCCTCCTGTTTCAATCATTGTGCATGTTTTTTCATTGGGTATGGGCAGAAGAGAGATGAGTGCAAATTGGTAGTGAAAAATTGATGACCACCATAAAGATACAAAGAGTAACTTACCATTCGCAATTTTCTCTGTTCCTCTTCTTCCGCCTCTAAATCTCGTACGTATTCCTGAAACGTGCCAGCTCAACAATAGTAACCACAAATCTGATGACATGTTTTATGCTACAGATATTTTGATTCAAAATTTTCCATTGAAATATAAAATAAGTATTACTTGGAAGATTTCCAAGCGTTCTATTTTTTCAAGGCGTGAGCATCTCTCATCAGCTTCTATGCGGTGTTGAACTTTTCGCCATTGGCTGCTTGCCTGAGTGAATAAGAAAATAAACATGCAGTATGTTATCTGTTATAACAATATTGGAAGATTCATAGAAATATAAACAAAAAAATACCTTGATAAAATCGCAAGATTTTAAAAACTCCAAATATTCTGCTTTATTACGCTTGTGCTCCTCCAAAGCTTTTGCTCGTTCCTAATCAGGACAAACAGTATGTAAGCACAAGAGTCACAGGTTCAAAGAGTTCCACTCAAAAGATATTTAAAGCCTTTTCATATATTAAAATTTAAAAGCGATCATAACAAACTGCAAAATACAATTAGAATCAAATTTATTTAAATCAAATATCTGTAGAGAATGGCAACACTAATCTGCTTCACCCATTAATTCTGGGTAATGTAAAACTTGTTTAAGTACTTAACCTCCCAAACAAGCAATTCCAGATAAAAACAGTAAAAAGGTTAACATAGAAGCCAAATGCTAATGTGCAGATGGGTACTTTCCGACTGATCAACCCCTGTTCCCATCACTAGATTGGAATAGAAACTTATTATGATAACCCTTTGTGCTTTTTAGAAATGCAAATACTCAGAAACAGCATAAGCCAATCTTATCTCAAATTATAGAACAGTTCTCGGCTATTTCAGAGATGAAATATCAGTGACAATGAAAAGGACACTTTCAGATCGGATCAATTTAAGACTAAAAATACTCTCAAGATTTGTGTACTGCCCAGTTGGGCCTCATTTAGTATAAAATAAAGTACATTCAAACAAAAACGCCCCAAAAATCAGGAAAGATGAGTAAAAATCCAAACCAGAACATAAATAAACATAAAAAACTTGAATATAACTTTAAATGTTCAATTGCAAATGATGGACACAACAGTCAAGCCCACCCTGTTGGAAATCTGGACATCCACCTCAATCTTCTTACTAGCTAAAAGGGCAGTAAAAAAGTTACCTTTTTCTTAAGATCCTCTAAATGGTCTTCGAAGAGGTCCTCGCGATCTTTATTTCGTTCAATTGCTTGAAAACGTTCGTCATTTTCAAACATAGATATAGCTTTGCTGCAACAGTAGTCCATTAAGATTAATATAAAGCAGACAACACCAAAACATAATTTCAAACGTGTCTATGTACAGCCAGTCATAAAATGACAAAGACTAACCTCCATCTTGTTGATGATGTCAGATCTTTAGATTCCTGGGCACATTAGAGGCAGGGGAATTTTGAGGAGTGAATCATAAAAATCTTTTATGTTTTCAATATAAGTGATTAAATGTGCTTTGACATAAAAATTGGCATACAAGTAACATTTTCTTGAAATCTTCTTTAGCTTTCTTCTGTCTAGCACGTTTCTCTTCAGCTTCCTGTTTTTCTTCTGTCCCACAAACTGAAACACAGATACCAAAACCAGTCAATAATCACATGCTGAAAGCAGAATGCAACTGTCGGCAATCATTTAACAACAGTATACAACCATTTAAACAACTTCATTCTAGTGATTATAAAATTTACCTCATTGAATGTTTGCTTTCGTTCTCCAAGAGTTCTTAGTGCACCATATCTCCGGTCATTTATTATCACTCTCATGGCCTGCTTAAATTCGTTATATATATAGATTTCCCAAGTAATCATTAGAAATTGAACAGAAGAAGCAACAGACCTGGTCCCAGTTCCAGTCAGACCCAACATTTGCAGTTTCCAGAAGAGCTTTAAATGCATTCTTTGCCTCCTAAAGCAAAAATCCAGAAACAGAAAGCGTGAGAGAGAGAGAGAGAGAGAGAGAGAAAGCTTGCAATTATTTTGAATTAAATAAATGATAAGTAAGCAACTTTCTTGATGGTCTTTGCCTTATTCAATTTGATTTCTTGAGCAAAATTCGTAGAAATAATTATGACACTGGAATATGGTCAATCAGCTATACCTCTTTACTCTCATATACTAAAGGTCCATGCTCTACTTTTTTCCCTTCTGGTGCATTATTGCCTCCGCTTCCAGAAATTTCTGCACTTGTATTGGCTTCCTGCAGATGAATGATGAATTTAATTCACACTATCCTAAATGCCTGTCATCAAAAACATCTCTTCTACTATAGAAAAGAAGAAAAAAGGTAACTAGATGAGTAGAGAAGCCACATACGTACCTCTACGCTCGCTGTTATTTTTTTTACAGAAGATGGTTCAGTTTCCTGAGGTGACACATTGGAGATTCTCCTGAAACAGCATTGAATGAAATCCACAATTATGACCAATCACAAGACAGTACTCACAACATACATAAACAAAAGGGAACATGTGATACGTTGGTGTAGTTATGGGCACAGGTGTATCGGACACAGCCACTGATGTGGCAATTTCCAGTGGAGTGTGCAGTCCAGTTGCATCTGGTTTTAAATTAGCAACCTCCTCTTGTACGCTTTCTGGATTAACGACAGGTGTCACTGAAACTGGGCTTGACACAATTTCTTGGGTTGACGAAGATAAATTATTTGCATTAGGAGCTGATGCTTCCATCCCAGAGGCAGAAACAGCAGCAGAAGCGCATTTAATTTACATCCTTTACTGTTGGTGTTCCTTCACACAAAGTCATATTCGCTCGCTCACGAGCCAACTACACAGAAATTTATGTGCATTAAACAAAGGAAACTGCTTAGAAAAGCATGCTCATTCGTTGGTAATACTTTAACCAATTTTTTATTTGATTATTCATATTAAAGTACCTTGACTTCATCTGGAATAGCCCATTTAGATTGTTTGGTGACCTTATTAAAGTAAAACCTGTTGAAAATCTAAATTAGTCAGCATAAAATTCATAATAACGAACTTGATATGTGATCATTTGAACTGCAAGAGAAGAAAGTTAAATACACAGGAAGACCATTAGTATAAACACCTTCTTCCCTCAGGAGTAGTGAATTCTTTCCAGTCAGTAGATGCATCGGCCCTCTGTGGACATAAAAGCTAAATTAGTGCAACTACAGGAAAAGGAATGTGGCACTTCCAGGTATCAGGTGCCTAGGGAAGTAAGAATGATGAACCAAGACCAGATCAAAAGAAAGTTGGCAAATGAAGTGATCACAAGATTTTCACACAAAGCACTCCCCGGTCATGCTATATTCTCTCCAATACAAGATCAAATTAAAAGAACAACGAGCAAAACTGTATTGAAAACAAGTCAATGACAAATTGCAAATTTGCATTATAAAGAGGTACATGAGCACTTTCATGCAGGAAAATATATAATGATGTTGAAGAATTTTCACAGCAATGTAATCAACCGCGTAAAAAGTAATATCATTCAGCTAAATTGCAAAAGGCAGAGTCATCAAAATCATGAAATTCTTTCTTTTGTGTGCTCAAAGTTCCAAAAAAGTCAACCTTGTAAAGGGCTAAGGCTTCATTAAGTGGAGTGATGGGAAGTCAAAACAATGATCTAGAGTAAGTTCAATAGTGAACATTTGATATCTAGCAGGAAAATGCAACAATTGTGATGCATTAAAATAAACGACTTTAAAAATCAAAATTCTTCCAAAGCATCATAATCAGAACTAAACGAGACAGCACACTCTTTTCGACATACAAGGACTGCCTGAACTTTTGAGCCCCCTTTATAAGCTTGCCCAAACACAGTAATATAACCCAACAGTAAAACAGATGCCAGAAAAACCTAACTGCATACTACAGGCCTTAAGTAATGAGGATTAAAGCAGAAACAAGTACGACTTTGATGATATATTTCCAAAATAATAAAAATAAATATATGATGATACATTTAACAATATATACAAATGTAAAAAGGAGGAAAGAGGGTTAAACTCTAAATTTGTTATAATAGCCTGTTTCATATAATCTGGAACCCATTAAGTGATTAGATACCACCCTTAAATCATGCAAACCTAACCACCCATGTTTATAATGGATTGGTGGAAGGGAAATTTCAGACTTACCTAAATACTTCCCCGACAATTATTATAGTATTAACTATTTGGAGGAAGCAGTTGCAAGCATAAAGGTATTTAACAGAGAATAAGATTATAAGGGGGCTCTATCCAACAAACAATCATAGAGTTGGAGCTAAGGAGATCAATATTGACAATTAAATAAAGCATGAAGATCCAACTTCAAGGTTAAGTTGAGTAGGTGAATTGATAATCAGGTGCGCTCCACAGAACGTCAGCCTGAAATAATGCTGTGGACATACTGTTTTAAGTACCAATATTTAATGGTGTAGCAGCAATGTTTGAAATATTCATCAATGTTCTCTACTTTTTCTTGTTACAAATGTGCAAGAGATAAGAGAGCTAGAACCAAGTATCGGGTATCTCGCGTAAAGTGACCTAATTATAAATGAACACAGTTTCAAATATGATTGCACATCAAAGTCACAAGTACGAAAACTTTGAATGCTCAAGACACAACATAAGAAAGATAATGACCCAAGTTGAAGGTATTTTCCTTAACCCAAGCTACATGAAGTGTTCATATCCATTATTTCATGTTTTATTTTCACTAAGACATTTGAATCGAAGAAAATGTAGTCAACATCACCCTTATACCAGCACCTGAACAATAAAGAAAAATGCATAAGAGAGGTATGGTATCTAAAGCACTGATCAACTTGTGACCCACCTCAGTCGCCGTCATCAATTCGAAAGGCTTCTCCCACGAAGAAACCCTTGTCTTTCTGTTGTAATAATATCTGCATTTTAAATGCGTTGTATTTTAACAATTGTAATGATATATACACACATTATGACAGGAATATAAAATAGGAAGTCGATCATTTTTTCCAAATAAACAAGTGTATATTTTTTTTTTGGGTAAATATACTGCACCAGCTTTCTTGTGTAGTTTTCTTCAGTTACAACTTTATTGTACTCTTCCAGAGTACTGAAACAATTACCCCTCATCACACCATATTTCTTCCTCGTTAGAGAATATTAAATTGCAATAAATCAATGGAAAATAACCCAACATGTCGCATGCATATATGGAAAATAGGAATCAATGCATATTTAGCATTTACCAAGTCCATTGATTCTCTTCGACAAGGCTACAAAAATTAAACTAAGCTAGCTCAGCGGACACTCTCTAGCACTCTTTGTTACATCATATATATATAGGGGGGCTCTAAAATATACTTTTCATTGCAGCATGTTTCTGAGACTCTCATCTTTTGAAGTTAAACTTAAAAAGAATATAATAATTATATTTCAGAGAAGTTTCACTTTGAAGTCTTCAAGAAAAGGACATTACAGTTTTCTAGTAAAGCATATCCAAATCACCGCAGACCACAACCAACCATACACATGTAAGAAATGAAAATATGAAGCATCGTGTCTGGATATTCGTGGTGTAAATGTAATTTGTTAGACCAACTTGGTTGTTTCATGATAGAACTAAAATTCAAACAATTCTTAGAGGTAATTTCTTCTTCTCATAACAGTATTAGAGTGCCGTCATAGTCAAGTTTAAAGTAATAATTTTATACATAAACGGAGTTGCTGTCTGGCTCAACACAACCATATTACAGTATATTAGAGACAGAGAGCAATCACATACTTTTTTCCACCACGAGATGTGTGCTCTCTCCAATCTGCTGAAGCCTTTTTGGCTTGGTCAGGTGAAGTATTCTTCCCCTGAAATCAAAAGAAAAAATCTAGGATCTTATTTCTGGCTTGGAATGAGGTATTGTAGCAGAACAAAATAATTATTATACGAAAATAAATTAAAAAAAATCAGTAAACTCTCACTGGACTGACCACGCCAACAATTTTTTCCTCAGTCTGCTGAGACGCACCAGATTGCACATTCTGATTCCCATTCGGAAGCCACTGTTGTGCACCACCATTTTGCTCCCCATTTTGCTGCAAAGGGGTCACAGGCTTTATGTTCTGGGTCCCACTTGATAACCATGTTTGTTCTCCACCAGTTTGTTCCATAGCTTGTTGCATAGGCATAACCGTCTGCATGTTCTGATTCCCAGTAGAAAACCAAGGTTGTCCTACAGCAGAAAAATTGGTAGCATCTGCCTGGGGCATAGGCAGTTGCTGGGCAGTCGAGACCACATTCATTTGTTGTTGGCCACCAGATGACGATGATAACTTTAAAAAAAAAAAAAAAAAAATGAGGTATAAGTAGTGATGGATAATAATATCACTAGTGACACCAACTTAACAACTAATAAATCCCCCCAAAAAAATTACATTGTACGATAAATGAGAAATTCTGGGACCGCCAAAACTAGGCACGAAATTATTAGACATTTGAGGCTGTGCGATAGCAGACATCACAGGCGGTGGTCCTTGAGGCAGACCATGTCCTGAAAGACCAGGTCTTTGAGGTGGTGGTTGTGATGGCTGAGGTGGCACTGCTTGAGGATACTGGATTGGTGGAGGATGAGGTGGCATCCCCATATTCGAATATCCACCTGGCTGAAATTGCTGAGGGCCCACCGGAACAAATGGCGGTTGCAGTGGTGGTGGAACTACAGGTCGAAACTAAAGCAAAAGAATGATTAGAATTATTGATAATACAATATTACTGTAACAACTTTCAAAGACCCATATGGCCATATGAAAACTTGATTCGACATAGGAAAACTTACTTGCATCGACATAGGAGGAGGAAGAGGATTTGGAGGAGGACCCACATGACCAATTATAGGAGGCTGAACAGGCTTTTTCCCGATATCCATGTAAACAGAGAAATATAAGAAGCAAGGAAGAATAAAAACAGAAAAAGGTACAATCAGAGACAGATTACATACGAGAAAACTGAACAAAAACTAGAGCAAGCTATTAAACATGCCATAATACTAAAAACGGAAGATATGACCGGGAGTAGTTCAAAGATAAAGAAAAAGGTAAACACTGCCATATACTCCTATTGTCCACTGCAAATTAGTTGAAGCATTAAATGTACAGCCTGTCCCTTTAAACATGTTAAGAGAATTATGAAAACAAATTTAAGATTCTTATTATATGGTTGAAAAGTACAAAAAGATGAACAAGTTAAATTATTATTAAATGAAATTATGAAGCAAAGAGACTTGCATCAAAGTAAGATATTGGTCAGAAACCATTTCCAAACACTTTGGAAGCATGTCCCACAAATCTCCAACTGTCTGTGGCCCTTATATGACCATAATCTTTTCACTATTTATCTGTACAAATGTCAACCCCTTTACAAGACTTCACACGTTGATGACCAAGTGAAAGTAATGCATGATAAAATGGAAACAGGTGTATGAACATCTGCACGCTCATGCCTAAGATGTAGGCATACATGTCCCACATTACTTCATCAACATCTTTGACTATGGGTAATTATACGTAAAATACACGTGGCTAGATAACTATATTAATGTAAAAGGATAAATATATTTACTCCCAAGCATTAATCTAATAATAGTTGTACAATAGACTACTTCACCTATAACAAAACATAATACACTAATATGTGCACCGAATATCTTCACGAATATGCATTTCAGTATGTCTAGTTGTTTATACATGAGCAGCCACATAAAATGCTCACACACATTATAATTTGGCATGTCAGCACGCCCACATCCATTTAATTTGATTGCAATCACAATGCATCCATACCATGTACTTACCAAAAACATGTTAACCCACTTTTCCTGGTAAGGATACAAATCTAAAAAATTAAAGCTAAATGCAAAGTATAAGGCGTAAAGTAGAACAAGAAACATTCAACACTTATTCTATGAGTAGTACAAATTACGTAAAAAGGTTTGATCGCTTAAATTATACCGTAGAGTACTAACACATAAAAAACATAGTGCCAATTTGTTTTCATTTTCGAATCCATTTTCATATTTCCAAAATATTTCACTAAGTTTCCGTGTAAAAAATAAAATATGTTTGGATAAGTTATGTTTCTACATAGACTATATAGGTTTGGAAATTAAAATGCAATTGTTTTATTGATTTTCTGCATGCAGAAGACGTGAAATGTCTTTGAAAATGAGTATGGAAAGTGTATGAAAAGACGTGAAACATTAGTGGGTTTAAAAATAAATTTTGAATATGAAACTAAATGATATTTCTAATGGAAATCCATAAAACAAATGTATGTTCTCATTTCATAGTAAAATATAGAAAAATTCTTCTGAAAATTAAAACAAACAACCCCTTCGTCGTTGAGGAAACAAATCACAAAGCACACTTAAAACCAAAAAAACATACTCAAGTTCCCCGAAGCTTGTCCAGGAATCTTTATTCTTTATTACTAATCAATGCATGAATGTCTCATGGCACCACAAGAACTCAAACCTCACATAACTCGACATATATGCCATACACGTGGTTCTCTTCCATTTTCATGTTACCTTTTCCTATTCTTAATGTGGAACACTAACAGAACCAAAAAAACACACACTAACAAGGGCATTTTTTAATTTTATGTGCCCAAATTAAATATAATTAAGAACGCATTTCAAATGCATTACCTGCATGCCAGCAGAAGGGGGGTTATTGGCCATTTCACGCAAATGACCAATTTCTGAAACAAACATGGAAAAATACTAAATATTAGTGAATAAGTTTGAAAGAGCTAAAAAGTCATTAAATCATACGTAAAAACAAAAGAGCACGCTAATAGTCACAAAAACCCAGACTAATAGCAAACAAACAAAATGACAGAATATAAGGAAAACAGCACATAGAGCAATGATAAACCAAGATTAAGTTACACCATCATTTAGCATTTAACGAACACATTAATTACTGCCATTCATTACGGGACCGTTAATTTAGTTCTACCATCGACCATAACATATTTTCCTCATGACTAATTCCAAAAACATACAAACAGATGCATGATATCCGTGTATGTTCCAAGATTATAATTTAGATCAATGCCGACAAAACAGATTGGAAACAAATGATTTATTCATAACTTGTCAACCAAGAAAGAGATTATGAGACCATGATAACAATTAAATTACCGCATGCTTTTTATTTATCATCTAAGAGCTTTTCTTTTCCTGGTTCTCCATAGAAAACTCCAGGACTAATGCATATACATATCTTGGAATGGTTGTAACCTAAAAACCCAGAAAGACAGACACCCTACAGGATTGCCACTTTTCATGAGAGAAGCACATCAATTCAACCAATATTTTCTTGGGATGCTTCTTTCTTATTAAAACAAAGATCTACATTTTCACTGAATTCTAAAATCCTAAAAGTTCCATAGAAATCCACAAGTGCATTAAAGAAGTTCTTGAAAAAGTTGAATTCAATGAAGACCTGACATGAGTGACCAAATTTAAGAAACCAATCAAGGAGAGAAGAACCGCCATTCTTGAAGGAAAACCCTAAAGAAACAACCAAAAGACTAAACACTGAAACAAGAACTGTTGTTTGGCAGATAGCTTTTAACCCACCACCCAACCCCCACAAACCCCCAACCCAAAAAAAGAAAGAAAAACACTAATAAAAGTAGAAATCCTTGAATCCAATTCCAAAACTCGATTCCAGGAAAGACCAACTCCAATCAAGAAACCAAGAAACCAATAATTCAACTACAATTACAATGATAAAACCAAAAACCCAGTTTCCATATATCCAAAAAAGGAAAAACCAAACACGTTTTTTTATCATTTTTACTCTAACTTTCTTTCATTAGACAAAAATTCAGAAAACTGAAATTGGCTACGAGTGTTGAATTGATTTACATTGAAATAGAATAGAAGAGCCCCCGTTTTGCGAATGCAGACGCAGGCCGCTGTATATATTATACAACACAGAACAGCAGAATAATTAATGAAACAGATGGGAAAAAAAATTGGGACGGGAAAAAGGGGTGGAGTGATGGTGAATGATTCTGAGGGTATTATATATAACATAGGACAGAGAGTTTTGGGTGGGTTTTAGGAGGGGATGAGACGAAACTGAAATCCGCTCCAACGTATTTATGTATGCCCTGACAAAAAATCCACGTGAAATTTCAACAATCTCTGGTTTTCGCCTTTCACCATTGCTTCGGCAGATTTTCTGCCTTTTTGGTGCTACTCTGAGTACAAAGCCTTCATCTTGCACTCTTCTTCTTCTTCTCTCTGTTTTTTTTTTTTCTATTTTTTTTCCTCTTTGTTTTTTTTCTTTTTTTTTTTTCCGTTTCTCTTCATTGGCGGGGGGCTATTTGAGGAGCACAAGGAATAATTCCATACATTTACAAGGTTTTCTTTTGAAAGGTGGCAATTCCGGTCATCAGTTCGGGTTCATGTTTAATTTTGTGTTGGTTTTGGGTTATGCTTAAAATACATCAGAAATTATTTAAAATCTAAAATAACTATATTTTAGATAAATTGGTAATATCGTATCATATTCGTGTCAGTGTTCAGGTTTCTCGTGTTCGAGTTCAGATTTCTCTAAGGGTTTGGGTTCGTATCGGACAATCTGATCGTGCTAGGGATTGTTACCCCTAGTTTTTTTCTTGTATTTTGTTCCTTAAAGTTGGGCTTTCTTTGTCAAAATAACAAAAAAGATTTGCGTTGGCTTCGTTTCTTAGCCATTATTATGGAAGAATACATTTCATAATAACATTTAAAAAAATATTATGTAGAATAAAAATGTATAACATGTTTTATTGCGCAAAATGGCATGCCTAATTTGAAAGATATTTTTTTAGTTAAATATGTTGTCAATATTAATTATTATGGTTATTAATATTTTCGATTGTTCGACTTATCTTGTTATAATTATTTATAAGAGAAAATCATAAAATGTGTCAAAAAAAAATCATAAGAGAAAAATCCTGTTTTCATTTCCCGAGAAGAAAATTGTAAGAATGAAAATAAAACAAGATATATCACCATAAATAGTTAGTAGTATCATTTTGCGATTATGACCAATCTCTTTTTTTTTTTTGGACTCCAAGATTTTTGTTTTCTTCAACATTTTTTCCTCTTGTTAATGTCAATGATAATGGAAATTTGATCCCCCGATCCATACGGGTCCACCTTTTTTATAAAAATAAAAAAAAAAATATCAAGTACCATTTTTTTGTCTTAAGTACTGAAGGTTTTTATTTTACATCATGTACAAGAATAGGGCGTACTCAAAAAAATGTAGAAGTACAAGGCACACTCTTTATCAGGTATTGAAGCACAAAAGACCTACATGAAGAAAAAAAGGAAAATGGACACAGATTGGAAAAATCAGTAGAATATGATATTTTGAATTGCAATAAAGATTACAAGGCCATTTCCCTTCCAAAAAAAAAAAGAGATTACAAGGCTCATATTCTGGTAATATCTCCATAAATTCCAATATGTAATCTGATTAAAGCCCCCCATGTATTTTTATAATTAGGCTAAACTCGTGGGTAGTTTTTGTAATTATCCCTAAATTATAATAGGCACTCAATCTATATTTCAATCAACTCAACTATACATGTACATACATTAAAATGCCCATTAACTTACTATTTGCAAATCGTCTCCAGTGTAATCCATCCTTTGCATAGATCTTCTCTCCAACCTGGAATAAAGTCAAGAACAGAAGCCATGCCAGACAAAGTGAAACTTTCTTTTAAACCACCAACTCCTAGCAGGAACGAAGTTGCAAAAAGATAACAAACTAGAAGAGCTTAGTCCAAACATAGCCTAACACAATGCGAACTCCGTTTGAATCGTCCACGTGGGAGCAAGTTCGGATAGGTCACAGACATGCCAAAACAGCAAAAAGTTAGACAACAACAAAAACAACAAACTAAGCCTTAATCCCCTACGTGGGGTCGGCTATACGGATCACATCGCGCCATCGTTTACGGTCATAAGCCATATCTGCATAAATGATATATTACTGGCAGTGCTGTGATTGGCAAGGGTGTTGGCTCCAGAACCCACACACGTGCCTCAAAAGAGTTCTCTAGCATTTGTCGTCAGTTTGAACAAGACAAACTAACGGGTTGATAACGGTAGTTAGGGAGAACGAAAGGATACATGTGTTCACTAATTACGTGGAAGATTCCTTTGGCTCCTTAATTACAAGATTAGGAAATTCTTGGAATTCTATTAAACGTCCATTTCATTGCTCCAATCAAATTAAATAATGACACCTGATTGTTTTATTCACTGATTAACATAATAAACATTTTCAGCAGCAACACGAGATAATTATATTGAAGCTTACAAACTGAAAACAAAACTCCATGCCCGTTGATTATTTTCTCTAGGAAGCAATCAACAAGTACGAATGATATTAATTATGGGAGAATGGAGAAGGCAGAAAAGCTCATCAAAAGAAAAGGAAAAGCATAAAGAAACGAGAATATACTGCCATGCAGCCAAGTCAGGGTTTAATCCTTCCATGAACTTGGAGTTATGAATACCGACACAAATAAAAGAAACAAAGGTTTATTTAAGATCTCAGATCAAAATGAAGAAAAATCAATTACAAAGGACAAATAGGACGATTTCGCTGAGAGACTCACCTAAAAGTCCAGCAAAAGCTAGGACGTAGTCCACACAGACTCCTACATCGTCATATGACAGCACATTCCCAAGATTATGCGTATGCCCCCAATCACATATTTGATAATGGAAAGAAAAGGATTGTCGTAAAAAGAGCTGTGGCCTTATGCACCTGCAAACATGGATATGTCAAACGGAGGTGCAAAGAAAACGACAGATAAACACCACATAACACTTACACCCAGTGGGGTAACCAAAATGCACCAGTATCTACTACACGAAGGGGCGGAAAGGGGAAAAAAACAAGGAAATTACCAAGTTATAAGTCCTGACTCTTAACTGCTCGAGTCATTTGACGGCATGATTTTGGCATGTATCAACTGTCCACCAAAGAGAGGTGCAATTTCACCCAGGCAATCAATAATGGTTGCATCGGGGTTGACGAACCAGCCACTTGTTAAAGAAAACTTGTCGGACATAATGCTGTTACACTAACATAATCCCACAGTGTACTTAGGTTGTATACTCAAACTGGAGATCTATTAGAGATTTGTGTTGAACAATACGTGTCCTAAACAACAGAAAGTCAATGATCAAGCTTCAAAACCGACAATATTAAATACATACGAAAGAAAATAAATTAGGGAACAAATAAGTAATGGGCATTGGTGAAAGGATTTCCAAACTGTAAGGCCTAAAATTAAATCGAAAGCCGATTAGTTGACTCGGACCTTCTAATCATGAAGTATCTTAAACCCAAAAACAGGGTGTTAAGATTTGTTGATCATATAATTGCTACATTTGATATCTCTGTTCTCCTAAAAGCAAATGTAATTAATGATCGGCATTTATCAACACATTCTCGTTTACACTCATAACTAGCTGACTCTAGGAGCTGACAAGATTAACAGTTACTGCTTCACGTTCAATTAAATGGCCAAAATTATCTTAAAACATGCTTCTCAATCACAATCACAATCACAAATAAAAACTCCCTTCGTGTGATTTCATTAATCCTTTCCTCCATAACCCATACCATAACTTCCTCTCCAATTTAGGTATTGCTCCTTTTATCAGAAAACAGAAATTAACCATCCACATAAATTCATACACAATCATTGCTCATTACACAAAAGGTACAGACAGATAACATTAAGAAAATTCTAATAAAAATTGGAATCACTATTAAAAAAAAGTGTGATAGCCCAATTGAGGAACGAAATTTTTAATTACTACCTCCAGACTCTCTTTCTCTCTTGCAAATCGTCACGGACCTGATTGTTAAAGAAAGCGGAAATGGAATTGTCACTTCTTGCGTTCAGGCTCTCTGTGATTTTGATATAAGAAAAAGGGGGGAATTTTGTGGTAAATGAACTTCGAATGGACTTCTGGAGTTCCTGGTTTGATTCTGGTGCGAATTATCGTATCAATTTCCAGAAAAACGAAGAGAATCCAATTTGATACAAATGACCGCATTTTACAAGACTTCTCGTGAAACTCTCTCTCTCTCTCTCTCTCTCTCTCTCTCTCTCTCTTCGTTTTTTCTATTTCCTTTTATTTTTTACATTTCTTTTTCTTCTTTGGTTTGGTGTTGGCGGGTGATAACTGATAGTAATGCCATAACCGATATGTCATTCCACTCCTTTTTACACGATATAGTATATTCAAAACTCAAACTAAAAATTATGCCAACGGACAAAGGTGTCACTTTGATGAGATATATATATATCAAGACAAAATAACTAAGCACTTCGACTAGTAGTTTGATGATATATATATATATATATATACAGGTATAGGATCAATGGCGGGGTTTCATGTGGCGGTGTGGATCAATATAAGTCATTGGTCCGACAAATCTAAAGGCCAGTTTTCTTGAATTTTTAAAAAAAAAAAAATTGATTTCGCCCAATTAAGGGCACAAAAGTCATTTTGTATACAAATTAATTCGGTTAGTTTTGGTAAACCCCATAATCCCATATTTTTTGGGATTTCAATTACTCTCATTTCCTTGAGACCTGAGATGACGGATGAGAATGGACACTCTACTATGCAACAAACCCTTTACTCACCTCTGTGAATAGGAGCTCTCTGCTTTTCTTCAAGGCCTCTTCTCGTTGAAACATGTCTGAGTTCTTGACTTGAAGGCCCAGTTCCAATGTCAGCATTTCATCAGCAGGGTATTACTGATTCTTCCAATAATTGATAAAGGTAAGTGTTTTTGTTTCATTTTATTTAAGTTTTGGATCGAAATTTTGCTAGTAAAGGATTTTACTTTACATGTGTTTTTCATTTTTTGTTGAACCATTCAACTGTTGATTTTGGATATTTGAAGTAATATGTAGTAAGAGGAGTAGGCATTCTTGTTTGTTTTTTTTATTTTTGAAGTGTCTAGGATTTTGATTTTCGATTTGTCCAGGCGATTTCATGGGTTATCTTTTTTGTTTCTGGGAATATTTTTGTGCGAGTTAGGGAATATCTGTTGGGGATTTTTTTGGTATAAAAGTTGGTAAAAACGATGTATTTTTAGTTATTGGATGGTGTAATGTTTTTATGTTATAGATATAGGATGGTGTATGTAGTTTGTTTTTAATTATTGATTTTTATGTTTTTTTTTGAAAATTGGGTTTTTGCGAAATGTGTCAAGATACCTTGATCGTTTTTCGTGATTTCTTCTTTGTGTTTATGGTGTACAATTTATTTAAGAATGATGAAATTTTAGTTATTTTTGATGTATAGTTAAATCTAGTGTGGTGTTAGTTTAACCCCGAAATAAAAAAAAAAAAATGAAAGAGCCATGTATATATGTATTGATGCATATTTAGTATTGTTATTGTGTAATAAATATGTGTTTTGGTGCATTGATAAGTTTGGTCATGTGTATATATAGTCCATGAAATGCATCATCACACATGGTATTTAAATAGTTTTATTCTAGTATACAAATAAGGTTCATACAAACGATTGCACATATAGTTTTTCATTTGTGTATTTTTATTTGATACTTGATGCTTGAGTTATGCCTTAATATTGTTAATATTGTCAATACCAGGTTGATAACTTTTAATGGCAAGAGGAAATAGGAAAAGACCGGCATCTCAGGGGCGAGGGTGCACTTAATGTTAATAAGAGGTCCAAGATCGCCAAATCTGCTTTGAAATTTGCGATGCCCAAGTTGAGGACAAGATCCGTGCCAACAACTCTATCATATCGGACAATGTTTACAACGTTGAGGGCCTTTAAATCATTTGAGCAAGCTATTTTTTTGTTGTATAGTTAGTGAATAAATAGTGCACAATTAATAGTATTCTGGTACATGTTTACGTTTGGTATATACATGTTATCCTCAAGCTTTTGTATTATTCTGGTGTTAATGAATTTTTTAGTGCATATTTTATAAGCACTATGTGCACTTATTAATACTAACATTATGCTTGTTTTTTAATACAATGCAATCATTTTAAAAATTGAAATTCAATATATTTTGAGTGTACAATTAACGATGAAGTGGTAAACATTTAATAGTAATTTGGCACACATATAGTGTTGAATTGAGAGTTGTATAAAAGAACAAAAAATTAAAGATAAAATAAGTTGGCGCATAATTAGTGATGAAATTGTGTATACTTAATAGAACTAGGCACACATATATCATTTATATTTCAAGCATTTATGATTTTTGTCCGGCTATTTTTTATTTACTTTTACGGAATGATGCACATTTAGCATGGAAATGATATACAATTAGATAATAAATGGCATACAATTAACATAAGACAATTTTTTTCCTTGATGTAATGCATCAATGCAGAGTGAAGAGGGTGAATCCATTTTTTTGCCATGATTTAGGCGTGTTCATTATGGAAAGATGATATTGATTATATCCCTTGATTTTAGGTAAGTAAATATGGTATTATTTTTACACCATTTTGATAGTGACCGATTTGCTCTTTTTACGCATAAAATAATTAGAAAATGGTGTTTTTAGGCATAATCGAACCATTGTTGAATATGATGGATGAATGAGATTCGTCCACACCGCCACATGGTAAGAGGATGTCACATGAGATCTCATCCCTATATATATATATATATATATATATATATATCATGACAAAATAACTAAGCACTTGACGGGATACTTAACCACCCCATATAAAGAGGACTTGGCACTTCTCAAGGGACGCCAACAATTGGACCAATTCGGGCACGAGCTACTTCACTCATTGCAAGATAGAAATTACTAACATGCCTACGAGTTTCATAAATTAACGGAAAACAAAGACTCAACAAAAAACAAGAAAATTACAATAAAATGAAAACTAAAAACAAAAAAAAATGCACTCCCCATCCGGATCTATTGTCGCAACCATCGCCTCCACCGGGCTCCAACCACCCTCCATGTGGCTTCGACTCGCCTCCATGAAGTAATTCCAAAGTCCAAATCTAACTCGTTAAAGAAAACATCGCAAGTAGGGAATCCGACCAGCCAGGTGGCCAGAAGCATAGAGGGGGAGGGGAGGCTAAGAAATGGGGAATGGAGGGGAAGTGAGTTTGTGTTTTGTGTGTTAGGGTTTTAGAGAGAAGGGAGAGAAAAGAGAGTTTTAGAGAGAGTGGACAAAAATTCGTGGGTTTGTGTTTTTGTTCCTTCATGCGAGTCTCCAAAATCATTTTTCACTTGTAGGGGTGACCAAATGTAACCGAAATTGGGTTCCAAATCGATCATCAAATCGTGGTATCGAATCCCAGATTCCTTAACCGAAACGAGAATTGGTGGTGGAATCGGTAGTCTCAAGAGTTTAACCTAACGATTGTTATTTTTCGAGTTAAAAATTTGCTAGAAGAAATTTTAAATTTTACTATGATGTTTTATGTTCGCAACCTCTTGAGACACATATTAAATCAAATATTGCAAATGAGCTAGTGGACTTTGATTCATCTATACCCTAAGAGAACATATGAACATTTTAATATTATTATGAATATTAAGTCTAATTCTTTTTCTATTTTTTATTTTCCTTTTTTTTATAATCGAAATTGATATATCATATTTTCAAAAAAATTCAAAAGAAAAAATGGTTCCCATTAAATCGAACCGAAGGGCGTGCGGAACCAAAACCGTTGTTTTCTATTTTGAAATCGGAACGTAAGTCTCGGGTTCACAATTCCGATTAGGGATGGTCAAAATAGAATCAAACCATGTTCCAAATTGGGCAAAACCAAGTTCCAAAATTGGAACAGGAACCATGTAGCGGTTACGGTTCCTTGGTCTAGAAAGCTACGGAACATCGGTGAAACCATGATAAAATCGAAGGTTAAAAGCGCAATTTAAGGTTAAAACCAAAGAGTTTTATTTTTCTCAGGTAAAAATATGATAGAAGAAATGTTAAATATTTATTATGATGTTTTATATTCGCAATCGCACGAGATACATATTAAACTATATGTTGTAAGCGAGCCACATAAATTTTGATTCATCTATATCTTCATAAGATACATAAGCAACTTTATATTATTAACTAGTGTATCACAAATGCGATGCACAAAATGTGATATAATGAACTATTATATAGTTTTGACATTAACAAATTGATATATTATATGAATTGTAATGAGGTGAGACATGGACGGTTATCTCAAGACTCAGACCTGACTCGTCCTTTGAACGGAGAAAGGAGTATAGTCGTGTAGGTTGACACGTTTTGACCCGAATAAAATATTTTATGATTTATTAAATAATAGTTATCACAACAACTTAATACATTCTTAAATAAATTCGTGTTAAATATCCAACTATAAATTAAAACTTAGAAAAATGAGGAAAGAAAAAAAACAAATTGATTACATAATTTAGCTAAAACTTTAAAAATTATATGTTCAGTCAATAACTTTCCACAACTAAATTAAATTAGATAAGTAGAGACAATTGAAATTATATCAACAAATACAATACATGTTACTTTAGTAAGTGTCATTTAATTTATCAATAACAATATCAGTCCACTTAAATAATGATTATATAAAAAAACTATTTAAAAGAAATGAATAAACAATATTTTTGTTGTTATTTGACATTCATAAATAAATATATCCAAAATAATAAAACAAATTAATAGAATTGTTTCTATATAATCAGTATTTAATTATTTTATATCCAAAAACTATATACAACATTTATTTCTATAAAACCATACACATCTATATCTTTTTATTTCCAAAAACATTGTATAATACTAACTTGAATATATATAAATCTCATTTATCAAATATTTAAATTTGAATATATTTTTATTGGTTTTTTATTATATATTATATTTATTTATGCCTTTTCAAGTCGATTTTAAAATTCTAATTTATTTTCTATATTTGTATTGTATTATTAGGACCTATAGCACACTTTGTTTGATTTTTTTCATTATTTGATAATTACCTGATATTTGGTTATACTTATCCAACAAGAGTTATGATTTCGTAAGAAATTAAAAACAAAAATACTTATTTTTGTGGGGAAAAAATTAATAACTGTTAAATTCAGATTCACATTATGGCTAAAATCCTACCAATTGTAAATTTGTGAAAATCTATAAAAACTCTATTTAATCAAAAACAAATTTTAGTTATTTAAATTAAGAAAGTATAAAAGCCACATATATTTTTTACCTTAATCATTAGAATTTACCTAAATTATGCTACTGTGGAAAAAACAAGATTTACTGAAAATAGTGATCTATAATTTCTAGGGCAAAATACAATAACACCCTCTAAACTTGGTTTTATGCCTCATTTACCTCCTAAACTTGCAAATGTAATACTTATCTCCCTCAATCAAATTAAAATATAATGTATGGACAAAAGTAGGGTAATTTAACAGTCTGTGGCATTTGCCACAAACATTTACAAAACTGGGGTGGGTTGTGGGCATTTTGTTCGCCAAAAATTATTTGGATCTCTATATTGCAAGTGTACAGTGTAGTTTATAGGATAATGACAAGCAAAGTCGTATTCCTCGGGGATTGACTACGAAACACTTAGGCTATAATAACATCGCAATTTTATTGAAACAACCGAATATCACAAGTTTTATAAAATCGAAAAATAAAAAGAAAAAAATAAATTTGCGAACCTCACAAGTATTTTTAATAAATACGAAGCAACCCTAGGCACATAATCTCAACATGTTTCTCCAATATTAAATCCAATTAATGTTTCAAAACCAATTCATGTGTTTCTCTGGGTTCAATTCCTAAACTAGTTTATTCCCTCTATAGGATGACGCATAAATAGTAGATTAGTAATAATTGATGTCTCCGATCCATCACAACTATTATTAACTCCCAACATATCTTTGAATTGAAATACTCCCCACAAATGCAGAAGTAGTCTCCGACATATTACCCTGTTTATGTCAATTCAATTTTCGTCTTGCTATAACTCACCTCCGGATTATAGACTAACAAGTATGACATGCAAATTATTGGCCAAATAATCGACAATTAAGAATAAGCACTCGAATTCATAAAATAGAACACATGAATCACTTAAGAATACAATTAATCAAGATTTAATATGAATCCACGAGTTTGATTATACCTAGGATCGAAAGATTAGTCAAATATTGATAAGAATTTCATAGACAAACTGAAATCAACATTGTGACATCGTATAAGTACAAACAAGAGATCTAAACTAAGAAAGAAAACACTTTCTTGTCGGGATGGATTTTCCTTCCAAGCCTTCAAAGCTCTTGTGCTTAGTAGATGTGAAAGGCCTTATGGTATTCTTCGTAACCTGACCTTTCTTTCTTAGAAGACCTTTGATCTTGTGTTCTGTATATTTTGATGTGTTGTATGGTGTATGAATGAATGAATTTTCGTCCAGCCCTTGGGTCCTTTATATAGGTGCTTAGAGATCACTTGTAGAGTTTGAGTGGGAGAAGGACACAAAAATCCACCATAGTCGGTCAGCACGGCCGTGTGGCTTTCACCACGATCACTCCACACGGTCGTGTGGTCTCACACGGTCCGGCCGTGCGGCTTAGTTTGGTCCATATTTTCTCCCGAACACTTCACACGAATATGCATCTTCATATAGGCGAGTCACACAGTAGTGTGGTCCCCACGGTCAACTGTGTGATTGGTTTTGTCCGGTTTCTTCGTCTTTTTTATCTTCTCTTTACACTAGTCAATCTTATTTGGGCCTTCTAACTAATATCTTCTCGATTAAGCTTTGTTTCCTATAAAAAGTTACAAGAATACGCAGTATCATGCCCTTCTAAGAAAACCAAGTAAAACACACTAAATATACATGTAAATGTACCAATTATAAACCATTTTAAGCCCCTAAATGCACGTATATTTTACACGTATCAAAATCCCCCAAACTTGAACCATTGCTTGTCCTCGAGCAAATTGAGAAAAATAATATTAAGAGGTACAAATAATACACAAGTACATTGTAAACATTTAATCTGGTTTGACTCCATATTTAAGTAAACCACATAATTTGTTATCAAGAAGTCATCATTCATAAATTCGGCAGAATTAATGCTCTCTCGGGTACTTGACATCGCGACTCACAAGTAGGCAGTATATCACTCAACTCTCAAAGTGTATGGTATTACGCTCAAAATCAATTCAATGAATGTAGAACTACCATAGGCTTGCAAATCGTCTAACATCTCTACTACATTTGTGTGCACATTTTAATAATCAAAAAAGACTTTCATTTGATTGTAATGTAGGCTCTTTGGTAAGGGTAGAGAAAATTTAGATTAAGTGACTTGACTTGAGCAAATAGAATTTAAATACACAAACTTGCAATTTACCCATCCAATTTCATCTAAAAATCATTTTTTCAAGATATTTTATTTTCTTTTTCAACTCAACTCCACCATATTTATCTTTTTTCATTCTTAGGTTTGTTTGCCTTTATTTCTTTTTTTTTTTTTTTTTTTAGCCTCAAGCTCTCAATTTTTATAATTTCTAGAATTTTTCTTTTCTTTTCTCTCCGTTGCTCAAGTTTCTCTCTTTCATTTTCGAGAGATTTTTCTTTCTTTTCGAGCTTCATTCTTTTTCATTCACCTAAACACTGCTCATTTCTCATTCTTTTGTCAACTTTCTCTTTTTTCATACTTTTTACCACATCTCCCCAAACTTGTTCATTTTCTATAAGCTCAAGAAATTTTAGGGATAAAATTATTTTTCAATTTCTAAAGATCAAAATATGGTCAACAATAAAAGTTAAAGCTCACAGTGGCTAACTAGAGAATCATGAGTTCATAGGTAGGCTTTTTAGGCTAAGTAGGCTAAAACAAAAATGGCCTTAAATCATTTTCAAAAATTGCACACACACATGGCTTCAATGAAGATACCAAAATAAGTTCTAGAGTTCTAGAAATCATGAATGACACACTCAAGAAAAAAATAAGACTGCATATAAAGCAGTTAAAGGCACAAAAGCTCACAAGCTTATTTTTTGCAACATTCTCAAATACCCAACTTTTGTTAAACAAATAAATGGCATATCTTCAACTACTCATCGCATTATTCACAAAAATATGTCATCTCATAAAATTAAATGTTCATAGTAAAAATCATACGGAAGTATGTACTCTTTCAAAAATCTTGATTAAAAACACACACAAAAGCAATTAAACGTGCTAAAAATAAAAATAAGATAAAAATCAAAAAAATAATAAAAAATCGAAAAATTTTAATGTATATTTTTATGCTCTACATGCAATCCTAAATGCAATATAAAATGCAACATTACTAAATTATGCATTCTTGACAACCCTCCAAACTTAAAATATGCTTCGTCCCGAACATATGAGGAAATTATCAAAAGTAAAGAGAAATGTGTAATAAGTACTTACTTGGATCACTGTGGGCGTGGAGGTGGAGAGTAGTGGCCTTGTGAAATATGCCACTGATCTATACAAGATATCATCGCGTACATGTACTGCTGCTGTTGGGTGATAGTTTTGAACCGTTGTAAGTACTCAGTGTGGTACTTATTAAATGTAGTCGATAATTGATATGTATCATATACCAACTTGCCCACATCGACTTCCACCCTTTCTAGCCTATCACTCATGCTACATGGTCGGTTATCCCCTTGTCTAGAGGATTCCGGCGCATCTCTCATAGGTTCATCTTGCTTTTCTTGAGTGACCCCTGTTCACCTCTCATTAACCAATTACCCTTATTTCTTATAGGCGTAGTTTTTGCTTTCCTCCTTGCAAAAATCGTTTTCGCTAATGTTATGTGTACATAGCGAAATATGGGGTTTTGAATCTTAGATGCCTTGAAGTACTGGCGTATGTATTCGTTTACGTTATCTCCTCCAAAATCTATCCATATCAAAATCCTCATGCTCTTCTACCCCATAAGTCGGAGTTCTATATATTGCATTTAAATCACCAATTGACAACTCTCTCGGCTCGTTCGCTAACCGCACCGAATCCCCATCAAATTTCTTTTTTGAACTACTAATTCAAAACTACATAAGAACTCAAGCGTATAAATTGAATAAGCAACCCAATGCCCGTTTAATAATTCATGCCAATCTACCGGACCACACACCGTTCATTGTGTATTCTAGTATGTAGTTGGCATTGCACCCACAATGTTTTGATACTGGTTCGTTGTTTTGTGTGTGAATGTTTCCTCGACACCGCCCACAGACGACGTTTGTTTGTAGCCTTCCCTGTTACAAACAATGTATTGCACACGGATCTCTTTGTTCTTAAATTTTCTCGACGTGCTTATTCTATGTCAAAGCCGCATAGTTTACCATATTCCTATAAAACTCCACACCCTTGTCAAACCGACAAAGTGCATGCCCACTCGTGGTATTTTATCTTGTTCTACTTGGGTATCCAATATTTGGTAGAGTAGGGTGATATTACCGGCGCTCTCATACTTCGACGCGTTGGATACTTTCATCACTAGCATCGCAAAGTTTGTACACCGAATAAGTGAAATGTATACACAAAATATTTTAAAAATATACAATATTTTAAACATTAGCATACAATATTGTAAATTAAACCTCTAACAATGCACTACAGAGGCTTATTTTATCACCAAATTTTGGTCAAGTGTATACCAAAATATGACTTGAGAATCTTGTAATGGAATTATTTGTGCGCCATATTTTTATGTTAATAAAACACCAAAGTATGTACATATATACACCAAAATATGTTTGTAATGTACAAGTTTATCGATATGTTCATACCAAGCTAAGTATCAACATTTAGTCTCAAATAAAAATGCAAACATGCCATATTCCATGTTAAATTACCACGAAAAATTGCTTCCTAGCCACAATATTATAAACATGGGTTCACGACATTATGCATAAAAGGCTCACCATCAACCGTGCATTCCACCACAACATATTGAATGCTCATATGTGCACAATAGTATACATATGCATACACCAACATCACATTCTTGTGTACAATCGTTTTCAAGTTTTTACACCAAAATAAACATAATTTACGATGTCAATTTTTCTCATATAATGATAAGGGTCTTTGTATGCATGTTTTATGTGTATATTTGAGTAGAATTCGAGTTATTTTATTGTTAGTTTTGTAAATTTTTGGTTATACATAGTTCATATTACTCCAATGTGCTTTTATTGATGTAGATTGACCATTTGGGGCTAATTTTGGTGAATTTCGGACCATGGATTCATGTAAAAATATACCGGGAGTTTAAGGATGCGAAAATGCTCGAAATCCCAAGCCAAACGCGTCATTTCGGGGCCTTTTTGGTCCAACATAGCCAGGGGGTGTCGGCGCAACATGACCATGTTAAAACAGGGCACAAAATCACAATTTTGGGCTTGGACAGCCCGACACGGCCAGGCCGTGTTGTGCAACACGACCATGTCGATGAAGAAGAAACAACATGGCAGGGTGTGTTGCGACATGGCCATGTCGGGGACATCTTTTTGCAACTTTTCCATGCTAAAATTATGGAAAACTCACCAACCAAGCTTTTTGACCACTTTTGTAAACCTTTAACACCCAACTTTGCTACATCATGTCCCTATATTCCCTCAATTATCATATGAAAACAATAATTCAATAACCCAACAATGAAAGTGGAGCATTTGTTTAACAAAAGATAGCATTATTGATGTGTTCTTTCACAAAAATGATGTCTATAAAAGCCAAGAGTTTGAGTTGGGAAGGACATTGAATTCATTAGATTCATAGATTCATTTATTAAATTCATTAGACATTGGAGATCAAAAGGTCTTGGAGGAGTAAGCTTGGAGCAACATTGGAGAAGAAGGCTTGGAGCAACATCATCAATCAAGAAATAAATTAATTGAGATTTTGAGAAATATAAGTACACCATGTCCGCAATACTTAAATCTTCTTATGTAATTTATTCTTTGGTCAAAATCATGTGTAGCTAAACTCCTAGTGTTTGAATGTAATGAACTCTAGAATGGATTTCTGATTAAGGTGTGTATGTTTTTAATGAAATCTTCATGTTTTGTGTGATTCACTTATATTATGCTTTATTCATTCGAATTGATATATGCGCAATATTGATTTGAAGTTTATTTTTCATCCGGGAAATCGAGAGATTCATGGTGAAATAGAACATATATAAGTGAAAAGAGTTGCATGCAATCCTAGATATGGGACGACATAAATCTTCCGGATTAGGATCAAACCTAATATGGGAATTCACAAATCGTTATAATGATGTCTTGGGGTTTTAACTAGAAAGAGATTCCAGCTAATCAACTTGAGATTAGGAGTTTTTCACCTTGAGAAAGGGTTTAACTTAAATTGGGAATTTCTACGGTCCATGAAACATGAGATTTTATTAAAAGAGGATGATTTTTGCTAAAGGGTTTTTGGTTGTATCTTTATCTTGTTAAATCACAAAAACATTCTAGAGGGATTTACATTCAAACAAATTTCTAGCTCTTGATTTCTTATTCTACAATCTACTTTTATTTGATCTACTGTAAGTTGCAATTATTCCAAATTCTTTATTTTTCATTTTTAAACCAACAAAAACTCTGAAAATTGCTAGATTAGATAACAAAAAGACGGTAATTACTAGTACTTATAATCCTCGTGGAAATGACACTCGGTACTCAAAAATCTACACTATAAAATGATAGGTGCACTTGGTTTTAAAGGTAGCTTTTGAGCCATCAAGTTTTGGCGCCGTTGTTGATTGTAATATTAAGAACGCTTAATTTTTGTTAATTTAATCACTTTTTTATTTTATTTTACCATTATCTTTCTTTTTATCTATCTTTGTAAGTCTTGGATTATACTTATCCTCTTTATTTACCACAGTGCATGCCTACTCGTCGCCGAATTTGGAAGCGCGATACCGCCGGTAGCAATACAGAGGAAAGTACTAATACAGACCACGAAGAGGATACTAACGAAAACAAAGATTTTGTCATGGTGATGAACAAAGAACTATGTACGACTACATCAAACCATCCATGGACGTCACGTCGTCTAGTATTGTGAGGCCCATTGCTGGCCAATAATTTTGAAATCAAACCAAATGTCATTCGATGGTGCAACAGTTTGTTCAATTTGCGATACCTTCAAAATCAATGGGGTCTCTGACGATGTCATCCGTTTGCGCCTATTCCCATTTACTCTTCGGGGACGGGCTAAACAATGGCTAAATACTTTGCCAAAGGAACAATCACAACATGGAGCATCATGGCGAAAAGTTCCTTTTGAAGTATTTTCCACCGCCAAAATCGCACGATTGAGGAATGAAATCTCTTCATTCACTCAAGAAGAGGCAACGAGACCTTGTACGATACTTGGGAGAGATTTAAAGAATTGTTGCGGAAATGCCCACATCATGGTCTTCCTATTTGGATGCAAGTACAAACATTTTACAATGGGCTACTCTCGTCAACAAGGCAAATGATTGATGCGCGGCCGGGGAACTTTGAACAATAAAACACGAAAGCGCCCCGAGATCGATAGAGGGAATGGCCATGAATGGCTATCATGGCAATCCGTCTGAGGTAAACCCCAATGAGCAGTGGGTGTTTATAATGCGGATGCGAGTTACACTATTTGCACAAGTCGAAGCTTTGACCCAAAAGATCGACGATCTAGCGGCTCCTAAACCACCACCACCGCATGTTTTATCTTGTGAAACTTGCGGAGGATTGCATAATCATCAGGATCGCCCACACACAATACCTCACGCCGAGCAGGGCTAATTATGTTGGGAATCAAGGCAGTAAATTACCCAAGTAATGCTTACAACAACACATACAATCCTGGGTGGCGACAACATCCTAATTTCGGTTGGGGAAACCAAGGTCAACCACGACCTAATCCCAATCCCGATCTACACACGTCTCCCGATTTTAGCCAAATCAAGGTAAACCTAACTTGGAAGATCTTATAACAAATTTTGTGCAATCAACGAGATACCCGATTCCAGGACGGTGGAAACATCCTTGAGAAATCAAGAGGCATCTATCCATAATGGAAAACCAAATAGGCCAGTTGCGAAGATGATTTACGAAAGGCCACAAGGTAGTTTGCGGGTAATCTTGAGCCAAACCCAAAGGAGCACGTAAAGGCAATCACCATCAGTTTTCCACATGAGCATGATTATGCCAATGCTGCCATGCAGAAATACGTGGACGATGACATGCCCAAAGAAAAGCTCATGAAAAAGGAGGTTGCGAATACAAGCCCAAGATCTCTTACGGAGTCTAAAGAAGATAGAAGGGAGGACAAATTTGGTAAGTACCTTGATTCTTTCAAACAATTACATGCCAATATTCCATTTGTTGACCCTCCTTCAAAGCATGTTAGGGATCTTAATGACATCATTCCTAGTGAAAATAAGCTTAACAAGTTATCAGATGTGCAATTGAATGGTAAATGTCCTTCCAATGAACTACCACAAAAATTTAATGATCCAGGAAGCTTTATTATCCCTTGCACAATTGATGATTTACCTGTTGACACTAGCCGACTTGGGAACTAGTATCAACGTGATGTCTTATGAAACATTCAAGCATGCGGGATTAAGTGAACTTAAACCTATTAGGATGGGCATTCAATTAGCCGATAAATTGATTAAACATCCTAGAGGTATTAATTATGATGTGTTAGTCAAGATAGATAAATTCGTGTTTCAATCGATTTCGTTATTCTTGACATGCATGATAATATAGAAGTTCCCTTAATTCTAGGGCGTCCCTTTTTGCAGCTCTTTGCAAAATCTCTCATTGATGTGCATGATGGAAAATTTATTTTGAGAGTAGGGAGTGAACAAGTTATCTTTAAAATTCCCTTGAAAAATCACATAGATGATACTTGTTTTCCTATAAACTTGATTGGGAAAAATGATCATTTGCTTGATACACCATCTAATAAACTCTTGAAAGCATGTGATGTTCAGTACGTAGAAGTGCCCACAGAAAAGTTCATATTTAAAGATGTCGTGCAGAAAAATGGGACCGTCAAGGTAAGTTGTTTGAAATTTGACTTAGGTGGCGATGTTAAGGATTTTCATAAGTTCAAGGCTCCGCCCGATTAAATCTTCACATTTAGGTGACATAGTCCAACTATACGACGTTAAGCGCTACTAGGAGACAACCCGATGTTTGTGTGCAATTATTTTCATTTATTTTTATTTTTTTTATTTTATTTTATTTCAAAATAATCACAAGTCATTGAGTCATTTTCAAATCAAAAAAAAAATCTTTTGAACATCTTCTTGGTTGTCCTCATTGGGAATATTTGAGATTTCACGGTATTCGAGTTGTGTGTTGCTTACCTTTGATTAGGTATGAAGATGCCGTTGAAGGTCCGTGCAAAACAACCCAATGATCGCTCAACACCGATTCCACTATTGTAGTAAGGTCATATTTTTCTTTTTCCACCTCTTTTATATCATTCTAATTTCTTTGCTTTTTGAGTGTTTTGTGTGTGTTTGTTCATTTCTTTCTTTCACATTGAGGACAATGTGAATCTTAAAAGTTGGAGGTGGGTACAATACATTTTCGGAATGCTTGTATGCTTGTTTGTGAGAGATGTGATTTTTTTTTTTTTTAACAAATTGAATGTTTGCTAGTCAATCACTTGGCCCAATTATACCTATATTAACTTGTTAATTTGTGTTTTCAATGTGAAGCAATTGATTGTCTAGGATAGATTGACATGGATGCAGGCTAAATTTTGATGAGATTTCCAACACCATAAATACTTGATGTGTTAAGGCGTATATGACGATACTTAGTGCTATGAACGTCCAAGAACTCATGATTTAGTAGTGGTTAACTAGTTGTTAAACCAAGCTTGAAAAAAAAAGAAAGCGAAAAAAAAATATATGTGTGTATTGTTATAAAAAAGGGACAAATCGAGATTATACTCATCTGTTTATTGTTTCTTAGTAACTAGGAGCATTCATGAGCCCCATGTTTGTCTTTTTACGTAAAACGGCGGCACAAATATGAGTATGGGACACCACCCTAGGAGTTTTTGGAAAGACATTCAAAATTTAAACCTAGTGGAAGTTTGCCTCAAAAATGTCCTGATTTTACAATTATACGCATACCAACCAAAAACAAAGAGAATGTACTCATTGACTTCTCATAAAGTTCAAGAAGCTTGGTTATATGACTAGTAGGCTAACTACAAAGATCTATTTAGTTCTTGTATTTTCATAGCATTATTGAATTGAAGTTGTTCATAATTATCAGCATTTGGGAGTGATGATTTCAAGTCTGAATAATGCCTGTTGATATTACGGTCTTTCTTGACAATCGATCGCTTTGCAAAACTATTTTTTATTAAATGGTTAATTCGGGTTGAGAAGGCTAAGAACTTGACTGCTTGTGTTCAATGTGTTGAAAAAGAAAATTCATTGTGTGTTGTGATTTATTGAATCCCTCTTTTTGATATAATGTTTTGCTTGAGGACAATCAAAGTTCAAAGTTGGAGGTGGTTTGATAAGGGTCTTTGTATGCATGTTTTATGTGTATATTTGAGTAGAATTCGAGTTATTTTATTGTTAGTTTTGTAAATATTTGGTTATACATAGTTCATATTACTCCAATGTGCTTTTATTGATGTAGATTGACCATTTGGGGCTAATTTTGGTGAATTTTGGACCATGGATTCATGTCAAAACATACCGGGGAGTTTAAGGATGCGAAAACGCTCGAAATCCCAAGACAAACGCGTCATTTCGGGACCTTTTTGGTCCAACACGGCCAGGGGGTGTCGGGCAATACTGACCATGTTAAAACAGGCGGAAAATCACAATTTTGGGCTTGGACAGCCTCGACACGGCCAGGCCGTGTTGTGCAATACGGCCATGTCGATCAAGAAGAAACTTGACATGGCAGGGGTGTGTTACGATGACATGGCCATGTCGGGGACATCTTTTGCAACTTTTCCATGCTAAAATTATGGAAAACTCACCAACCAAGCTTTTTGACCACTTTTGTAAACCTTTAACACCCAACTTTGATACATCATGTCCCTATATTCCCTCAATTATCATATGAAAACAATAATTCAATAACCCAACAATGAAAGTGGAGCATTTTTTTAACAAAAGATAGCATTATTGATGTGTTCTTTTACAAAAATGATGTCTGTAAAAGCCAAGAGTTTGAGTTGGGAAGGACATTGAATTCATTAGATTCATAGATTCATTTATTAAATTCATTAGACATTGGAGATCAAGAGGTCTTGGAGGAGTAAGCTTGGAGCAACATTGGAGAAGAAGGCTTGGATCAACATCATCAATCAAGAAAAAGTCAATTGAGATTTTGAGAAAGATAAGTACACCATGTCTACAATACTTAAATCTTCTTGTGTAATTTATTCTTTGGTCAAAATCATGTGTAGCTAAACTCCTAGTGTTTGAATGTAATGAACTCTAGAATGGATTTGTGATTAAGGTGTGTATGTTTTTAAAGAAATCTTCATGTTTTGTGTGATTTCATTCGAATTGATATATGCCAATATTAATTTGAAGTTTATTTTTCATCCGGGAAATCGAGAGATTCATGGTGAAATAGAACTTATATAAGTGAAAAGAGTTGCATGCAATCCTAGATATAGGACGACATAAATCTTCTGGATTACGGTCAAACCTAATATGGGAATTCACAAATCGTTATAATGTTGTCTTGGGGGTTTTAACTAGAAAGATATTTCAGTTAATCAACTTGAGATTTGGAGTTTTTCACCTTGAGAAAGGGTTTAACTTAAATTGGGAATTTCTACGGTCCATGAAACATGAGATTTTATTAAAAGAGGATAATTTTTGCTAAAGGGTTTTTGGTTGTATCTTTATCTTGTTAAATCACAAAAACATTCTAGAGGGATTTACATTCAAACACATTTCTAGCTCTTGATTTCTTATTCTACAATCTACTTTTATTTGATCTATCGTAAGTTGCAATTATTCCAAATTCTTTATTTTTCATTTTTAAACCAACAAAAACTCGAAAATTGCTAGATTAGATAACAAAAAGACGGTAATTACTAGTACTTATAATCCTCGTGGGAATGACACTTGGTACTCAAAAATCTATACTATAAAATGATAGGTGCACTTGCCTAAGGTTTTAAAGGTAGCTTTTGAGCCATCATATAACGTGGACAAAGTTGATCAAAGATAACTGTGATTTTTTCCGAAAAAACACACATACCAGGAAAAAACGCCCGAAATCCAACTTTCATCGAGAATTGTTCACCAACATTTCACTTTGGTGTGATTGGTGTACTCATCGCCCATGTCGAACGTAATCTTTCTTCTTTGTTTAAAAATGACAGATATGATGTTTTTCTAGGTATTTTTATGCGATTCTCTTTTTCTGTTGTTTTTCGTTAATGGAGAGGGAAGAAGAAGATTACGATTTTTTTTTTTTGCTCCTAATTCAATGTTCTCTGTTATGAAAAAATGATAATCAATATATCCCTTGATTCTAGCTAAATAATTATGGTATTTTTTTACTCAATTTTGTAGTTACTGTTCGCCTTTTGGCATATAAAATAAATGTAAAATGGTGTATTTTATGCCTAATATGAACCATTGATTGATTAGGATGGATGGATGGGATCATCCACACGGCCACATGGTAAAGAGGTCGCCACATGAGATCTCATTCATATATATATATATATATATATATATATATATATTACCGTGCGATGCACTGGGTGTACATCTGTAGGCATATGTTTTGTATTGTTACATGTATATTTTTCTAATAGTTCTATCAATTTTATATCCTACATTTAGGGATAACAACATCCCCAGTGGAACCATCCCCGTTGGTAACCGAATAGAATGGGATGGAGAATCCTCAATTAATTCAGGGAAGAGGATTCTCCGATTATCTAGAATCGAGGGGATAGGATGGTGACAATATTTATATCCATGTCCCCTTCCTAAATTAATTCTAAAAATTAAACCCATGAATCTTTACAATTTTACTTGTCTCCATTCTTTATTTTACAAATTATGGATTTATGTTATCTACGTTTGAAAAACAAAAGTGAATGTAAAAAGTTTAAAATTTCAAAAAATAATTAAAAATATAAAGATAATAATTTGATTATAAATCATACGATTAAATAATATAAAAATAAATTATGATAAACTATAAAAGATCTTTTAATACGGAATATTTGGTTGTGTGAATATATATTGTATCTATTTATAGAAAATGTTAATTTATCTATAAGAAAGTAAAAAATTAAAAAATATTTTAAACGCCCAATGTTGAGTTTTTTCACTACACCAATGCTAAATCAATAAATTATATTTTCAATACAATCGATAATAAAGTTATTTCAAATTCTAATTTTATTTTTCCGGATTTACAAAGTTGAACAATTGTCAATATTATTAAAGAAATTAAACAGAAACCATGTTTTATATTTGCAACACAATTGCAACACTATTTTTATTTTTTATATACACATATATAAAAAAATTATAAAACAAACAAATTCATATCTAATTCCAAATGTACAACTTTGAAACTTGAATATCAAAATACGTTGATAAATATAAACAATAATTTCTATTTATATGAAAAGTATGTTAATATATTAAAAATAGTTTTCTGTATAAAAATACTATAATAAATATAATTTCATATTACATAAATCTTAATTTTTCTCTTGTATAAATATATATAATTCTATGTATGGATACATGCGATATATAAAATTTGGATACATATTTTGAGATATTTTCTTCCATTAAAATAAGTATTTTTTAATTGAATTTAATCAATTTAAATATCATTCAATATAATTATTAAGAAATGGCTAAGACTAAATAACAACTATACATATATCACAAATATTGAATATACAAATTGTTGTCCAATAGTCCCGAATGCATAATTTTTAATGCCCATTATAAAATAACAAAATAAAATTAATACATATTTCTTATATATTTTTATTTATTATTATTTTATTTTATATATGCAATATAGGTGTCAAATTGAATATCGTAAAAAAATAATTAATTTGATATATTACACGGCTAAAATGGATCGAAAATAAAAAGTTATTAATATGTTTTTTTTTTAAAAATAATACAATAATTAATGCAGTACACAAACAAAGTTGGAAAGCTAGTTCTACATAATTCTATTTTTTTATATCATTTTGAAATTAATTATTTAAAGAAAGTTGACTACCAAAAACAATGAAATGCCAAATATCTATCACTTCTTATTTTTACACATATTTTTATTACTTTTTATAGTAAATGCAAAAGAGCGGGAAAAATTCAACATACTATTTTCAACGACTTCTAGATCTCTCTCTCTCTCTATATATATATATATATATATATATTAAGTCTAAAATTTAATATTATTATGAATATTAAGTCTAAATCCTCTTAATATTATTATTTATAATAAGTGCAAAATTTAATATTATTATGGATATTATGTTTAATTCCTTTTCTATCTTTTGTTTTTCCTTTTATTTTATAGCTAAATTTGATAAATTATTTATAAAAATAAAAAAGAAACGGTTCCGGTTAAAACTGGAACCGGAACTATGGAGGAACGAGTTCTGGTTTTGGAATCGGAACTCCGGCTCTAGTTCTGGTTCCTCATTTTGGAGGAACCGAAATGGCCACCCCTAATTCTGATTCTTCATTTTGGAAAAATCAGAACCAGTTGTTTTGGAACTGAAACTGGCGGTTCCGGAACCGTGACCATTCCTACCTAGTTGGTTGGATGAATAATACATGTAAGACACTCAAACAATTAACAATTCATGTTTTATCACTGACGTGCTATTCATTTGGCCTAATGGAACAAAACTGGAATGAAAAAAATGGAATAGAAAATTTGTTCCCATCCCAAATAATATTCCTAATGTCGTAGCAAAATTTACACATTTGCCCCTTCAAATATTGGTGCAAGCTCTAATTATAGCAATTTGTTTTACAATATTGAATTTTGAATGTGATTGGTTGTAAGATAAAAGTGTGGTAGTGATAGTTGTGGTGAAAAAAAAAATTATCTTTGTCAAATAGTGATTTCAAAAAATAAGAGTGAATGAATAATGTATATCTAGACAAACAAAGTAATTGGATGTCATCATTGAGTTTTAATGGGAAAAAAAGATATTTTTTATGCTCTTGGGTTTTCTCCCGACTTCTTTACGCTTCCTCTTTTTTTGGGACATTTTTATGCTCTCGCCAAATTTTTCATCTTTTTTATGTTGTTGTTCCATGATTGTTTCAATCATGTTTTATTTATCAAAATTTAAGTGAAAAAATAATTTTGTCTCCCATTAAATAATCAATTTTATACTCGAAATCTTAACAATAAAAAACTATACATATAAAACGACACATGTGGAAAAAAATATTGAAAATAATATAGAAATACCACATGAATAGAACAACACAATTCAATTTTTGTTCTCATGTATTGAAAACATCGAAAATATGGAAACAACTAAGAAACAATAGAACAACATTGAAATTATATCAAAACAACCTAGAGACAATGTAACAAAAATAGTTAAAAAAGCGCATTGAAACATCAAAATCCACATTGAAATAACAAAGAAACACGAGAACAACATTAAAAAAAAAGATAGAAACAACTCAAAAACAACATAAACATACAATGTAGAAAACATCGCATCAATAAAAAAGTTTAAAAATAGGTAAAAAAAACTGCATTAAGACATTACAAACTAGATGAAAACAACAAATAAACATCAGAACAACATCAAAAAAACATTATAGAAATCAACCCAAAACAAAAAGAAATAATATATAAAAAAAGGCATGAACAGAAAAGAGTGTGAAAAATAAGTAAAAGTTGTATTGAAACATTGAAGCAACAACGAAACAACATAAAAACAATCAAGAAATATATATAAACAATATTGAACCAACAAAAATAATATATTAACTCAATACATGAACAAAAAATCGAAAAAACGTAAAAATAACCGAAAAATATGCAGGAGTGTAAAAAAAATCACCCAAAAGAATACGAAAGTGATGTAAGCGTAAACAATGTTTTTTTTCCAAAATGAGAGGTATTTCCGGCAATTTATCTTTTAATTTGGCATTTCTAGACCGATATTGCTTGGATTTGGGGGTGGGGGTGGGGGTGGGGGAGGGGGTTCACATTTAAACTTGATTACTCGATTTGATTTAGCTTACCAGTTTGATTTAGGCCCGGCCAAAGAGTCGGGTTCGACTCGGACTCAGACATGAAACCAGTACTTGGTCAACGATAAACAAGTTGTCGACCTGGATTGTTAATTGGCCCTATTTTTACATAAGGGTCAGGCTTGGAACCAGCAATTACAACAAATTAGTTCCCCAACAGTTTTTATTTTTTTTTAAATAATATAATTTTCCTAAATCTCCTTAGTTTAGGATACTACCTTTAATTTCTTTTCTCATTTTGTAATCATGTATCTTGACTAACTTTGGGCTATGTACATTATCAATATGACAATATATATTCTATACAATAAAACTATATATAGCAGCAAAGGAGTCATTACATGGAGAACCCGACCCTTGAATTTATGGTTATGTAAATTTAGAGTCATCAAATAAAGGATCTTTAATACCACTAGCGTGTAGCTCAAGTGGTATTACTCACCCTTTATAAGGCTATTAACCAGGGTTCGAACCCTGTATCTTTCAGTTTCTTTGAAATTTATCTCCTCCCCTTCAACCAATACTCTCAACTTATTAAAAAAAAATAAAGGATCTTTAATTATTTATACAGTAAATCTGAGGTGGATTTATGAAATCCATGCACAATAAATGAGCCCATATTAATGGCTTTACTCGTTATTATGGCATGCAAAGCTGTGAAATCTCTTTCAAGCCACACTTTCCTATTTTGTCCTTGTATTTTTCACTGTTACATTGCACCTGGACTAATCAAAGTAGTCAAAATTGTGAATTCACACTCAATATTAATTCCAACTCTTATGCAGCATTTTTAATTTGAAACACTTTGGCTGTTCATATATATGATCAGTACTCTTCACTTTTTTTCGCTCATCCTAGCTAATATTTCTTTGTAATACATATAAAACAGAAATATATATCTCAAAATTAGCTGGGTAATTAGGAAATAAGGAGATACAATGTTGAGGGAAACAAAATTGGGTACTGAAGAAGGACATGAATCTTCCAAGTTTGATGATGATGGCCGCGTCAAACGGACTGGTAAAATTTGTTTTTCTTCTTACTTTTACTTCATTTTTTTTAGAAATTTTTATTTCAATTTTGATTGATTAGGAGTGTTTGCTCATGCAAATTTGTTGTAATATTAATTTGTGTTTAATTGGATTTATTTATTTAGCATCCATACACAAATGTTTGTAATTGTTTTTATCAATCACTATTTCACAAAAGAAAAGAAAAAAATGACATTAGCTGTTATCAATTATCATCACACTTTCATCACTTTTATCTTGCATTCAGGCACACTCAAAATTCAATATTCTAAAACAATTTTTTATAACTATTATCTACCAAAAAAAATTCAAAACGAAAAGTCAAAGTAACCATTCAATTTTTTTTTAATAGTTTCATATGGTTGTTTCCATAGTGTGATACCATAATTGTTGTATGATGGATTGATAGTTAGCTATTTGCATTTGCATTTTTTTTCCTGATTGCATGTCCAAATGGAGTTCACTAGCTGATTTTTCAAGTCATGTTCAAATAGAATTGTCAAACGGGTTGGATCTGTGCCAGCTCGGTGGGACAAGAGGGGAAATTGGGCCAACCGAATCACTATATTTAGCCCAGATCGGCCCAACCCATAAAAATGCACATAAAATATTGGCGGCTAAGGGCTAAATATGATCGGCTCATTTCGTACCTCTAAAAATGAAGCACAATCTGACCTTTTTACCGGGTCAATCGGACCGGACTCATTTTGACATCTCTATGTTCAAAGTTAATTCCTTGATATTCCAAATTAATTGGGTCCTATAGTAATTTTTTCAAAGTGTTTGACAATCCCAACTACAATCATTTTTGGATTTTTCCAAACAAAATAATCAACATATTATGACATTAAAAGAATCACTACATGGAGATTCATTGCCATTTAAGCTGAATCTGATATTTTCAATGTTTTATTGGATTTTCTTTTCTGTTTGTGTGGGAGATTGTTTTCATGTTGAAGAAGATGAGTATTATGTCGCAGTACTTTTTTTTTTAAAAAAAAAAGAATAGCTTATGACAACAACAAATTGACAAAAAAAATCAATTTATGCACGCTACAATCGATTATATGCAAATTTATAAGCAATTCTCAAAAAATAAACCAAACTCATTCCAAATGGCTTTTGAATTAATGCTTTTTGTGGTTCTTTATTATTAACTGTGATTTTATTCTTTGCTTTTTAACTAGGAAATGTGTTGACAGCAAGTGGGCATATAATAACAGCAGTAATAGGGTCAGGTGTATTAGCTCTAGCATGGGCCGTTGCTCAATTGGGCTGGATTGCTGGAATTGGTTCACTCTTGGCCTTTTCTCTTATTACCTGGTTTACTTCCACCCTATTGGCTGATTGCTACAGGTCCACTGATGGCAACAGAAATTATAATTACATGGAGGTTGTCAAATCCAATCTAGGTAAATATTATTTATAAACAAAAAATCGAAATAACATTATTTTAACATTTGAAATATTTTATTTCTTAAATTAATAAGTTATAATTCAGGGCGTATGGTAACATTTGAATTAAAAATGTTTGGACGAAAATAAAAAGTATAGTACGTTGTAGCTTTAAGACGATGTACTTAAGTTTTTGTATTTTTTTTTCCAAAACGATAGAAATATATTCATTACTCAAATAAACTTAAACTGTCAACTGGCAAATGACCATCTTGAACATACATACATTGATACATGTCAAGAGGAGAACTCCGTACGAGAGGTAAAACCACCGTAACTCGAGGGAGTAAAACAAGAAACTACTAAAAAACACAAAACAAATAAAAACTAAGAACTCCAAAGGAAACTAAACCACCTCCGAAAGGAGGACTAAGGCACTCCGCAAGGGAAACTACCCAACTCGAACAAATCCGGGCACGAGCTACTACACGCACTGCAAGACTGAAATTACCGCCCGCCTATGAGTTTCGCAAATCAACCGGTAAAAAAAGACAAAAGAAAAACAGAAAAATCGAAAAAAACAAGGAAAAGAAAAATGTCTCTCCCTCACCCGATCTTCAACCGCAACCGGCAACCCATCACCTACCCGGCTCCAACTCTCCTCTTTGTAGCTCCGACCTTCGACTTGCCTCCACTCTTGATCGGAAAAACCGATCACCTCCGGATAACACAAGGGATATACCTTCATTGGCTCCATCATGAAACATGGTTGGGGAGGGGAGGGGAAGGGGCGGCTGTGATGGGGAGGAGGGGAAAGAGTTTAAAGTTTTAGGGTTTTTTAGAGAGTGGGAGGAGAAAAGAGAGGTAGTGAGAGAAAAAAGATGTACTTAAGTTTTTGTATGGATTCATGAATATTGTAGTAATAAATTTTCATATTATAATAATAAATTTATTGAGTTTGTTTCTGTACATTACAATAATATATATGGATTTCAAATTCTCGATTTTTTTTTGGAGCTAATTTTCAAATTACAGTGATGAAATCCACAAACATTCCCTTTGCAGGAGGATTTAGAGTTCAACTTTGTGGGCTAGCTCAACATAGCATATTTTTTGGGGCAAGTGTGGGATACTCAATCACAACATCTATTAGCATGGTGTAAGTACACAAATTATTGTCTTAAGTTGCATATCACATATCACAAGAGATTTTTCAAACAGTATTAATTAATTAATATTGTGAATCAATCAGGGCCATGAAGAGATCAATTTGCTTCCACAAAAAAGGCCATGAAGCTGGTTGTCATATGTCCAACAATCCTTCTATTTTGACTTTTGGGCTGATACAAATAGTTCTAAGCCAAATCCCAAACTATGAAAAGCTTTCAGGGCTTTCTCTTATTGCTGCTGTTATGTCTTTCACATACTCTTTTATTGGCCTTGCTCTCTTTATAGCCAAGATTTCAGGTTAGCACAAAATATCAAGGTTGCAGAGATCGTACTATCATTTTTTTAATCTACTTTCGGCAATTTTCTTGTCGTTCTGTTTTTCCTCCAATTTATACATAATTAATCGTCTCATCCTAGGGGCGACTAGGCCCTAGCACCTAGGCGACTGTAAACTCCGATTTTTACAATGTTGATATATATATACACACACTTTAGCAAATACTTGTATTTATCCCTACAATTTTTATTTAACTACATATAAATAAGATATATATATATATATATGTATAATTGATGAGCAATATTTTGTTGATATAGAAGGAGGACATGTTGAAACTAGCCTCACAGGAATACCAATTGGAAACAATATGTCAAGTATGGACAAGATGTGGAATACCTTCAATGCCCTTGGAAATATTGCATTTGCGTATTCTTTCTCTCCTGTCCTTATTGAGATACAGGTGAGTAATTTCAACAATATTACAACATTATCAATTTGTGAATTACACACACATACTTGTAATTCACCAATGCTTGTTGATTTCTTATAGATTAAAAAAACTTTTACAATTACATACATAAGTACAAATAGTATGAATATACTACTTTATGTTTTTTTAGAGTAAATAACAAAAACTACTCATGAGATTTAGATTAATTACAAAAAAAAAAAAAAAAAAACAGTTATCTTTCAAATTACAAATATAACCTTGGGGTATTGCAGAAACCCACTGGAGGTGTGTATTTACTTAATGAATAACCCTTGAGGTGCAATTTGTAAAAAAGACAAATATGAGGGCTGGGGTATTTGTAATTTTGAAAGATAGCTATGTTTTTTTTTTTGTAATTAGACTGAACCTCCAGGATATTTTTTCGTAATTAATCATAAAGATCAGTATAAAATTTGTAATTCATTGAAGGACATGGTGTTTGTTATATTGCAGGACACCTTAAAATCAGGAGTCCCAGAGAACAAAGTTATGAAACAGGCTACTTTGATTGGAATCTCAATATCCACTATGTTTTACATGCTATGTGGGGTTTTAGGATATGCTGCATTTGGCAACAATGCACCTGGAAATTTTCTAACTGGTTTTGGCTTCTATGAACCTTTTTGGCTGATTGCTTTTGCTAATTTGTGCATTGTAATTCATCTTGTTGGAGCTTACCAGGTAAAAACATCTCCCAACTTTGCTACAATCACTTGTAACTTAAACTTAACCAAGTATGATAACATTGAAGATTTAGAAAAGGCTAATCATTGCATCAAGTAGGATTAATTGCAAAACTGTTATGTAACTTTGAGTTGGTGGCATTTTAGGACTTTTAATTTTTTAATTTGCAATTTAGGACTTTAATTTAAAAAATTCAACACATTAAGGACAATTTTGACAGAAAATTAAAAAATTGATCTGATTACTGGCGTGGTTGTCATCTCACCACCCCAAATTGGAGATTTTTAATTTTCCTGCGAAATTGATAATTCAATTATTTTTAAATTTAATAATACTAATTAATAAATATATGAAAACTTATGTCATATGTGTCACATTCATCATCCAAATCAACAATTTGGTCCGAAAACTGAAAATCCCCAATTTGGGGTGGTGAGGTGGCGGCCACACTAGCAATCCGACCAATGTTTGAATTTTGTGGTAAAAATTGTCCTCAATGTGCAAAATTGTTTAAATTAAAGTTCTAATTACAAATTGAAAAAATAAAAGTCCCAAATTGCCAAAACTCCATATACAATTGTAGAGCTATCAATTTTGCTCCGACTCGGTAAAAAGACCGGGCCTGGCTATATTTTTAGGGCCCGAAAAAAATTGGCCCTGTTTGGCCCGGCCCATTCGGCCCAAAAATTCATCGGCCCAATTTTTGCTCTTGTCCGTGACGGACCCGACCCATTTGACAACTCTAGTTACAAGACCAATTTTGCAATTAAGCCCGTCAACTATTCCAAATTAAAAACTCAAATGCTTCTAAAAATAACCTCAAACTGAAATTAATTTGAAAAACTCGACATTACAAGTGAGCTACAACAAAATTCTTGCAGGTATTTTGCCAACCATTATTTATATTCGTGGAAAATTGGAGTCGAGAAAAATGGAAAGGAAGTAGATTTATTGCCGCAGAATACCCTATTGGTTTGCCATTTTATGGAAGTTTCGACTTGAATTTATTCAGACTTGTTTGGAGAACGAGTTACGTTATATGCACAACAATTTTGGCTATGCTATTCCCATTCTTCAATGACTTTGTGGGACTAATTGGAGCTGCTGCATTTTGGCCATTGACTGTCTATTTCCCTATAGAGATGTATATTGCAAGATCAAGAATCCCCAAATTATCTTTTACATGGATTTGGATGCAAATACTTAGTGGTATTTGCTTGATTATATCACTTCTTGCAATTGCTGGATCTGTCGAGGGACTCGTAAAATCAGTTAGAACCTTCAAGCCTTTTCATTCGGTATCTTAACTCATTGTTGCAAGAATCTTATCATCATATGTTGTAAAAATATAATTATTATTTTTTTGTTCGTGTTAGGGATAGTGTCTGCAGAACAATTGTGAATTATTTTTTATATTAATAAATGCAACATTTATTTTCGAACACTTGTGCTTAATGTACGCATTATCCTCAATGTCGTGAAAACTATTAGTTTATTTAATGTAATCATAATCTTATTACTCACTCCGTCCCACTAAGATAGAAAAAGATAGATTAAGAAAATATAATAAATATAATGGGATTATAATTTTTCTCATATTTTTCTTATTTTATCCTTGCATTAAATGAGTCTAACTATATTGAGAAAATGAAATTTGTTAAAAAAAAATTGAATAGTGGGGTATTTTAGTTTATTGTTATATAATTATACTCTAAATAAGGAAAGAAGCCTATAATTTAGTACAAACGAAAAATAAAATGTGGCATATCTTAATGGGATAGAGGAAATATATAAGTGTTATATATAAGAGGACTAAGATTTATGTATAATAAATTAGATTAAGTCTGTGATGAAATCAATTAATGTATGAGATCCTTAATTAAAATATCACTAATGTTACTCAAAATATTTTGAATGTGACTGTCTTATCTGGACCATAGATGTTGAAACATCATAGCGGGAGCAATTTTATATGATTTGATTAGAGCTGGGAATGGGACGGGCCGGCCAACTCGGCCCGAGCCCATCGGGCTTTGCAAAAATTCCTACTCGGCCCAATTTTGGTTGGTAAATGCCAAAATGACTAGCCTAACTGCCCAAATATATACTCCATGTACAAAAATATCGAGCCGACCCAAAAACCCAGGCTAGCCCGGCCCATCGGGCCATTCGAAAAACGGACCAAATAGGCCCGACTTTTTCGGGCCTAAAAATATGGCCTAGCCCATCCCAAACCTCAAATTTGTTTGGGGCGGCCCCATGACCGGGCTTGATTTTGCCACCTCTAGATTTGATCATATAGGATTTTGACCAAGATAATTTAAATTTCATACAGATTCCATTATAGAAATTTCATACATATTTTTGAACGTATTAGGAAATTAAATAAATATATATTTATGATATTAATATAAGTTATTCAGTTACTAACGATATTGGATAATTATCATCAATAAGAATTAGAATTAGAGTTTGTATATGATTATAAATTCGAGATAAGATCAGAAAGTGGCTTGTCTATAAAAGAAAACCACTCCACAAATATTTCGGCATTCCATCTCAAGAATTGAAGAGGGTTTTTCGGCCCGTCCTTTATCCCAATAACTGTTTTTTCGTTTTTTCAGTTCAATTGTTAGTCTTTTTTGTTCAACACAGTTGAAAAGAAAGCATATCAAAGCGCAACCTATATTTTATTATTTTAAAAGTGTGATTTTGTGGTTTAGTTTTAAGCCCAGTTCTACAAAACTATCGCGGAGAAATCAAAGCAAGGAACATTGGAAGATCTACGAATCGAAGGATCAACGAAGAATACAAAATTGTCGAAAGAGAACATACCGAGGAACATTGGAAGATCTACGAAGAACACGAAACAATATATCGTCGAAAGAGGTAATTTTTGAAATCCTCTGCTTCCGCTTCTTTTTTATTAGATCGAAGAGTTGGATATTATTTGATGATCCGGATTTGAATCGGGACTCAAACAATTTCCAACAGTTTGAACATATTTAATCTGCTTAAACGACCCATGACATTTGTTAATCGAAAATTTCATGATGTTTTGATTTCGTGTAATTTGATCAACGCTTGTTATATTCTGCTATAACGAAGTATGTAGTCCAGATGTGACACACGCTATGTACATAATACAGCTATTTTAATAGTTTCACAATTTTTTTTATCTTAAAATATGCATGATACCTTTGAAACGTTTTTTTGGAAAATCATTTAAATACTCAATTTATTTTATAATGGTATTTGATGATGATATATATTATCATTGATGGTTTATTTTGTTTGTGATTCTATTATTATTATTATTATCGATTAAAAATTATGAATGCTAAATTTTTCGGGCAAATGAAGCTGGACTCATGCTTAAATTTATTATTTATGTTTGTGTTAATCTAGAAGAATAAAAAAATATCTTTATTTTACGCACAAAATCCGCTGATGGGATCTTCTATTCAAAATTCGTGTTTCATATCCTATTACACCGCATAGATGATTGTCACGTCTATAATACTTACCGAATTAAAAGCCCACAATTGATACTTGATTTATGTTTGAAAATTAATTTTGGTAAGTATTATATACGTGATAACTATCCATAGAATATATATATTTTTTTTAGAGAAGATATCCATAGAATAATAGATAAATAAGATAAACACTAATTTGGAATAGAAGATATTACCCTCAAAACCTGAGGGGGGTGTTACGAAGTCCATGCATAATAAATGACCCTATTTTTAAGAGCCTTACTCATTATTATTGCAAAGCAGTGAAATCTAAGCCACAACTACCCCAATATTTTCTCTATATTTTTTTTGGGAGTAAAAAATTGACTTCACACTCAAGATTCTAATATCTGATTAAAACATAATGGATCAGAAAACTAGATAAGGATTCAATTAATCCCTTTGACTGTGCTTATATATAAAAGACTGTCACTTTTCTTGCTCATTCTAGTGATAAATTTTTGTTTTTTCCTAACATTTTTTTCGTGATACATATAAATAATATACATATGTATATGTCTCAAAAAAGGTAAAGAGAGAAGAAAATATAATGATGAGGGGAACAAATTTGGGCATTGAAGCAGGAAATCAATCTTCCAAGTTTGATGATGATGGCCGTCTCAAACGGACAGGTAAATTTCTTTATTCCCAATTAATACATGTGAAGTTTTTATTCTTTAATTAGTTCTTTTACTTCAATTTTTAGAGTAATCAATGAGTTTTTTTTAGGGAATTTTTTTTTGGCCCAATACACAAAAATGGGGTGGTGGTAAAAAACCTAAAAGAAATAGTCTAAATCCTGACTAAGATATATTTTTTAAATATTTTCTTAATATAATTTTTTCCAAAAAAAAATAGGGGGAGGTTGGCCCCCACCCTCCACATTGATCTCATTGATTTACGTTCATGAGATGGATCCTCAAAAACATAAAAATATGGATTATTTTCATGAGTTTGAGTTATGTTTGAAATTCTATTTAAATATAGGGTTTGCCCCATAAATTATGTCATTAAATCGTCTCATACAAGTTTTTGTAACAATATAATCGAGAATTTCTGCAACAATTTAAAATAGCTTCCAATTAACAACCATTTGATATAATAATCAAATAATCCATATAATTTATTTTACGATCAAATATGTCGAAATTTAGAATTAATTTTAAAAAATTAGGCTAAACTCAATGGCTTGTGGGATGCCTTTGTTGTTAACACTGTTTTTTTTCATTTTTTCTTGCTATAATTAGGAAATATGTTGACAGCAAGTGGTCACATAATAACAGCAGTGATTGGGTCGGGTGTATTATCTCTAGCATGGGCCATTGCTCAATTGGGCTGGATTGGTGGGCTCATTGCCCTCTCGGCCTTTTCAGCGATTACCTGGTTCACGTCCATGCTACTCGCAGATTGTTACAGAGCAAGTGATGGCACCAGAAATTATAGCTACAAGAAGGTTGTTGAATCCTATCTAGGTAAATTTTGTTCAATTTTTTTTTTTTTTTTTGTGTAATTATGCTTTAGTAGTATAATGATAAATTCATTGAATTAGTCTCAAAAGTATTACATTACACGATATTTCAAATTCTCAAACTTCTATTTTAAGTTAAATTCTGAGTTAATACGATGGATTTGTAATTCACAAACTATCGAGCCATAAGTCAAAAATTGACAAGTACACCCTATGCAGGAGGAGTAAAATCACAACTTTGTGGCGAGCCTCAACGTAGCAATTTATTCGGCACGACCATCGGATATTCAATCACAACCTCTATTAGCATGGTGTAAGTACAAAATTTATTTTCTGTTACAAATCACTAAGTTTTAAAAAAATTCAATAGATTTTTTCAAACAGTATTAATTAATTAATATTGTGAATTAATTAGGGCCATGAAGAGATCAGTTTGCTTCCACAAAAAAGGCCATGAAGCTGGATGTCATATGTCCAATAATCCTTTTATTTTGAGTTTTGGATTGGTACAAATATTTTTAAGCCAAATACCAAACTATGAAAAGCTCACATGGATTTCTATGGTTGCTGCTGTTATGTCATTTGCTTACTCCTCTATTGGCCTTGGTCTCTCTATAGCCAAGATTGCAGGTCAGCACTAATTATTTATTACTACAATTTTACATATTTTATCATAAATTAAAATATAGGTTAGTTACAAAAATTTACCCGAGGTTTAACCTAATTACAAAAAAACCCAGTTATCTTTTAAAATTAAACCATGACATTTGTTTTTAGTCTATAAAATAACATCCTAGGAGGTATCAAGAAGATGTATTTGTCGGGTAAATACATTTTGAAAGAAAATTGGAATTTTTATAATTTGGCTAAACCTCAGGGGTATTTTTGTAATTGTCCTTATATATATGTAAATATATTTGATGAGTAACCGATCAAAAAAATATATATTTGATGAGTAATGTTTTTTGATACAGAGAGGAGGACATGTTGAGACTAGCCTAACAGGAATACCAGTTGGGGCCAACATGTCAAGTATGGACAAGATGTGGAAAACCTTTAATGCCCTTGGAAATATTGCATTTGCTTATGCTTTCTCTTCTCCTAATAGAGATACAGGTTAGTCAATTTCAATATTACAACAATCTATGTTTTATATATTACAATAATAAGAGGCTTTTATATCTCTAGGATTATCCTAATGCAGTTAGTGACGGAGCTAGAAAATTAAAATTAGGGACCGAGATTAATGTTTTCTTAAAATTATTAGATGAAGTTGTATTTTATTATTTATTTTTTATCATTTAATAATTTTGTATACAAAATTTATATTTAATTAAAAAAATAAAGACTTGAAGATGAGGGGGCGACCACCGGTACAAGCCCCCTGGCTCCGTCCCTGCTAGAGCTCGTCGATCTCCTAAAGATCGAAAGTGATTGTTATATATACATACATAAGGCTTGATGTTTGTTTTATTGCAGGATACAATAAAATCAGAGGTCCCAGAGAACAAAGTGATGAAATGGGCTGCATCAATTGGAATCTCAATCTCCACAATTTTTTACATGCTATGTGGGATTTTAGGATATCTTGCATTTGGCAACAATGCACCTGGAAATTTTCTAGTTGGTTTTGGATTCTATGAACCTTATTGGCTGGTTGCTTTTGCTAATTTGTGCATTGCAATTCATCTTTTTGGAGCTTACCAGGTAATACATTCTCCCACCTTTGCTACAATAATCACTTGTAAAAATTGTTTCTTGAACTTTGCCTTTCTATAATTGGTAAATCCATGTTATAAGCATCAAGATTTAATTAGTCTTATTACAAGAAAAGACATATATGTCTTTCAAAATCATAAATACTCTGTACTCAAAAATAAAATCATAAACAACCTATTGATATTTGTTTTGTTTTTTTACAAATTGCAACCCTCATAGAGGTGGATATTTGGTGAGAATTGTATTTTAGATATGGATAATTACAAAAACCACCTCTGAAGTTTAGCCTAATTACAAAAAATTCAGCTATCTTTCAAACTAATAAATATCCACTTCATGTTTGTATTTATCTAACAAATGCGGGTGCAATTTTGTAACGTAAAAACAAATGTCAGGGGAACTAGTATTTGTAATTTTAAAAGATAACTGATTTTTTTTTGTAATTAGGATAAACTTCAGGAGTAGTTTTTATAATTAACCCTTTTAGATAACTGTATATTTTCCTCTAATTAGGCCAAACCAAAAGGTAGTTTTTATAATTATTCCTAGATATGACAAAATTTGCCCAACCCGATGGGCCGCCTCAATCAACCCACATATAGGGTTAGGCTTCATTTTTAGTGGTCTGATTTTGTGACTTGTCCTGATGGATTCGGGTTGGGCTAGCCCGGACCAACCAATTGTCATCTCAACGGATCTGCCGGTTCACCAATCATTGATGGTTCTAGAACCGCTAAGCCTACGTTACATGCACATATTAGATCATTATACAAACAACGTTTTGCAAAGTAAGCTCTAACAAATTTACCCGCAGGTATATTCCCAACCATTATTCGTATTCGTCGAAACTTGGAGCAGAGAAAAATGGCAAGAAAGTAGCTTCATAACAACAGAATACCCTATTCATTTCCCATTCTGTGGAAGTTTCAACTTGAATTTATTCAGACTTGTTTGGAGAACATGCTACGTTATATGCACAACGGTTTTGGCTATGCTATTCCCATTCTTCAATGACTTTGTGGGACTACTTGGGGCTATTACATTTTGGCCATTGACTGTTTATTTCCCAATAGAGATGTATATTGCAAAATCAAAGATCCCAAAGTTCTCTTTCAAGTGGATTTGGTTGCAAATACTTAGTGGTATTTGCCTGATTGTATCACTTCTTGCAGCTGTTGGATCTATCGAGGGACTTGTAATATCTGTTGGACGATTCAAGCCTTTCCATTCAGTGTCTTAAATAGTTTATGATCGTGTATATATACTTTGTTTTGTCCAAATATTCAATTTTTTTAAATCTATGAACATTATTAGTATTATACTTTTTGCTATTTGATTACCATTTGTCAATCAAATTTTTTTTTCAATTGCATGTAAGTTGCTCTAACTAGTTATTGCTTGAATTAATTGTTGTTACTCAATGCTAGCAAATTACACGATATTATACGACAATACATGATACAAATTATCAAGTGTCCAATAAAAACATACAAAATATTATGGTGTCACTGACAAGCAAAAATATCTTTATTGTGACACTAAGAGATTTAACATATCATTAGCGGGTTAAAGTTCTATCTGTTATCATTTATAATGTTTATTGTGTTAACACGAACACAACTCGAAATCTCTGTGTCGACACGATAAGGACACAAATACAATAAGATTGGACAATAACTCGTTATTTTCGTATAGTTTTCGTATCGTGTCAAGAATTGACACCCCCAATCAAAATACCTTCTCAATATCATATGTATAACTTTTTTATTTTTGATTTGGAATAATTATCTAACTATGCATAATTACAAAAACTATCCCTAAGATTTAGCATAACTACGAAAAAAATCCAGTTACATTTTACAAATATCCCATTCGAGATATTACGAATACCACCTTAATTAGACCTTGTGTTTGTTTTGCATATTACCCACCTCAAACTCAGTAGGTTGCAATTATAAAATAGACACATATATCAAGTGAGTATTTGTAATCTAATTAAAAAAGTAACTCTTCCTCAAAAAAAAAAAAAAAAAATAAAATAAAAAAGTAACTGAATTGTTTTGTAATTAAGCAAAATACAAGGTAGTTTTTGCAATTATCCAAAAAATAACATGCACACAAACAAATCACAAGAATGGATGTTACTTACAATAATTTTTAAACCATATAAATTGCAGGGAAAGATTGACCTATAGGAGTTATGCTAGTTGATTGCCAAAATTGCACTTGCTCTTACACAATTTATTGCTAAAATCAATTGCAGTCAGACATTACCTTTTTGTAAAATGAATTATGAGACAAACAAATTAATAATTACAAACCATAACTAATTAACAATATGATTCCACAATGATTTACAAATTACACACTCCAAATTAATTTTCAGTAAGACAGCACATATAACAGCATGGTTAATTTATGTCAATTTCCACAATAAGATTTATATGACATCAAATATTCAGCATCTTCACTTAAACATAAAATCCAGTAAATCTGCTTGTAATTTGATGCAAGAATTCTTAAAAACATATATGATTGTGTAAATGTTAAAGTTATCAAAATTGACTTTATTTTATACACCAAATCTTAGGTGGTGTTATGAAATCCATGCATAATAAATTATAACCCATTTTAAGGACCTTTTCTCATTGTAATACAAAAAGCAATGTAATCTCCTTTCTCCACTTGTTTCACCTTGTATTTTTTACTACTCAAAATAATAAAACAATGATTTCACATGACTCAAATGTTCTAACTTTCTTGCAAAAAATTTATGTTTTCAAATACAAACGAGACAATGTTTAATTTAGACCAAAATGTGATTACACACCTTCTTATATGTGTGTGTGTGTATTTATATCACTTTTCTTGCTCTTCCTAATACAAATTTTCTCATTTTTTTCCTAAACATTTTTCTCTTGATACATATCAAAAAAAAATATATATATAGATATATATCGATTACAAAGGTAATTAAAGAAGGAAGGAAATCATAATGATGAGGGCAACAAGTTTGGGAATTGAAGGAAATGAATTTTCCAAGTTTGATGATGATGGCCGTGCAAAACGGACTGGTAAAAATTGTTTATTTCAATCTCTCTCTCTCTCTCTCTCTCTCTCTCTCTCTATATATATATATATATATATATATATATTGAGTTTTTTTATACCTTCAATTCTGAGAGTGATGGATTATGGTTTTGTGATGATTTCAGTTGCAAATTACAAAATATGTGATTTTTCAAAAAATGTTGCGAGTTAATTTCTTAGTAAACTAAATTAATCAGATATATGAAGAATTTTGTTTTTTTCCAAGGCAAATTAAACTTGTGATTTACCAAGAAAGGGGAAGAAAGTTGAAGGGTTTGGATCAGAAAATCACTTTTGGACATCTAATTAAATCTATTTTGGATCTATCATGATTTACAGATATAATTTTTTAAATTCTTCAAACTCGATAATCAACTTTTTGCAATAATTGAAAACGTAAGGATTTTTATCAACAATTGGATTAAAAAGAAAAGCGGTTCTCTCAATATTGATTTATGATTGGGGGGTTACAATCACTAAAAATGTTTCTTAGTTTTTGGTTGAAAAAATAGTGGGTTCTCTCAAAATTGATTTATGCTATAGGGGTGTTTGCAATTTCTAAAAAAAAAATGCTTCTTCATTTTTGGCTGAAAAATATACTTTTTAAGTATTTGCAATCACTTAGTGTTTGAAAATGCGAACTTCTGCTTCTATTTCATTTAAGCAGAATCTAAAAGTAAGGACATGAGTGCTTTAGATTTCTAATTCTGCTTTTGGTTTGATTTTAACAGACAAATAAACACTTTTACAACTTTTCACCGAACATTCTCAACTTCTGATTCTATTTGCAAGTACTACTAACTTCTGATTGTCAGTTACTTTTACTTCTACTGCAATAAATCATTTTTTTTAAAAGAAGAAATTTTTGCACTCACTCTCATAATCAATTACATGAAAATTTAGAATAATAAGTTTAGCCAAACTTGTCCCAAATGCATAGGCAGATTGATTCTAACAGTTGGTGCCTATGTGAATTTTTTGTCATTAACCGTGGTATTATTATTAGGGACAATGTTGACAGCCAGTGCTCATATAATAACAGCCGTGATTGGGTCGGGTGTATTATCTCTCGCATGGGCCATTGCTCAATTGGGCTGGATTGCTGGGCCCATTTCCTTGTTGGCCTTTTCTGTCATTACCTGGTTTACATCCATGCTATTGGCTGATTGCTATCGGTCCAGTGACGGTAAAAGAAATTATACCTACAAAGAAGTTGTAAGGTCCTATCTAGGTAAAGTTCATTATTTTTTTTTAAAAAAGTCTTGAAATATATTTATTTTAGTCATAGAGCGTGTTATTGGCGAGCAGACCCATGTTTGAATCGAATCCCCCTCCTCGTCCAGGACATCCTACTACCCTTTTCCCCCATAATAAAAAAAGAAAATATATTTAATTTTACCTTTAAAATTCTTTCACTTTGCTAAAAAAGGTAAAAGAGGGTTATTTTATTGGTTTAGTAATTAAGAGAATTTCCAAATGAATGACAGTTGTTTTACTCACACTCTATGCAGGAGGATCAAATGTTTTGTTTTGTGGAATAGCTCAATATAGCAATCTTGTTGGTATAACTATCGGATATTCGATCACAACCTCTATTAGCATGGTGTAAGTATGCAAAATTATATTTTCCTGCTCCACTCTCTTATTCTACTTGGCCGGATGAATACCACGTGTCACTAAGATAAATATGGGTTATTGTTTGTTTGAATATCTTACAAGTGTAGTAAAATATAAAGTGGAATAAAAATTGGAATTGGAAATCTAAGTATGTCGTCTTGACTTATAAATATGCATCATTCTCTAGAAACGTACACACACATGCACAAGGCATTAGAATTTATTTGGGGATAAATTACAAAAAATACCCTTGAGGTTTGACCTAATCACATAAACTATAAATTATATTACAATACCCCCTTAAAGTATTACAAACACCTGCTTGTGTTTTACCTTTTCTCAACAAATGCCCCCAATTAAAAGTGAAGTTCGTAAAACATAAACAAATTTCAAGGGAGTATTCGTAATTTTGAAAGATGACTGAGTTTTGGTTTTTGGTAATTAGACTAAATCTCAAGGGCATCATTTTTCAAATTAACCCTTTTATTTATGCATGCTTACAGAAGTAAAAAATTTGTGAACAGGGCCATTAAGAGATCAAATTGCTTCCACAAAAAAGGCCATGAAGCTGGTTGTCATACATCAAACAATCCTTTCATTATGACTTTTGACTAATACAAGTACTTCTGAGCCAAATACCAAATTTTCACAATCTTTCTTTCCTTTCTCTTGTTGCTGCGGTTATGTCCTTTGCTTACTCTTCTATTGGCCTAGCTCTCTATAGCCAAGATTGCAGGTTAGCACTATAATTTTTTTCAGAAAATGTTTGTATTTTAATTATCTCTACAACTTTATACATAACTAACCATAATATATAAATATATATGATGAGCAATATTTTGTTGATATAGAAGGAGAACATGTTGAGAGTAGCCTCACAGGAGTACCAATTGGAAATAATATGTCAACTATGGACAAGATGTGGAATACCTTCAATGCCCTTGGAAACATTGCATTTGCCTATGCTTTCTCTACTGTCCTTATAGAGATACAGGTCAGTCAACTTCAATATTACAGCATTCTAAATTTGTGAATTACACACTAAAATGATAAGAGTCTAATATTACAACTTCAATAATAAGATCGAATGCGGCGGTTAGAGATACATACATTAATGAAACTACCCGTTAAGTTTAACATAATTACAAAACAATTCAGTTATTTCTGTAAGTATCGCATTCAATATGTCAAGGGGGTATTTGTAATTTTGAAAGCTAACTGGCTCCCCACCCTATAATTGGGCTAAACCTCAAGGGTAGTATTTGTAATTATCCGTAAATAAATATATCTTACATGCATATATGATAATTGATATTTTCTTAAGTTCAAAGATGTAAATAATGCTTGTATGTTTTTTCTGTTGCAGGACACAATAAAATCAGGGTCCCTGAGAACAAAGTGATGAAGCAGGCTACTTTGATTGGAACCTCAATCACAACCATTTTTTACATGCTATGTGGAGTTTTAGGATATGCTGCATTTGGCAACAATGCACCTGGAAATTTTCTAACTGGTTTTGGCTTCTATGAACCTTTCTGGCTGGTCGATATCGCTAATTTGTGCATCGTAATTCATCTTGTTGGAGCTTACCAGGTAAAATATTCTCCCAATGCTACAATGACTAGTAAATTTTGTTTCTTAAACTTCCCCTTCCTATAATTAAAAATCTGGAGTTAAAAGCTTCATCTTTGAAGATTTTGAAGTGGGGGATCTATAACACCACTTTATATTCTATAAGGGATAATTACAAAAACTACCTTTGATGTTTGAACTAATTACTTAAAAACTTCAGCTAATTTGAAAATTACAAAAACCACCCTTGAGGTTTACATTTGTATTACATTTTGCACCTGCCAGAAATTACCGACATCATCCAATGTTTTCACAGAATCACAATTACATCCCTCTAACTTTTCTAAATATTACAGATAACTCCAGGTTTTCATCTTACTTTTTATAATTACCCCCTCGGCTTTTCTAAATATTCCAAATAGTCAGACAAAAAGTTGAGGCTATTTGTAATACTTAGAAAAGTTGAGGGCCGTAACTGTAAAATATTTGACGACATCGGTAAATTCCGTCAGATCAACCAACAGTTTAGGCAAAAAGTAAGATGGATATAAACCTCAAGGGTGATTTTTGTAATTTAAAGTTTTCTTTTGTAATTAGGTCAAGCATCGGGGTAGTTTTTGTAATTATCCATATTCTAAAATGCTCTAATCATGCATCAACTATTCTAGCTTAAAATGTGTTCAACTACTTTTCTGTAGGTATTTAGCCAGCCAATATTCGGATTAGTCGAGAAATGGAGTAGAGAAAAATGGGCAGAAAGTAGATTCATTACGGGAGAATACCTTATTGGTGGTTTTAACTTGAATTTGTTCAGACTTGTTTGGAGAACATGTTATGTGATATGCACAACAATTTTGGCTATGCTATTCCCATTCTTCAATGACTTTGTGGGACTACTTGGAGCTGCTTCATTCTGGCCATTGACTGTCTATTTCCCAATAGAGATGTATATTGCAAGATCAAAGATCCCCAAATTCTCTTTACATGGATTTGGATGCAAATACTTAGTGGTATTTGCTTGATCATATCACTTCTTGCAGCTGCTGGAGCTATTCAAGGACTCGTAAAATCACTCAGAGCCTTTAAGCCGTTCCAGTCAGTATCTTAAACTCATCGTCTCAAGAGTCGTATTTGTAACTTATTGTACAAACATCCAACTAATATCGCAATAACTATCTGGTTTGCTGTATAAACATTGACATTTTTAATCATATGGATGTTCAGTTTTTATGTAAATTGCTCTAACCTGGTTTGTATGCTGCATGAAGGTCCTCATGTTACTTACACCTTAAGTACATATTTTTGTATTCTAATACCTTCACAATATCTCATTTTTAAAAAGATTACAATTCTGGGAAAACTCAATTTGGTATACTAAATTTGTTTTAGTAATTAGTCAAAAATATTTAAAGGTATCCCCTTTCCACCATGCATCTAGCCATTCTTATTTAGGATCATCAATTTCTGATTCCAACTTAAGGTCTGAAACTCATCTTCATAAATGCGAAGTAAACTTATGCACGACGCAGAGCACAATTTAGGCATCAAAAACACCCAAAAAAGTGTCCATTACAATGGGAGTGTTTGCAATCACTAAAAAAAACACTTCTTAGTTTTTACTTCTGATCTGCTTCATTTAATCAGAATCTAAAAGTAGGGAAAGAGGTGCTTTAGATTTCTAAATTTTCCAACTTTTTCACTAAACATTCTCAACTTCTAATTCTATTTTCAAACACTACCAACTTTTGATTCCCAACTACTTTTACTTCTACTGCAATAAATCACTTCTTCTAAAATCAGAAGTTTTAGCAAACACTCTCAATATGTGACAGGTGAGCTTCCCCATTGAATTAAGTTGAGCAACAAAATAACACAGTATAACTAATTTGGAGATAAACAAACCAGATACCCAAAAAGAACAACATAAATTTGATCCATAGTGGAAAAGGGCTGCTTACTTGAAGTGCTTAGTCCTTCAAATCAAAAGGGGAGCTGTTTTGAATATCAATATCCTCTCTTCTTCAAGCGTGCTTATGATTAAACATACTGTTGAGGGAAAGGAGGAAAGTGGTTTTTTTTTTTTTTTTTTTAATTGAAAATTTGTATACTGCAACTGCATTGTGAATGCATTAGAAACAAAAACGTGACACTACTAATTTGCAAACTAAAATAACAATTATTACCAGGCCTGGACCTCAACAGCATGCATCTACAGGGTCCCTGGTAATGCAAAAACGAAACAAGATCCACAATCACTTCCTCATTCATGTTGTTGATCAAGACGTAATAGCATCTGTCTCAATCTTTCTGATCTCAAAATGCTCAAATTGCGAAGTTCTTCCAAAATGCCAATATAACCGCTCAAGGGTCTCCATTGCGCTGAACCCATGTACATTTCGAACCCAAGCCTTAAAGCTTCAACAACAGAACAATGAACATCATAACTAGTGCTTCCAAACGTCTCCTCCACGTGATTAAGATACCCACCAAATATCCTACGACACTCATTTTGCAATGTTAGTCCATTCTCAAATATGAAAGGACTCAATCGAGGCTGCCTATGAATTGAAACTAGCTGCTCTCCGATATTAACAGGGACATTAAGGAATTTTTCAGCAGCATGGCAGAGTTTAAACTTAAAGGTTTTGCACTCGCCCAGTGGAAATGGCTCATCGGATCTGGAACCTGATCCTCTTTTATTTTCATAACCCGGGTAGTCTTGGATCCTGAAATCATCTTGCCCCATAAAAAGTAATGAACACTCTGAGGCAAGATCCTCAATTCTCCAACTGTCAAATGGAGCTGTGATTTTGTGATTAACATGAATTTCACCATCATGCCACAGCATGCTGCTTGCATTCATTAAGAATCCACGGACAAGATCTCTATGCATCATAATAAGATCTGGATTATCTTCCTTCCCATGAAAACCAGCATGAGGAAAGTTATAAATAATCCGGTGAAATTTCTTCCACCGGAGATCAGGAAGAATCTTCATTTGGGTTGCATCCACTCCATGTAACACATTCGCCCCTAGATTTTTAGAACTGTCAAATTTGCATATGCATTCTTGTATTTCTTGATCAATTCATCATACGAGTCTAGGGATGTGGCGACAATGTTAGTAGCAGAACCAAAAGCCATAGCCAAACACAGAGAAAAAGAGAAATCTCCGTCCCCTACGAGCAGTATGCTATGGCCTGATGAGTAATGATTTAACCATCTCTCTTCTCTTCCCCATAATTCTCTCATCTTAATGGTTTACAGGTTTTTCTCTGTGTTTTCCCTCTTGTGGCAAAATTATTTGAAAACAGTGATAAGTGCCGTCTCTTTATTCTTCTTTTATGACGGAGTGCAATGACGGTCGTGCCATCCGTGAGGAAAGTGGTTAACTCTGTTGGGAGGCAAATATCAAGATGCAGCATAAAAATAACTATTACTTATAGCTGCAAGATAAACACAAACAAATAACTGCACTCAATGAAATCAACTAAAAAAAAGTTCCCCCAAATCGAAAAATCAAGTTACAGTTACTGATATCCTAAATACAAAAAGAAATTTATCTAAAATCCACAACCTAAGAAGTGGTTTCATGATAATTTCAAATTAAAAATCTGATAAAACCTTCAAGAGGACAAATAACGTTCCGCTAAAATATCCTCTCATTTATTGATTTAGTTCAAATAAATTGACTCAAATTCATCAAAAGTTAAGAATGAACAGCAGACAAGAAACGAAAAGATTTATATGAAGACGAAAAGCCAAAATGAAGCGAAATAAATTACCAGATATAAAGCAGAAAAAGACCAACAGTTACAAGAATCAATGGCCAAAACCCAGAGAAAAGTTCCTCCCATGGATTAAGCTTCTCAAAATAGAAACCTAAATTTTTCCCGCCAATTTTTTTCTTTCTATTTCGAGGCATTGTTTAATTAAATCGAATTTGTTGACATAGTTTTTTATTTATGGTATTTATTAGGCTGAGTTGTATACCATATCATATTCAATTTAAAACATGCTTTAATTAACGGCTGCTTTTGTATTATTTATGGTATCTATTAAGTCTGAGTTGTAGACGATATCATATTTATTAGGTTGAGTTGTAGACGATATCATATTCAATTTAAAACTTACTTAATTAGCGGCTGTATTTTTTTTTATTTTTGGTACTTATTAGCAAAGATGGTAGACGCTTTAAAATATACTTTAATTAGCGGTTGTATTTATAAGTAAATAATAAAAAATCTAACTATTTAAGGAAAACAAATCAGAGACAACTATCTATTCTGTATTATTTTAGGCATATTTAACTTATTCGCTTAGTCAAACTTTCTGTATTTAAAATACTAGCTTTTCCAAAAAAATACTTGCTTTTCACGTTGACGCTCTTCAAATTCAAATCTGATATATTAATTGATATGTAAATATAGTAATTAACGCGGTAAAAGACAATTTTTTTCCAATTTATTTTGCACTGCTTTTCTGTATTTTTGAGATACTACAAATTACTTGAGAAACAAGTTTTTAATATAAATATAGACATTATAGAAGAATCGATTTTTTTATTTCCGAAATTCATCATATCTACCGTAATTGGAAAAATACAATGCACCATACACTGAAAAATATAAGCATTGAAGAACCTTATTATAATTCCAAACATTCCAAAAAAATTTCCTAATTAATGGTTTCCTTATGAAAAATATATTCCTAATTAAATCTCTCACACTCGCCTATATATATGAGAGCAATATGTCACATTAAGGAACCACAACTATCGAATTGGGGCAGTAGAATACAAGAGCAATATAATACAAGAGCAATACCATCAAAAATAAATGGCTCCAATGCTGACATTGATCAAGTATTTGAACACCTCGAAAACAAAATAGAACATGAAGCTTCGCCTGGTCCGTATGTATGAAAAGTCAGCTTATCATGATAAAACGCAAATTAACAGTCTAGAATGTATCTTCCATGATTACGAGGTAAAATATTTTTCGCTTTTGATTTTTCAAATACGATAAAATTGTTTAATTTTTTAAAGTTTTTACAAATTTCAAAGTTTCTGCAATTTTTTAATTTTATCAGTTTCTGCAATTCTTAATGCTTCTGCAATTTTTCTAAATCAAAAATATGATTTTTTGCAGGGTGATAGAATCCATGGTACGATTCGAAAGGCTAATATTGAACAATTTAAGAAGCAACTTGCTGAGGGTCGTGTGTTCGCCATCAGAGCTTTTATAGTTGCCAACTATTCTGAAAAGTATCGTGCAACATTGAAGAAGCATAAAATTTTATTTCAGAAAACTCAAATATTTGAAATGTTTGATAAGATATTTCCGCGATTTATTTTTCAATTCAAAAACTTTCGGATAATGCCATGACTGCAAATGACAGATTTTGAAAGATATGGAATAATATTAAAATAGGGAATGATATTTTAAAATAAAGAATGATATTTTCGATAAACATTAGGCTCATAAATATTTCTATATATATTATAATTATATATGATATTTTAAAATAAGGAATGATTTTTTTAAAATAAGGAATGACAGATTGCAGATTCAGATTTTAAAATAAGGAAAGATATTTTAGTAATGATGTTTTTTTAAAATAAGGAATGACAGATTGCAGATTCAGATTTTAAAATAAGGAAAGATATTTTAGTACTCATTCAAAAATTGTATATAAATGTCCCATCTTTATCAAATCATGACTAATGAAAAACTTGAGTTAAACTTTATGAAACACAGAAAAAGCCACGAGTAGGGCTAAGAATATGAAAAAGAGAACAAAAAGGCAAACATTGAAAAACAAGCAAGACTACATCAACCATGAAGAAGTTATCATCTGATAATATCGCGGGGAATAAACGAGCAAGGGATAAAAACATTGCAGACGGTATTTTATTTGTCTTTGCAAAATATTATATAATTTTTTTTCATGTATAGAATATATATGCATTAGAAGATGAAATTAAAATTCTTATATAGTACTGGATTTAGTAACTTATCTGTATGTGAAATTTTGGACTGCGAATTCCTGCTTCTTAGTTTAAACAATGCTTATATATTCTGTAAACATAAAAAAACTGAAATTAGTCAATGAATATATCGTTTTACCTAGCAAAATCATCGTGAAATTTGCTTATCTGTGTATATTTTGTTGTCGTTTTTGTATTGGTAAAGTCTTGGTTTATTTTGTTTCAACCTGCAAAAGAAAAAAATAAACACAATGTGATAGCACTCAAGTATATTACAAATTGCTTTGAATTATATTCATCGAAATGTTCAACTTATCTTAATATTACGTTTTGCCAATAGTTAGTCGACGGTCCATTTTCACTTTCATGTCTGCCCGACAGGCCCTTTGACTGAGACATGGTCGCACTCCCAAGAGTCCGTCTATTGACACCCTGAAACATATTCATACAAATTGTGGGTTATTTCAAAATAAAAAAATTTAGTGAAGAGTGTATGACCTTACATTTGAATTGGCCATTAGGAGCTAACCCAATCACCGTTGTATTCATCTCCAACACAATAGGGGTTTGTTTAATATGAAACATAATCAAGAAACTTATAAGCATGGGATACAAATAAGTAAAATATAAGAAAATGCAAATCGATTGCTAACAAGTTTTTTAAACACTTTTAGAAATGAAACCAAATAAAAAAGAGAAACATAGATTTCTGAATCATTTTTCAGATCTTACAAAATTGGATGCTGCCAATTTTTTATATAATTTACAGATTAAAATGAATATAAAAGAAAAATTATTTCACATATAAATTTCTGAAACAGAATATAAAAGAATTTCTTTTACACATTTGTCATATTCAGTTCCTTATTTCTATGTACAATATTAACATCATAGAAACTATATATAAATTTTAAAAAAACTCCACAACATCCAAAATGCATTTACTTATTGACATATATGTTAAATCAGGAATATTACTAAAATAAAATCAAAAATAATTTCTGAAATAAACGAATTTCGGAAAAAAAAACTGGTCATAAATTTTTTCATTTAAATGGAGATGGTAGAAAATAGATCGAACATAAATTGGTTACCTCAGATCTACGGGATCTAACAAAGGGGACTAACATATAATTATTTGCAATGCCATCATCAACAATATCATCAACATAAAACAGATCTACGGGATCTAACAGAGTGGAATAAAGAAAAAATATTATGATATAAATTAATTACCAGATTCTCAAAATAGCACACTAGAAATGGAAAAATATGAGTTTGTTCATACCTTTTTCTGATTTTTGACGGAACATTTCAGACCGGATACTTTGAATTCTTCTCCAGTGAAATTTTTTGAATCGGCCAACAAATCAAAAGTTTGGAGCACATTCGTACCATCAATTATAAGAAACAGATTTCAAACCAAAAAAATTTATTATTGAAATATAACAAAAATCAGACTGATACTACTCATTGACAGACGAAAATGAATATGTAGAAAAATGGAACGCCATAATATAATTTTGTAGCAGATTTATTGAAAATGTTACAAATAAACACGAATGAAAATAAAAGTTTTAGTATATATTCGGTTTAGATGGTGAAAATGGGGGTATTTTTCAACTGAGATTGAACTTTGAGAGAGAACATAGGAGCAGTCTGGAGGCGGAAAAAACAATGAAACCTAATCTGAAAATGAAAATGATATATTAGGTAGGGTTTTGGTGTGTAAATCTGGACCGTTGATTTGTCATTGTTGTCTTAATCTTGTGCATTGATTGGACACGTGTGAGTGTGCATGATACACACAACCTGACAGTGTGCTTTGGAAATTGGGCTTTTATAAAACAAATTTGGGGGCCTGCAATATGTATCTATAGGACAATGGAAGTTTGTTTGTGGGCTTCTTTATATTTGCATACTCCATAATGTATGGGCTTTGTGGGCTAGATTTTATTTTTTGCAAGTATTTTTTAAAGAATTAAGATGCTTGACTTTTTTTATTATAATTTCGTTTTATGTGTAGTATTAATGTATCAGATAGATTAGTTATACTTTAAAGTAATATGGGCTATATTTTCAAATTAAAAAACTTTTTAAAATTCCATGATGTAATGAACTGGCGAGGTTTTTTCAATTTAATTTAAATTGAGTATATAATTATTATTTTTAAATTATTATTATTTATTTAGATGAGAATATAATATAATAAATTAAATCTATAAATTATATATATAGAAATATAATAATATAATAATAATTATTTTTATTTTTAACATGTTATATATAATTTTTATGTTAAATATTATAGTGTATGTTTAATTATAGTAAGATTGTTTGGTATTTGTATAATAAAATTGTTTATTATGGTATTTGTTTAATTTTATTGTTGTAATTATTCTAATCTTTTTCAACTCTTTGAGAAAGCATGAGAATATCAGAAAATATGCCTTTAAGACCACCTACGAGAGTTGTTTCTGATATTTCGTCTAGCAAAAATCTTTGGCACAATATCAAGATCCCCGTTTAGTGACATCACAAATGGTAATAACATTGCAAATCCATCTTCATCGAGAAATAGAACTTATCCTTTTCCGAGCTCCCGGCATAATGGCTTTACACAAGGTATGTTTAACTTATTTTTTTTTAAATTTAGTGAATAACATTATTGAATTTAAATCATAATTCATTTAATTTATTTCAATTTTTAAATTTTTTTAAATGAAAAACGTGACACTATCCAGAATAGACCTCGAGAAGTTACCTAAAGAGTTGCTTCTCGGGGATACGCACAACGATATTGTTTATTCTTATTCAAAATCCAAAGATTTGTGACATTACAAATGGTATACTTAACGTTTTGTTGTTATAAATCAATATTTTATATACTTAATGTTTTATTATATTTCCAATATGAATAACTATTTAATGTTTCCAACAATATGTTCTCCCGATGTGACCAACAATCGAATCCAAACAACAACTTTTGTCGTGCATCGGTGAGATCTTGAAGAAGATTTCTAACTTTAAAACGATAATTGATCTCACAATAGACGATCCGGCCGATATAACTATGAATGATAAAGACGATCGGTCGGACCATAGTAATATGGATTCAAACCCACCTCAATCTCAAACCAATGAGACAAATACGGTGATAAACCCTGGTGAGTGTAAATTATATATATATATTTGTATTTTATAAGATTTTACTAATTAAAATTTATTAATTTTTAAAGTGATGATTATTGGGATATCGGTGATGCAACGTATAGGTGTTAGTTTTGTGCGGCCATGTTTTGGTACGATGAAAGAATAAATGCTCGAGTTAAATCCAATAACCCGCAATATTCTCTTTGTTGCGATCATGGCATTATCCGAACCTTTCCTACCTTAAAGCAACCAATTGTTTTGCTTCGAGAATTATTGTTTGGTGATAGTGAAAGAAGCAAACACTTTCAAGATAACATTAGATCTTATAACAAAGATGTTTTGTTTCACATCGATGGGAGGTAAGATTGACAACGATATAAACAAAGGTGGTGGCCCTCCGGTCTTTCGAATGTATGGGCAGAACTATCATCTAATTGGTAGTTTATTGCCGTACGATGGTTCAACTCCAAAATTTGCACAACTTTACATATATGATACTGAAAATGAAGTATCACATAGACTAAATTCTGTCAGATTTGTTATATTTTTATTCTTAAAATATAGAGATTGACTATTATTTTAATATATTTTTTGTCATGCTAATGTTAATTTTATTTATTCAATTTTGTAGGCAAGGAAGTGAAACAAATAATCTGCATGAAGATATCGTTGTTGGACTTAAAGAAATGCTTGATGAACATAATGTTTTGGTAAAAACATTTAGAATGGCGAGAGAAAAGATTCAAGAATGCGGCCGTTCGGATGTTAGATTGCGGCTTATTGGTAAAAGAGACGCGGATGCCGAACATATAATTCGCCTTCGTGTTCAAGTAGCGGCTTTGATTGTTGGTGATTTTGATGAAGCTTAGGGGACAGATATATCGTGATCGAGACTAGAACTGGTCTCATCAAGCGGATAAATGAGTTGAATGCTTCTTACTTGGCATTACAATACCCATTGTTGTTGCTTTATGGTGAAGATGGTTTCGAGAGAAGACATCCCATTCTCGGACCTCAAGAAGACAACCAAGATACAAGAGGAAGGAAAACGATTAGTGTTCGAGAATTTTTTCATATCGTATGCACGAAAGGGAAAATGAACCCGCTTACAATTGTGAGACGATTATTCCAAATAGGTTTGTTGTTGATGCTTATACGATGGTCGAATCAAGACGATTGAAATATGTACGTTTGAATCGGAGGAAGAAGTTGCGTGTTGATATGTATAGGGTCTTGCAGATCTTTGTGTTTCGTGGAGACATCGAACCCAAACACACAAGGAAAGCGAATTATCTTACCTTCAAGTTTTTGGGGGTGCTCGATACATGATACAAAACTATCAAGATGCAATGGCCATATGTCGATGGGTCAATTTGGTTATCCTGATTTATTCATTACATTCACCTCAAATCCAAAATGGCCAAAGATTGTTCGCTTCCTCGAGAGTAGAAAACTTAATGCCAAGACCGTCCGGATATTATTTGCGAGAATATTTAAAGTGAAGCTTGATGCTCTTATCGAGATCTTCGTCATAACGAAATATTTGGAAAAGTTGTCTCGAGGTTATAAAAATTAAGTTGATTTTTATTATATAACTTTAAATTTTAATATTTGGTTAATTCTAATTCATATCGTTGCTTTTTTTTTTTGTTTTGTGCTTTCTGATGATATACACCATAGAATTTCGAAGCGTGGATTGCCTCATGCCCACATTCTCCGCTCTTTTCGCCAAAGAGGCTAAGTATCCAAATGCGAGAAGATTTAGATAAAATCATATCTTTGAGATACCCGGATGAAAAAGAAGATCCAGTGCTATTATTATCTTTTGTTAGAGACTTCATGGTTCATGGTCCGTGTGGCGATGTAAGGAAAAGTTCTCCGTGCATGGTGATGGTCGTTTGACGAAGCATTTTCCTAAAAGTTTGTTGACACTACTTCAATCGACGAAGAAGGTTACCCACGTCTGAGGACGTAGAAATAATGGTAGAGTTATTGAGAAAAATGGCGTCCCTCTTGACAATAGATTCGTTTGTGCCGCATAATCGTCGATTATTACTTAAGTATGGTGCTCACCTTAATGTAGAATGGTGTAATCAATCACGGTCAATAAAATATTTGTTCAAGTATGTCAATAAGGGCCATGATTGTGTAATCGCATCATTCTATCGAGCGGTGGTGATGAAGACACTACAAAACTTGTTTGAAGTGAGCATGTATTACGATTGTAGATATGTTTCGTCATGTGAGGCGACATGGAGATTCTTGGGATACGAGATGATAAATATAAATACCCTTGATTGAAAGACTAAGTTTCCATCCGGAGAACGAAAGCAGAGTGTTATTTTTCATGATGATGAAAGGATAGATGATGTTATTAACAAAAGTACCGTTAGAGAAAGCATGTTTTTGGCCTGGATGGAAGCCAACAAGATTTACCCTGAAGCCAGAGAGTTGACTTACGCAGAAGCTCCTACGAAATTCACATGGAAATCAAACATTAGGAAGTGGGCACCGAGAAAAAAAGGAAATTCTATAGGACGTGTGCACTACGTGCCTCCTGGATGTGGTGACATGTATTATCTGAGGTGCCTTATAAATGTTGTCCGTGGTGCCACCTGTCATAATGATTATAAGAAGATTAAAGGTGTTCAACACTCTTCTTATCGCGAAGCTTGCTATGCTTTGGGTTTATTAGAAGATGATAGAGAGTAAATTGACGGCATCACTGAAGCGAGTCACTGGGCAAGTGCAGAAAATCTTCGGATTTTATTTGTATCATTGTTATCATCAGATTCTTTGAGCAGGCCAGAAGTGGTATGGGAAAAATGTTGGGAATATCTTTCGGATGATATTCTATATAAACGACGTCTCCTTATGCAACATCAAGGTACTAATCCAATGATTATATATTACATATTATTCTTTGAGTGTGAAATTCATATATTCATTTTTTTAAAAAATATATTAAATTTTTATTATTTTTTATTTGTTCTTACATATTTCTATATTTATTATTTTTTAATAGAACTTGTCTTTGAGTGAGGATCAAATCAAGAACCTTGCACTTTCCGAGATTGAAAGATTATTGCGCATCGGGGTAGGAGTTTGCGTGAGTTTGATACGATCGTTTCCGGATGTTGATAGTATGTATATGAGTCAAAAGCAGTTGATATATGATGAATTGCGCTATGATCGTAAGGTTAAAGCCGTCGAACACAATAAACTTTTTTCTAACATGGTGATGAACAACGTGGTGTGTATTCTAAAATAATGCATGTTGTTCAATCGAATAGAGGTCGTATGTTCTTTGTTTATGGATACGGAGGCACCTTTGGTAAAACATATTTGTGGAGGGCTTTATCTTCGGGGTTGAGATCTAAAGGGGAAATTGTCTTGAATGTGGCATCCAATGGGATTCCGCTTTATTATCTGGCGGAAGGATCGCACACTCTCGATTTGTAATACCCATTAATCCAAATGAATCGTCCACGTGTGAAATAAAAACGGGAGTCCATTTCTTGAATTGATTGTTCGTTGTAAACTCATAATATGGGACGAAGCTCCAATGATGAACAAGTATTGCTTTCAGGCAGTGGACAAAAGTATACGAGATATTATGAGTGCCACATTCCCAGATAATCCCGGCGTCCCATTTGGAGGTAAAACAGTTGTTTTTGGTGGGGACTTCAGACAGATATTGCCTGTTGTACCCAAGGGAAGCCGACAGGATATTGTCAATGCCACAATAAATTCATCTTATTTATGGAAAGATTGCAAGGTTCTTAGATTGACGAAAAATATGCGGCTTCAAAGTCTGGGCGAAACAGATGATTATGAAGACTTGAAGAGATTTTCTGAATGGATCGCTAGCATTGGAGATGGAACAATTGGAGGAGCAAATGATGGTTGTGCCACTATTGATATTCCTGAAGAAAATTTTTGCACTCATCCGGTGATCCAATTTCTACTATTGTCAAAAATACTTATCCAATGTTTAAAGATGCCACCGATGATCCGACTTACTTGAAGGATGAGCTATCTTAAAGACCCTGGATGTCGTTGAGTCTATAAATCATTATATGACTTCCATGAACTCATCGGAGGGTCATACGTATTTGAGCTCCGATAAAGACTTGCAAATCGGATGCAAATGTTGACTTCTTGCATGATTTACACACGCCGAGAATTCTTAAGCGGTATAAGGTGTTGGGCGTTCCTAATCACGAACCGCATTTGAAGGTTGGGACTCTGTAATGCTCTTGAGGAACATAGACTATTCTATTGGATTGTGCAATGGTACGAGGTTGGTCATTACGAGGCTTAGCAAACATGTGCTTGAATGTAAAATCCTAACGGGAGCAAATGCCGGTCATAAAGTTTTGATTCCGCGTATGACGCTAACACCGTCTGATCTCGAATTCCCTTCAAGTTTTTGTGCCAAGACAGTTTCATCGATTGTTTCCTATGCTATGACAATAAACAAAAGCCAAGGACAGTCTCTCTCGCATGTCGGTCTTTACCTAAAGAATCCAATTTTCAGTCACGGTCAATTATATGTTGCTGTTTCGCGAGTAACAAATCCCAAAGGGTTGAAAATCTTAATTTGTGGCGATGATACGTCAAATGACGGCCAAACGAATAATGTTGTGTACAAAGAAGTTTTTCAAAATTTGTGATATATGTATTCTCATGTTTTATATTACATGCTTTTCTTAAATTTTATTTTCTTTAGTACATAACATCCCGTGCATCGCACGGGTCAAACACTAGTTAGGGGTGAAAAGTACAAATAAAGATCATAATCTATATATATTGGATAGGGGAAAACCAGGGTCTTTTTAAATTTTAAGTGGTCAAAGAACAATTTTAGTCCAACTAATGAAAGATATACATTTAAGGTCGTTTTAATACAAAAAATTTAAAATACTTTTTTTTTTAATATCTTAAAAGTAAAAAATTGCCCTCATTCCTTTTTTTGAAATTGACCTAAACTTCATTCCACCCCTTTCCCATCATCATTCTTCTTCAAACTTGAGGTCTTGCTAGATTTTGGATTTCCCCAAAGTATATTGTTGATAATGGAGGTAAGAAATATCTATTTGTTATACATTACCATTTGATTGGATGTTTTGATTTTCACTACGAAGAAAAGTTGAACACACGATTCTTTGGAAAAAAATTCTCGATAAACGACTACGGTCGTTTACTGGTAGAATTTGGTCGTTTTGACAATAAACGACTTGAGTCGAACTTGGGTTATTTTTTATTTTATTTGTTGAATTGTATTGTTTGTTAATTTTATGTGTTGAAGTGGTATTTTGATTTTCACTACGAAGAAAAACCACACATACAATTCTTTGAAAAAATTTCTCTAATAAACGATACGATTAAACTTCATCGGTCGAATTTGGTCGTTTTGACAATAAACGAATTTAGTTGAACTTGGGTCATTTTATTTTATTTGTTGAATTGTATTGTTTGTTGATTTTATGTGTTTAAGTATGTTCTTTGAGATATTATGTATTTAGTTATGGTCATTTTTGATTCTTTTTGGTTACATGTAGAATTGCGTTGTTTATTGATACAATTGTATTCTTAATTTCTTTCTTTGATTTGAATTGCGAGACATGACTTCACCTTTTTGGGTAAATCGTATTTTATTTTGGCGAGCTTGTCAACGAAGATGACTAATGGGTATAGAAAAGCAAAAATAATGACAGTGCGGGAAAAAGCGAAGGTCTTCCAAGTCTACTACAAATATGTCATATGAAGAATTATATTCTCAATTTCAAAACATTTCCAATGTTGATTCATCATTGCATGATATTGAGATGAGATTTCTTTCCCGGTGGTCCTGTGATAAAGTTCAGTTCATATTAATTGTGATAGACATTTGAAGTGGTTTTTAGGTATCAATACACAAGGTCAACTTTCTCCAATTTATGTAATACTTGTGAGAAAGGATCCATTGGACAAGCAAATGATTATGAATCAAGCAATTACCAACAACCAATAGGAGACAATGTAGTTGTTTTCAACATGCAATAAGAAGAAAATGATAACAACCAACCTCTTAATGGAATGAGTTGCAGATTATTCGAGTTGGTTATTCAAGAAACCAACTCGAGGTAAAGATGTTACACCAAGAGCCGAGTGCACAACGCTACGAGAGAAGAAAACGCATTCACGAGTGAGCATCTTATTACTTCTTGAGTTAGCGTTACATCGCATGTGATAGGCGATGATGATTTGCGGTGAGCCGAGTATTCATACCAAAAAAAGAACTTCAAGAAGCCATACACTTTCTTGCGAGCATAATTTTGAGATCAATGTTAAAAAATCAAATAAAGAAGTATACACAGTTGTATGTGTTGATGAGAACCGCAAATGGCGTTTGCATGCAATAAAGTTCCACGAGTGATTGTTTTGAGATTTAAAAATATATGCATGAACATACTTGCTCTATAAGTATGACTCGCAATGATCATAGGCAAGCAATAACGCAGATCATTGGAAAACATATCATGAATAAGTTGAAGAATCCCAACACCACGTACATAGCAACCAATCTTATGAGCAACATTCATCATGATTTCGGCATACAAATGAGTTATCAAAAGGCAAGGAGGTATAGAGAAGGCGCTTTGGAACTCCTACGAGGTTCCCCGAGGATAGTTATGCCGATTTGCCCGCCTATGCCCACAACTTAGCTATTGCTAATCCTAATATTGTGTATTATTTAGAGATTGACGATGACAATCATTTCAAGTACTTTTTTGGCATTTGGGCCTTGCATTCATATATTTCACTCGTCAATTCAACTAGTTGTTATTGTAGATGTCACATTCTTTTTGCAAAGTATAGAGGTACATTGATTATTGCTACATGTTAGGATGCAAATATGTAGATATATCCTCTTGCATGGAGCATTGTTGATTCTAAGAATGATGCTTCATGGCATTATTTTTTTTTTCAAAATTGAGAGAAATAACAGGTGATAGAGAAAATATTGTTGTTATATTTGACCGCCATAGAAGTCTCATCAATGCAATGCGAAATGTTATCGAATGCTCGTCATGGTCATTCTTGTTAGTCCAGTGGTTACGATAATATAAAGGGGTGAATAGATTATGCTGATTTTTCGCAAATCACCCTCTTTTTCGAATGAACAAGTAAATGACAAGAATGTAAATGCGGAAATTAAACAACACTTTCGATGATTTATAGTAGTTTAACCCACTAGGGCCTAATCTACTACCACCCCGGTATATCAAAGTGGATTTCAAAAAGAAAAAAAGTTTTATTAACAATTACCACAATTGTTACAACACTACCTTTGAAGATTACCACAATCTTCTTACAACACCTTCAAGGAGATTACCACAATTTTCCTTAACACCTATGAAGAGTACCACACTCTTCAACACCTAAAATCACCCAAGTGTGTTCTTACCACAAGAACACTAACAAGGATATCTTGTTTTGGATGATAAAAAGATTCAAGATTACAACTCAATAAATGAAGTATACAAACTTTGAGTGCAAGTGTAATCAAGAATAAAAAGCATAGACCTCAAGATCGTGTAAGTGCAAGAGCTTATGCTATTACAACAAGAATGTAAAAATGAAAGCTTTGGGAATTTTGTAGATTTCTTGTTGTATTGTATGCTTGTGTGTTGTGTCTTGTGTCTTCAAATCATCCTCTATTTATAGGAGAGTCTTCACCAACATAGGCTCCTCCTTCTTCACCTTTGTCTACAAAAAGAAGATCACAAGATGTAGAAATAACGTACAAAATTGATAAAGCAAATCTTGCGATAATGGATTGTTAACGGTTTGAATCTTTGTCAAAAATATATAGCGCAACGATCGCTATATAGAAATTCGAACATTGGAAGAAAATAGTGCGATCCAGGTACTGACGGAGGGTGCGACCGGTCAGGGGGTCCGATTGGTTACCCTAGGGTCGACCGGTTGGCCCTAGCTTGGACCGGTCACCCTCTTCAAATTTTCATGTCGAGAGTTCTATTCTTGTTTTTCATTTCTTCGTGCACGGCCGACCGTTTGCTCGACTGTCGACCTCAAGTTGAAGTATTGTCCGATTTTTGTCAAAATTAAACTTCAAGAAATACTCCAAAAAATTAGTAAAAACATTTTAAATCAATTGGGAGTATTTGGACAATATTTAAAAACATTATTTTGGTGTAAAAACTCATTTAAACAAAATCATCAAAATCTTGATAAAAATATTTATCTAACAATCTCCCTCTTTTTGATGATTACAAACCAAAACAATTTTAAGAGATCGATTTTAAAAATAAAACATATTTTCAGTCTAATACATCAATCCATTATAAGCAACATTTATCATAAGTGAAACACACAAGGATAGGAACAAAAAATTTTCAAAAATATTTTTGCACAAGCTCCCCTATCAATATGCACATCAAGAAGAAGTATAAAAGCAACTAACTAAAAGCTAGAAGCTTAACCTTTACAAAATAAGCTTGAATTATTTGAGCTTAGAAGCTCCCCCTGTCACAAAGACATCATTAGTTAAACATAAAAGTCCATAATATATCAAATGGACTAAGTGTTATTCACATGTTTTAGCTTTTAAGAGCCCTAGCTTATAGCTTTTCTTGCAAGCTTATTTTCGCTTCTTTGAGCATATGAGTGTTTTTCCTGTTTCTCCCCTTTGGAATCATCAAAAGAATGTTAGCACGATAAAAACATCATACAACTATATCAAAGTGCGCATTTAATCGATTTATCGAGCATTTTGAACATTGAAGCTTAAATTCCAAATAAAAAGGGGAATGTTGCTCATTTGATTTGCAAAAGCTCATTTGATTGATAAAATATGATCTCTATAAACTTATAAGACTTTTCAAATCAAGAGAATGATGTAGGTGATGAATTTTTCATAGAAATATTTGTCGAACACTTGGCGTGCGTCAAAAAAAAAAAAAACAAGAGATATATAACTCCTTTGTATTTCATTTAAGCCAAATATTTTCATCACCAAAAGCAATATAACAACATTCATTCATCAACAATCATCATATACAACACACTAATATCCAAATTTCATCAAAATAGCAAGATATAAGTACATTCTCAAGGGTTCAACCGAATTGAGATTAAAAGGAGAAATTCTTACCAATTAATCGGAGAAGTTGGATAAATAATGATGAAATGTAAGTTACATAAACTCAAAAATACAGATTTTATAAGAAGAAAATCATTTTGAGTGAATTGAGTGTGAAAAATGCGAAGAGGTTTGATTTTGGAAGAAAGTAACCAAAATAACGAAATGAAGGACATAAACATTTTTAAGCGTCGAAAACGTTTAGGGTGACCGGCCGATTAGTTAGGGCGACGGTCCCCCCGCACTCGTCGACGGCCGACCTCTCCGTCGATCGGTGCTTGAACACGATTCTGCTTTTTCGTCCGAATTTTGCACCAAAATCTCGATTTTTCACCCTTAAGTTTTACAAACATGCAAATTGCAAACATAGACCTTATTCAAAATGCATTATGCCTAACCGAGCTCATCTTCGAGGCAAAAGTCTCGGAAGATAGCGGTTTTGTAAAGATATCCGCCAATTGATCTTGAGATGGAACAAAAGATATCTCAATTTTTCATTTTGAAACACAATCCCTTAGAAAATGATGTCGAATCTCAATATGTTTAGTACGGTTATGATGAACCGGGTTTTGAGCAATATTTATAGCGGATATATTATCACAAAAGATAGGAACACTTTCAAAAGAACATTTATAATCCGCTAAAATTTGTTTCATCCAAAGCAATTGAGTACAACAAAAGGTCCGCAGAAATATATTCGGCTTCGCCGTTGAAAGTGAAACACAATTTTATTTCTTTGAAAACCAATAAACCAGGCAATCGCCTAAAAATTGACATGATCCAGGAAGTGCTTTTTACGATCATCAATATTTCCGCATAATCCGAATCACTATAACCTTTAAGATAAAAATTTTCATTCTTTGGATAAAATAAACCATATTGAATAGTGCCTTTCAAATATCGAAAAATCCTTTTAACGGACTCATATGAGATTCTTTGGGATTGCTTTGAAAACGAGCACATAGACATACGACATGAAGAACATTCGGTCTACTTGGGGTTAAATAAAGTAAACTACCAATCATACCTCGATATTTGGATTCATCAACCGGCTTGCCTTTTTCATCTTTGTCAATCTTGACGTTTGTTGCCATTGGGGTAGAGACGGTTCTTCCTTCTTCAACGCCAAATTTCTTCAAAATCTCTTTTGTGTACTTTGATTGTGAAATATAAATTCCTTCTTGGCATTGCTTAATTTGAAGTCCAAGGAAGAAGTTGAGCTCCCCATTATGCTCATTTCAAATTCACCTTGCATTAACTTAGAAAATTTCTTGCACAAGGATTCATTAGTAGCACCAAAAATAATATCATCAACATAAATTTGCACTAATAAGCAATCTTGCCCTTTTTCAAAAACAAAAGAGTAGTATCAATTTTACCTCTTGTAAAACCATTTTGCAAAAGAAAAGAGCTAAGTCTATCATACCATGCACGGGGTGTTTGCTTCAAACCATACAAGGCCTTTTAAGTTTATAAATATCACTAGGCCTAGAAATATTTTCAAACCCCGAAGGTTGTTTTACATAGACTTCTTCTTGAATAAGATCATTTAAAAACGCGGATTTTACATCCATCCGGTAAAGCTTGAAATCTTTAAAACAAGAATAGGCAAGTAAAATACGAATAGCTTCTAAACGTCTACGGGTGCAAATATTTCATCATAATCAATACCTTCTTCTTGACAATAACTTGAGCTACTAACCTTGCTTTGTTTGAATAATATTGCCTTGGTCATCGAGCTTGTTCCAAAATACCCATTTTATGCCAATAATTGTTTGAGATGGAGGACAATGTACTAATTCCCATACATCATTACTTTCAAATTGATTCAACTCTTCTTGCATTTCTAAGAACCAATCCTCATCTTCAATAGCTTCCTTAGCATTTTTAGGCTCTTTTTGAGATATAAGAGCTTTCTCGGCAAATTTTCTTGGTCATCACTTTATCAAGGGGATCACCAATAATAAGATCTTTTGGGTGATCTCCCTTAAATTTCAATGCTACGTGAAGATTCGAAGCATCGCCTCTATCTTCTTGAGGAATATTTGGAGTGGATGGTTGATCATTTGAGGTAGAGGGTTGATCATTTTGATCATCATTTTGAACAATGGGTTCAATAATATCCTCTTCATCACTTTCATCATTGGGTATCCTCTCAACACCCGATGTTTCATTGAATTTGACATGGATGGATTTTTCAACAACCTTACTAGTCTCATTGTAAACTCGATATGCTTTGCTCTTGGTTGAATACCCCATAAATATTCTTTCATCGACCTTAGGATAAAGTTTGTCCAATTGATCCTTAATGATCAAAATAAAACACTCACATCCAAATATTTTGAAATAACTAATATTTGGAGTTATTCCATTCCAAAGCTCATATGGAGTTTTATTCATTTTAGGACAAATATAAACTCGATTAATGACATAGCAAGCGGTACTTATGGCTTCGACCAAAAAATATTTTGGAAGTGAAAATTCATTGAGCATGGGTGACTCATTTCTTGTTCGCCTTATTTTTAGCTTCACCACAAGTGTACGGTGCAGTTTATAGAATAGGGTTAGCAAGGTTGAATCCATTGGGGACTAATAAATTAATGTACCAAGTCTTTGGATTATAATAGCCTTATTTTTATCTAGACTATCGAATTTGAGATGGATTGGTTATATTAACACTAAAGAAGAAATTATCCTAAAAGAAACAAAGCAAAGAGTAGATTGAAAGATCAAGTATGAATGGATGGATTCCTGGGGTTATGATGTCGTTAATATCCCCTTTTATTATCAAATTAATAAAACCAAAGTTAAACGTGTTCTTCCCTATAGACCGATCACAAAAGTAATTTACCTTATCTCTCGAGATGCATGTAAAAGCATTGATTGGAATATCTATGCTAGCATCTCTACTCAACATGAGATATCCAACTCCCAAAAGTGAAAAAGATTATAAAGCCTCACGAATATTCACAGACTTCTCAATCATGCAAGATATTCATGTCAAGTACTCCGAGATCTAGTATTGAAACTCATCGGTTAGAATTATGAATCAATACATCAAACAAGTTAAACCAAAGGCCTTTTGATAAAACAAGAATTAAACCAAAATACTTGAATAGGGTTGGAAAACATTAACTTTGATTGCAATGAATCACAAAGTGTTTAGCCGGACATAGAAAAGAAATAATCCATAGACAAATTATTAATGTTCATGTCTAACTAATTGAAAATAATGATACTATGGAATGAGTGAACTCGGGGATGATGACGATCTCTCGATCTATCTTCAATCCTCGAAGGTGTGGTTGCGGTCTTGATCGATCTCTTCAATTCTCCAGGTGGAAAATTGCTCTTTTCTCTCGCTTTCTAGGGCAAAAATCAGCGTGCCCCTATTTGTGGATGCCCCGTCTCTATTTGTACTTCGTTTGGGTCGAAACCTAGCTCACAACGAGTCGACTCTATTTTTCCCGTAGGCGCACGAGCCGTGCGTTAGTGGCACGCCTAGCCCGTCTTTGGAGGCCGCAGAATTGTCCAAATTATCGATTGGAGCACTAACGTGCTATATAGCACGACCAACCCGTGCTTGGTAGTCGAACCTTGAGACTTGAGTTTGGGGTTGAGCATGGGGCGTGCAAGGGTAGCACGCCCGCCGTGCTCACCTGTAGCAACTAGTACTCAGCCGTTTTTTTCTTCCATTTTTCGCCCGGTTCGTCGACTTCTCAATTCAACTCCAAACTTCATCCATCACATCAAGTATTGGCGGTTCTTTATTGCAATGCTCTGAATTATTGCCAAAATGCTCCAATTATTCATAAATTCCTACAAAACGAGCAAAGCGTAATCCTTTTCCACAAAACAGAATAAAGCCCTATTTACTCATATAATGCATGCATGACAACACATTCTAGCCAATATTAAGCCCAAAATACATGCAAAATACATGCCAATCAAACCCCAAACTTAAACTGTTCACTATCCCGATCAACATTTTATAAATAAGAAGACACAAATGGGGTAAAGAAGAGCAACTTAAGAACACCACATCACAATTCATGTCATCTATCTATAGACATCAAGCACAAACCCACCAAGCTTTAAATATCTAATACGGAGCACAAGTCTATCAAAATCATGGCAAATACTTCAAATCACGCCTCTCATGGATAAAGTGTATACTCTACTCACTAGGATAATAAGGGACGTGTATTCGCTCAAGTCATATCATTATTGAAGAATTACCATATGCTTGCAAATTGTCTCACATCTCCGCCACTCGATTATATTCAATTCACAAATCGAAAGGACTTTGCTTATGGTTGTAATGAAGGCTCTTTGGTTAAGGTAGGGAAATATGGATAAAGTGACTCAAACTCAAGCGTATAGATTGGTAAGCGCATTGTTTTTCTCAAACACTTATTCTTATTCATCTCAACTATGCACCCCCAATCGCCTTTTCCTATCACATATCTATTTCTCCTTCTTTTCATACAATTCATTCTCCTTCACCTTACATCACAATTTCCACTATATATTACTTACTTACGACCGACTCACTTTTTACGGTTTTTTTTCTCCCGACTCTTTTGTGAGTATCTTCCCTTTTCCTTCTTTTCTTCTTTTATTCCCAATCACCCAACATCTACACCATTTTCAAATTTATCGATACCCTTTCATTCAACCCTTTTTCTATCCCTTTACTCATTGCTATACGCTCAAGCTTAGGGTAACAGAGATATATCAAATTAAGTTTTAAGGCTTGAAATGGGGCTATCAAAAATCGTGCAATAGGCTCAAATTGGCTAACTAGGGAAATTAAATATCATAAGGTAGGCAAAAAGGCTTGAAAGGCTTAACAAAAATGGCCTAAAATCATTTTCATGAATGCATACAACATGTGACTTTGACGGAGATACCGTGAGCAAGTTCTAGAATTCAACTCAACATGAATGACACACTCAATCAACAAACGAGACCGCATAATATGAAAGCGATAAATGCTCAAAAAGCTCACAGGCTTGTAAGTGCATAATTCAAAGTATATTAACCATGATCCCAATAATTACATGCTCCATATTAACTATTCTCAACCCTTGGTCAACTCACGCTCAACACTCAATTCAAAATAACATAAACTATTCAACACATGCTCGCAAGATCAACAAACACATAATAGCGGTCAACTCACTCCCTAAAACAACTAAGAAAGCAATAAACGTGCTAAAGAAATAAACATGCTAAAAATAAAAAACATCTAATGCAATGCATACTACATGCTCTAAATGCGCTACATGAATGCAAAAACGCCACACCCTTCAACAAAATTACTACCTCACCCCCCAAATTTGAATGAAATTATAGCGCATAGAAGAGAAGGCGAATTTCAAAGAAAAGTGTAGATAGGACTCGGATTTGTGGGGGTGGTGGTGGAAGGTGGCCTTGGGAGATATGCCACATTTGAATGCGATGTAACGCCTCGCAATATCTCGCAACTCCCCGCTACTCCCCGGCCTCGGTGCCGCAGCTCTCCTGGGCTTGGTACCTTTCCTCCCGTGCTCGGTACCTTTGCTCCTCGCTTTCCGCTTGGAAAGCACGGAACTCATCCCTGGTGAATCAGGAAGTTGTCCCTATCCGCCGCATGCTCTCCTCAAGAGCATAGAATCTATCGTGGTCATACTATCCCCACGATCCTCTCTTTGGTGGGAGCTCTCTCGAATGTCGGCCGCCCCCGTGGGAAGCCCCGCCAAGCCTCTCTCTTGTCGATCGTACTCCTTGCTTCCATCACCAAATCCTCTTCATCGTAACCCCGCTACCCTACTCCTTTTTTGTGCGTCGGCCGTCCATGACCCCGATATGTGCCTCGAGTTCAGAGCCGCGATTACTTTGATTGTCCACCACAACAATGAGCGTGTGGGTTAGGGAGAGGGGGAAAAGACCCAACTTTTGTTGAAAACAGAGGATGTTTCGCTCTTCGATTATGATCTTCATGGTGCGGAGGGCGTTCATGTTGATGCTTCTACTTCCTCTATCGCCTCCATTTGGCGCATATCAACCCCAAAATATTGAGCAATGGGGGTTATCATTCACCCAATTAATATTATCCCCACGTCCCATGAGAAATGTAAATGGCGTGTTCCACAAAGACGCCGTCATATTATAAGGGAGTGCGGGTGAGCATACACCAAAGTAGGTATAGCTCCCGAGCTTGCATACCCCGTTATTGGGCGTGCGTATACTAAATGGGCCGTCATTTTTGGATGTAGTGGAATACGGGGTTGCGGATTGACAAGGCCTTGGATGTGCGTGCCACATATTACATTTAGGTTTTTGGAGTTTCGATCCAACAATCTCAGAATTCATGCAAGCTATAATCCGCAGCGGTTCGGCACGGCTGCCATCGATGGTACCCTAAAAATCTAGTTAAGTTCGGCGATAGTGACGTGCCTCCATCCGTTGCCCAATCTAAACCGGATTTTTTTGAGGTTCACTTACTTACGCGCCTCCGTAACCGCACGGTGCTTAAGAACTCAAGCGCGAGTGTCTTAAATGTCGGCCACCACTCTTGCATGAAGGCGGTCCATCCCACTCATTCGAACATGTGCCAAACCTCTCATGTATCCCGAGAGCTCGGGTACAATCATCATCGGCATATCATGTGGGCATGAAAAGACGAGTGATCACCACTTCCACCAATCCAAAGATATCATTCTCTGTCAAAAGGAGCCCGTAAGCCTCGGGGCTCTCTGGGTATGGTGGCGCACGTGCGGCGGTGGCCCCCATCCTCGTCTACCTTGGTTTGGTGGGATTCGTGGTTCGGCCCATTTGTTCAAATGAGTACCTGGCAAAATAATCGTGAGAATCGTGCGTGCCAATTAAAACAAAACGATGAATTACATACAACAATCCATATAAGGCATAGTGTCTCATCTCTACAATTTAATCTACAATTAAGCTTCGAAACCCAACTAACAATGTAATTGCAGGAGAGAATCCTAGTCAAGAACACCTTGAACAATCGAGCTCATGTACAATTCATCAAGTAATCAATCAAAAATCTCCTAATTCAACTACCCACAAGGTGTTCGATAAAATGCCCAATAGAAAAAATCAATCCAATTCATGGCAAATTCATCAAACATGCACCATATAACATCTCTAATTCACAATCCTCAAGAAATTCGAAATAAAAAGTGCAATTCATACCTTAAATCCCGAGAATTCAAAAAGAGTTGAAGTTTGAAACCCTAGGTGCTTTTTCTACTCAAATCTTCTCTTCAAAGCAATTTCAAAAGTGTAAATCTTGTGAGAGCAAAGTGTGGGAAGTGATTTGTGGTGATAATATAGGTGAAATTTGCGAAAACACTCGAGAGGGCTTCGATCTTGGTGGTTCTGCGCGAGAGAGGAGGGCTTAAGTCTGTCCCCGAGATGGGAGCATGGGCTACCCGTCTTTGGGGGGTCGAAACTCGACCTCAAAATCCTCGGGCACCGCACGGGCCATGCGCATGGTGCACGGGCTAGCCGTGCAGGGTGCCGAAGTTTTACTCTTAAACTGCAGTACAAAGACGGGCGTGCGCAATGCGCACTCCCCGCCCGTCTTTGGTACCGCACTCAAGCTCGTATTTTTCCATTTTTAAGGGAAACAAGAAAATTATAACCTATGAAAGCAAATAAATCCTAAGTTAGTAAAGGGAAAAATAAACCAAGAAAACATGGGAAGAAATAAAATAGCAAACCGTTGGGTTGCCTCCCAACAAGAGCTAAATTTAACGTCTATAGCTTGACGCTTTGTTTACTCGATCACGGCTCTAGCAAAGTAAGGCATGTCACCTCTTCCTTTTGATCAGTATTAAGGTAATGCTTGATCCTCCGGCCATTTACCATGAACGTCTCCCCATCTCGGCTCAACAACTCCACTATTCCCGAGCAGGATTTAACACCTTCTTTATTACAAACGGCCCCGACCATCTTGACTTAAGTTTTCCCAAAAAGAGTTTAAGACGCGAGTTAAACAAAAGGACTTGTTCACCTGGTAAAAACTCTCTCTTCTTTATCATTCGATCGTGCCATCTTTTGGTTCGCTCCTTGTAAATCCGGGAATTTTCATATGCTTCATCCCTAATTCCTTCATCTCATTTAAGTGCAAGAGCCTCTTCTCACTCATTTGCTTGGAAGTCAAAATTTAACTTATTCACCAAAAACACCTTATGCTCCAATTCTACGGGTAAGTGACACGATTTCCGAATACTAACCGATACGGTGATGTTCCCAATGGTGTCTTGACGCATTCCGATATGCCCACAACGTATCATCTAACTTCATCGCCCAATCCTTGCGATTTATATTTTGTCTTCTCCAAAATTTGCTTAATCTCGCGATTGGATACCTCCGCTTGCCCGTTTGCTTGCGGATGGTATGCTAATGCCACCTTGTGCTTGACCCCATATTTCGCAAGTAAAGTGCTCATCAATTTATTCACAAAGTGTGACCCCCATCGCTAATCAAATCTCTTGGGGTTCCAAACCGAGTGAATATATTATTCTTTAGGAATTTGAGCAACTTGCGCATCATTGATTTGTGCGGAATCGCCTCAACCCATCGAGATACGTATTCCACTGCAAGGGTAATGCATCGATAACCCGATGAAGATGGGAAGGGGCCCATAAAGTCGATCCCCCACACATCAAAGAGTTCGACCTCCATCACATTGGTCATGGGAATCTCATGTCATCTCGAGATGTTCCCCATCCGCTGGCACCTATCACACTGCTGCACATATAGATAGAATCATTAGATAATCTAGGCCAGTATAAACCACTTTGCAATACCTTTGCCGCCGTACGTGTCGGACCGAAGTGTCCCCCGGAAGGTGAAGAATGGCAATGTTGTAGAACTCCCTCCCACTCTTCTTGAGGCACACATCGTCGAATGATAGTTTATGCGCACCTCTTAAAGAGCAAGGGGTCATCCCACATGTAGAACTTGACATCATGGAGGAACTTCTTCTTTTGATAAGAAGATAAATCTGGAGGCATGACCCCTGTAACCAAATAATTAACAAAATCTGCATACCATGAGAATTTAGCCTGTAACACGAGAAGTTGCTCATCGGGAACTCCCCTTTAATTGCCTCCATGCCCGCTTTCTCCTCTTTCTTGTATTCCCTGTCTGGACAAGTGACCGGCTACTACATTCTCGCAACCCTTTCTATCCTAAATTTCCACATCAAACTCCCGCAACAAAAGGATCCACCGAATCAGTCTCGGTTTAGCATCCTTCTTGTCGAATAGATATTTGATCGCCGTGTGGTCGGTGTGGACTATCATCTTAGTTCCAATCAAGTAAGATCGGAACTTATCGAATGCAAACACAATTGCCAAGCATTTCCTTCTCTATGGTGGTGTAGTTTGCTGGCGCGGTCTAAAGTTCGCTCGCATAATAGATGGCTCGAACAACTTGTCTCTTTTTCGACCCAAAACAGCCCCAATCGCAAAGTCGGCATCGCACATTAGCTCGAAGGCGGTCGACTCCAATCAAACTACTAGAATTAGTGTTGTCACCAAAGCCTTCTTGAGAATCTCAAAAGCCTACAAACAATCATCGAAAAATTGAAAGCAGATATCTTTTTCCAATAATCGACTCAAAGGTTTAGTGATTTTAGAAAAGTCACGGATAAACCTTCTCAGAGAATCCGGCGTGCCCCAAAAAGCTTCTAATGGCCTTCTCGTTTGTTGGAGGTGGGAGTTTCTCAATCGCAACGACCTTTGCTCTATCAACTTCCAAACCCTGAGAAGAGACTCGGTGGCCTAATACAATGCCATCACGCACCATGAAATGGCACTTTTCCCAATTTAAAACAAGGTTAGTTTCCTCGCATCTCTGCAAAACTAGAGAAAGGTTATCCAAGCAATGATCAAATGAGTCTCCAAACACAGAAAAATCATCCATAAAAACCTCTATTATTTTCTCAATGAAATCATGAAAGATAGCCATCGTGCATCGCTAAAAAGTTGTGGGGCGCGTTGCTTTGAATGGTTTGAATCATGCGGAATGCAAATGTACCATAGGGGCATGTAAATGTCGCTTTCTCTTGGTCTTCCGGGGCAATCATGATCTTGTTATACCCGGAATAACCATTGAGAAAACAATAGTAATCATATCCCACCAAGCGATCTAAAGCATCATATCAATAAAGGGAATGGGAAAGTGATCTTTGCGAGTAACATCATTTAACTTCCTATAATCAATGTAAATACGCCACCCAAGAACTACTCTAGTTGCAATAAGCTCATCACTTTCATTTCTAACTACAATCATCCCCCCTTTCTTTGGTACCACTTGCACCAGGACTTACCCAAGAACTATCGAAATAACATATATAATTCCAAAGATCTAACCATTTTAAAACCTCTTTTCGATCGAATTCTTACATTATAGGGTTTAATCTTCTTTGATTTTGCACCGAAGGTTTATAGACATCTTCCATTCTAATCTTATGCATCACAATCGATGGACTAATGCCTTTTAAATCGAGAGATTAACCAACCTATCGACGACTTATGATTTCTTAACACCCTAAGCAATTTGTCAAGTTGAACTGAAGTTAAAAGAGATGATATGATTACCGGACTCGTGTTATTCACTCCAAGGAATGCATATTTGAGATGCTCGGGTAAGGGTTTGAGTTACGGGTTCGAAGTGGCCTCTTCGGATAGTCGCATGGGTGCCGTGCTCGGGGTACGGGCCGTACTCTCTTCATGTATCTCGTCTTTTTCTCTCGACCTTAGGCACGGGCCGTGCTCAGTCCGATATTCCAGCTTTTTCTTCGACTATGCGCACGACCCAGCGTGCTTTCAGTAGTATGGGTCGCGCGCCCATAGAATGGACTCCCGCACATTTTTTCGCATGTGTGCGCCTCTTGCGCTCCTTGATAGCTCCGTATGTTATCTAAAGCACAAACGCAATCATACAAGTTTTGGTTATCATAATCAATCATCATGTTTGATGTTGAACACGAATGTGTCAAACCAAACTCTAAATTATCCCTAAACAATGTATGATCCGCATACTCATAAATGCAAGATTCAACTACGTCTATGAAATTACAATGTTCAACACCATCATGAAATTGAAGTGCCTTATAGATAGTAAATAAAACATGCTCATCATTAACCCATAACGTGAGCTCTCCTTTTTGCACATCTATTGAGGCCTTCCCCGTAGCTAGGAATGGACACCCAAGTATCAAAGGGACGTCTTTGTCCTCCTCCATATCCATCACCAAAAAATCCACAGGGAATATGAATTTATCTACTTTGACAAGAACATCCTCGATGATTCCTTTTGATACGTGAGTGATCGGTCCGTGAGTTGTAAGGTGACCATAGATGGCTTCACCTCTCCCAATCTAAATTGCCACGAAAATAGACAAAGGCATCAAGTTAATACTCGCTCCTAAATCACAAAGTGTTTTCTTAAAGAAAACATCACCAATAGTAGAAGGGATAGTAAAACTCCAGGATCTTTTAATTCTGGTGGTAGTTTTCTTTGGATTATCGTGACCGCACTCTTCGCCGATTGGTTGTCTCAAAACTAGTCATCTTTCGCTTTTTGACATAACATCCTTCAAAAATTTAGCGTAATTGGGCATCCGCTTCAATGCGTCTGGCAAAAGGAATGTTAATATGCGCAGTTTCTTAAAAATATCCAAAAACTTAGCAAATTGCGCATCAAACTTTTCTTTTGAAAACGTTGGGGAAAAGGAAGGGGAATATTAAGTTTAGAAATATCGGGGTTAGAGGAAGATTTAAGCTTCTCGGACTCTTTTTGTTCAAAGCAAGATGATCCTCAACTCCTTCCTCGGCCTCAACATTGCCATTTGCTTCAATTTCCGCATCTCCGGCATGTCGATCGCAGCCTCGCAGGCGCACGGGCGGGCGTGTGGTGGCGCACGGGCCGTGCCCCTGCGACTATTCAAGTAATTTTGGTATTTTCGACCCTCGTATTCCGGTCCCCACTCAGACGAATGGATTTACACGCTCCTTTAGATTAACGTCGGTGTTGCTCGAAAATTGGCCTTTTCGATGCCGCCCACCAATAATTGTAGCTATTTGACCAATTTGGGTTTCAAGATTCTTCATCCGAGATCCCAATTGTGTGACATGGTTTTCGATTTTATCCAGCTTTGCCTCATCCTTGTTGAATCTGTTCCTCGTCTCACTCATAAACGAGGTCAAAATATCCTCCATGGTTGGCTTAGACTCCACAAGAATGACACCATTTGTCATATTAAACCCGGTGGTAGTTGCATCACGTTCTTCGTGTTTGCGTAGGAGAAGTTCTCGTGGTTCCTCAAACCCGGATGGTAATTGGTAGGAGTTTGATTGTTCGAAAATTATTGAAATTCCGATTATTAACATAATTTGCTTTCTATCGATCTAGCGGAACTCCCCATTACTTGCACCCGCATTTCCCTCATTTGCTTTTGTCAAAGCACTCAATTGGTTTGTCAATATGGCCATCTGGGTCGTCAACTCTTTAATTGGGTCCGAATCGTAAACTTGGGCTACCTTTCACATTAGTCCTTTTGGAGGGCCACCGATAGCTATTCATGGCCATCTCCCCAATAAGTGAATGCATCTCCGGAAACCTCGCAAAGTAGGGCGTCCCTGCCGCAAAGATCCACAAATGACTAGTCCGCCCCATCAACCCATTGTAAAACAAGCGAGTTGTTGATCTTCGGAAATCCGTGATGCGGGCACCTTCTCAACAAATCCTCGAATCTCTCCCAGGCCTCATACAAAGGCTCGTGAGTCAAACTCGCTGAACCGAGTGATCTCACTTTTGAGTCAGAGTGTCTTGCTTGGTGGGAAGTATTTAAACAAAAACCTCGACTCACTCATCCCGATTGTTCACACTCCCACGAGTTAGGGTGTCTAGCAGTTCCTAGCCTTATCCCTTAAAGAGAAAGGGAATAGGTGAAGACGTATATAGCATCATCAGTCACCCTATTCATCTTGATAGTATTGCAAATCTGTATGAAGTTCGCAAGATGAGAGTTGGGATCTCGGACGGAAACCCCAAACCGATTCTCGTTGCACCATCGAGATCGTGGTGGCTTCAACTCAAAGTTATTCGCATTGATTGGGACATTAGCAATTCCACCATAGTTACGATTGGTCTCGGGCGAAAGTAATCGCGAATTGCTTGTCGCTAGATCGCTGAAAATGGAACCTCCGTATTGGTAACTCGACGCGTTGACCTGTTGGCCCAGCTTGTTACCTCCATTTACGACCCCATTATTGCCTCCGTTGTTACCTTTACGCCCGCCATAGTCCGTTCTTTTTGTTTTTTTCGCTCGTTTAGTAGCCGCACTATTTCGCCTAGCAAAATTCTCAACTCCGGTATGAACGGTGCTAATTCTCCTTGCTTCGAGCGAGTGTTCATGCATTACCCCGAACCATGTTAGGAAATTTATTTTATAGATTTTGATGAATGCCATGTAAAACTTAGATTAGTATGTTGGCACTCCATTTTTTCTTTGTAATTTTTATTGAAATAGATAGAAATTTGAATGAGTGAGACAAGTCACTATGCCTATGAAGTACAAGGAGTCAATCGGAGAAATAAAGTAAAGAACTCCGTTGTAAAACAATTTGAGTGTTGACAAGGAAGAAGTCTTGGAACTCGACCGGGGTAGTATCGGCTATGAATGAATCACTATGATGGAAACAAACCAAGACAACTCATGGAGCCGAGTTGAAGTGCAAATCAAATCGCCCTGATAGAAACAATTAAATGAAGACAATCAATTCAAGCCGTTGCAAACATAGCATGGAAGGTTACTTATTTGAGTAATATCCCCATGATTTCGTGCACTAAGAATAAACTAATATAAATGCGTGCATTATAATAAGCAAAAAGTGGACATTCAAGAGTACGAGGTAGTGGATGTCTCACATGCCCGAAAAGCACAAGGAGGAAATCGATGTCTAGTTGGATTATCATTTGAATAATTGTCTATCTCCTCAACGGACAATATTTCAAATGATACTATATAAGGATCAAGATTCAAAAAGAAAAGGACAATGCGATGATGCGTACACAAACTTGAGAAGAAGAACATGGAAAAACAAAATAGATACGCATAAAAAGTTGAATAGAAAAATTATATTTCTTCAAGTCCAAACCTATCGATTTCAACATCCAACACATATTGTGAAGGACTTTGAAATCATCAAAGTTGAAGAGAAAACTTTAAAACTTTGGGGTCTACATTTCTAGAGTGGAAGTGTAGTAAAAATTCAAATTGCTTGGAGGGTCAGGGTGATCAAATCAAACAACTTGATCAAGTGGGTTGTAGTAACAAAGCGCAAATTTGCCTCGTGAAGAAGTCGAGTCACAAGAGAAGCCGACCGGGTGATCAAGGCATCTCTAGATCGAAAGTCAAAGGAACAAGTCACCGGGTGATCAAGACTTGGTTCTAGATCGTGAACCACTTTGTAACTCGATCAATACATAGTGGATTCCTCCGGGAGTTGGGAAGAGAGGATTAGAAGAATTACCCCATCTTCGAACCTCTATAAATATTGTGTCTATTTATTTTCAAAGATTTTAATTCTTGCATTATTTATTTACTTGATGAATTGAGATATATCCTAAGTGATAACAAGCTAAGCATACAATAACAAGTGTTAAGATCATATTAGTTATTGTTAAGATCATATTTAGTTAATTTTTAAAAGGGTGTTAAGACTTACGCTTTGAAAAACCAAGTCACTCTATAAGTTGTTTTATAAAACCACTAAGTTACTTTTAAATCACTCACTGAGTCCGCTTATAGTAACTCGGTGACTTGAAATAACTCTATTTAATCAAAAAAATTTAAAGAAGGTTTATTCAACCTCCCCTTCTAAACCTTCTAATATACCCTTGGGACCTACAAACCAACTAAAGAAAACAAGTCAAATATAGTAGAAGTAAAATTAAACAACAAATTAAAAAGAAAGAAAAATATCTAAATAAAAAATAATTCTATTTATCGCAATATTAGTACTAAAAATTTAATTAGTCCCCCTTACAACGGTGCCAAAAACTTGTTCGCCTTATTTTTTAGCTTCACCGCAAGTGTACGGTGCAGTTTATAGAATAGGGTTAGCAAGGTCGAATCCACGAGGGACTAATAAATTAATGTACCAAGATCGATTATAATAGCCTTATTTTTATCAAGTACCAATCTATACGCTCGAGTTGAGTCACTTTATCCATATTTCCCTACCTTAACCAAAGAGCCTTCATTACAACCATAAACAAAGTCCTTTCTGATTTGTGAATTGCATACAAATGAGTGGCGGAGATGTGAGACGATTTGCAAGCATATGGTAATTCTTCAACATTGATATGACTTGAGCGAATACACGTCCCTTATTATTCTAGTGAGTAGAGTATACACTTTATCCCTGAGAGGCATGATTTGAAGTGTTTTACCATGATTTTGATAGACTTGTTCTCCGTGTTGGTTATTTGAAACTTGGTTGGTTTGTGTTTGATGTCCATTGATATATGACATGAATTGTGATGCGGTGTTCTTGAGTTGCTCTTCTTTACCCCATTTGTGTTGTCTTGTTTATAAAGTGTTGACCGGGACTATCAACAGTTTAAGTTTGGGGGTTTGATTGACATGTATTTTGCATGTATTTTGGGCTTAATCTTGGCTAGAATGTGTTGATATGCATGCATTATATGAGTAAATAGGGTTTTATTTCTATTTTGTGGAAAAGGATTACACTTTGCTCGTTTTGTAGGAATTTATCGCTAATTGTAGCATTTTGGCAACAAATCGAGCATTGCAATCTCAAATACTTGATGTAAAAGACAAAGTTTGGAGTCGAAGCGAGAAGAAGTCGGATGAACGGGCGAAAAACGGAAGAAAATAGCCAAGTGCTTGATGTTACGGTGAGCATGGGAAGGGCGTGCACCACTAGCACAACCCGTGATCAACCCGCATTGAAGACCCAAGTGTTCGACCTAGAGCACGGGCAGCCCATGCCATATGGGCACGCCTTCTCTCTTGAAAGATGGACAATCCATGCGGCACCAAAGACGGATCGTGCCAAAGGGGCACGACCGTGCTCCTCTCGGGAAAAATAGAGGTTAATCCGTTTTCAACTAGGTTTCACCCAAACGAAGTACAAATAGACACGGGCGGCCACAAAAAGGACACACTGATTTTTACCCTAGAAACCAGGAGAAAAGAGCAGGTTTTCCATCGGAAACTTCGAGAGATCGATCAAGACCGCAACCACACCTTCGAGGATTGAAGATAGATCAAGAGATCGTCATCATCCCCGAGTTACTCATTCCATCGTATCGTTATTTCAATTAGTTAGATTTTGATTATGAATAATTTGTCTATGAATTGTTTATCTTCAATGTCCGGCTAAATACTTTGTGATTCCGGATTTGGGAGTAGGTTAATAAACACTTTTATTTGATGATTAATGATAATTGAAGTTAATGTTTTCTTCCTCTATTCAAGTACTTTGCTTTAATTCTTGTTTTTATCAAAAGGCCATTGGTTTAAACTTGTTTGATGTATTGATTCATAATTCTAACCGATGAGTTTCAATATTAGATCTTGAGTACTTGACACAAATAAATTGCATGATTGAGAAGTCTGTGAATATTTGTGAGACCTTATAATCTTTTGAACTTTTGGGAGTTGGATATCTCATGTTGAGTAGAGATGCTAGCATAGATATTCCAATCAACGCTTTTACATACATCTCGAGAGAGATGGTAAATTACTTTGGTGATTGGTCTATAGAGAAGAATACATTTAACATTGGTTTGATTAATCGATAATAAAAGGGGGATATTAATCGTAACCATAACACAGAATCCATCTATCCATACCGATCTTTCAATCACTCTTTGCTTTGTTATTTTAGGATTAATTTTCGCTTTAGTATTAACAAAACCAATCCATCACGATTCGATCGTTGAGATAAAAATAGGGCTATTATAATCCAAAGACTTAGTACATTAATTTATTAATCCTGTGGATTCGACCTTGCGAACCATATTCTATAAATCAACCGTACACTTGCGGTAAAATTTGAAAAAAATAGCGAATGGTTTTTGGCACCGTTGTCGGGATTAATTAAATTTTTAGTACTAATTGCGATAAATAGAACTATTCTTAATCTAGACATTTTTTCTTTTCTTTTTAATTTGTTGTTTAATTTTACTTTTTCTTGTGGTTGACTTGTTTTCTTTAGTTGGTTCAGGTAGTGCATGATCACTCGCTCAAGCAAGGAGAATTAGCACCGTTCATACCGGAGGTTGAGGCTTTTGCTTGGCGAAATAGTGCAACTACTAAACGGGGCGGAAAAACAAGAGGACCAAACTATGGCAGGAGTAGAAGATGACAACAGGTCAATAACGGGTCAATAACGGAGGTAACAACCAGGCCAACAGGGTCAATATCGAGTTACCAATACCAGAGGTTCCAGTGGCTCGATACCCAACAAAGAAGGCGATTCGCGATTACTTTACCAATCAATCGCAACTATGGTGGAATTGCCAATGTCCCAATCAATGCGAATAATTTTGAGCGCCAAAGATCGATATCGATGGTGCAACAGAATCGTTTGGGGGTCTCCGTCTGAAGATCCCAACTCTTATCTTGCAAATTTCATACACATTTGCAATACTATAAAGATGAATGGGGTGACTGATGATGCTATACGTCTTCGCCTATTCCCTTTCTCTGTAAGGGATAAGATTAGGAAGCGGCTAGGCACTGTTCGCCTTATTTTTTTTTAGCTTCACCGAAAGTGTACGGTATAGTTTATAGAATAGGGTAAGCAAGGTCGTATCCACGGAGACTAATAAATTAGTGCGCTAAGTATTGAACCAAGATAGTTTTATTTTTATTTAGACGATCAAAATTGGATGATTGTTGTATTGAGATTAAGACAATTTAAATCACTAAAACACAAGATTAACATAATACAAATGATAGAAGTATCAAGGTAATGAAATGGATTTCTCGAGTTAAGGTTTCGATTAATAATCCTCTTGTTGTCCGGTTTAATCAAGCCATGTTATTATCAATATTCCTATAAGACGATCACAAAGCTATTTAATCCTCCCTCTCGAGATGCATATAAAACGTAGATTGAAAACATTATGCTAGCATCTCTACTCAACATGAAGCATTCAACTCCCAAAAGTTTAAAAGATCAAATGTCCTCAAAAATATTTACAAACCTCTCGATTCATGCAAATATTTGTGTCGAGTATTCAAGATCTAATATTGAAACTCATCTTTCGAATTATGAATCAATATATCAAACAAGTTAAATCATTGATCAAGTTATAAAACAAGAATAAGCTCAAAATACTCAAATAGACTTCAAGATAATAACTTCAACTAAGATTAAAACATCCAACAAGAGTTCATTAATCTACTTCCAAAACCCGAAATCTCTAGAGTTTAGCTACACATGATTAAACAACTTATAAACAAAGTGTTCAAAGCCATTACAAATGAAAATGAAAGATTGAAACTAAAAGAGAATGCAAAAACTTAGGAACATCGACAATCTCTCGATATATCTCCGTTCTTCAGGCTCGATGCAACCCGATTGTCTCCTTGATATCTCCTTCCAAGAGTTTACTCTTGTCTTGTATTGTAGATCCCAAAAATGCCAGAATCTCCTTGTGTGCGCCCCAAAAGCCTTTTTATACCCACCATCAAGTTTAGGGCATAATGTTTGCAGATTATAGGATTCTGAAACAGACGCACGGTGGAAAGTGCGTCGGAGCACGGGTTACCCGTGCGCCACCCCGCTAAAATAATCCAACTCTCTGTAGGGATCACGGGTGGTGCGTCGGAGCACGGCCTACCCGTGCACCACTTCAGGTGAAATAATCCAACTCTGTAGGGCGCACGGGTCATGCGGCCGATGCATGGGCTACCCGTGCGCCATGCTGCAGCTCCGATTATCTTCATACAGGGGTGCACGGGTGGTGTCTGAGGCACGCCCAACCCGTGTGCCCCTTGTCTTTTCCGTAGACGCTCAATTTTCGCTCTTTTAGGCTTCACTTTTCGTATACCCACTCAATTCTCCGTGTTTCCACTTTGCTTTCCTCGTATTCGTATTCAATTTGCTTCAAATATCATGAAATTCCTACAAAATAAGCAAAGTGTAATATCTTTTCCACAAGGAGTGAATATGTAACATTTAACGCGAGTATGTGCATGTTTACTCATCATTATAGCTCGAAATACGCCTCAAAATACATGCAAAACTCACACCTATCAAAATCCCCCAAAATGTCATATTTAACCCCTTCGTACGGCGCACGGGTGGTGCGTCAAGCACGAGCTACCCATGCGCCACCCCGATGAAATTTCTCAACTCGTAGGCGCACGGGTGGTGTGCTAACGCACGGCTACCCGGCGCACCAGACAACAATTTAATTTTTTTTTTGAATAAAAACACACAAAAATGAAACAAAAACACACAAATCGCACTCATTAATAGAAACACGCATATCAAATCACTCAAATCACACAAAATTGAAACTAAACACACACAAAAATGAAAGTCACACGAAAAACCGTTGGGTTGCCTCCCAACAAGCGCTATATTTAACATCTTTGGCTTGATGCCCGTTAATTCCGATTATGATCTTTGCAAAATGAGGTTTGTCACCTCATCGTGCGGTTTTCCATGCCAATCCCGCTCACTTGGATTTACACCTCTCTTGATCAATGCTAAAGGAGGTTTTTCATGTTTGTCAACTATCCATGCGTTCTCCTCTTCATCGTGTGAATGGTACATGCACGCTCTTGGTTCAATATCAGGCTTTTGTGCCTTTCCTTCTTCTTCATTGATAATCCCCGCATATTATCTTTAGCATGCACACAATTATTCAACCTATTAGCTTGAGTACATGAATTAGCAATTGTTGTTGTTTTACAACCATTAAAACCATCATGTTTTTTCACATTCGAAAAATGGAAAATGAAATACGCTCATCATCAACTTGTAATGTAAGCTTCCCTTTCTTCACATCTATTAGTGCTTCCGCTGTTGCCAAAAATGGACGCCCAAGTATAAGAGGGTGTCACAATCCTCATTCATATCTAGCACTAGAAAATCCACGGGGAATATGAATTTATCGACTTTTATGAGCACATCTTCTAGTATCCCCTTGTTGGATGTACGAGTGATCTATCTCATGAGTTGTAGGGTGACGGTGGATAGTCTCACTTCTACGAGTCCAAGCTTCCCGAGAATGGACAAAGCGGCATCAAATTAATACTAGATCCTAGATCACAAAGTACATTATCAAAGAAAATATCGCCTATTGTACAAGGGATAGTGAAACTCCCGGATCTTTCAACTTTTTGCGGTATTTTCCTTTGTATGAGTGCGCTACATTCTTCCGTCAAGTTGACAATCCCATTCTCCGCCCATTTGTTCTTGTTGGACATCGCTTCCCCTAAAAACTTCGCATTATTTGGCATATGTTTCATTGCTTCCGCAAAAGGAACGTTAATGTGCAATTTTTAAACATGCCCACAAATTTAGCAAATTGATTATTCAGATTAGTCTTGTCAAACAATCGGGAAAGGGAAGAGGAATATTATATTTCAACAAATTAGAGTTAGGATACGATTCACGTTTCTTGGTTCTTTTTTGTTTATCTATTTGTTGCTCGGTTCCTCCTTTAACTTTCATATTGCCTTTGGCGTCGTTTCGTCATTTCCTGAATTTGAATGGTAGGTTCGGCATCACACACGACCTGGTCGTGCGTTGATACATGGGTCGACGTGACTCCGACGCCACACCAAGATCGGCATTTTCGGACTCTTCATTCTCTTTTCCACCCCATACATGGATGGCATTGCAATGTTCCCTCGGGTTGACCTCGTGTTGTTGCTTGAAATTGACCCTTTTGATGTTGACCACCCACAATTGTAGCCAATTGACTCATTTGAGTCTCCGATTCTTTATCGAGCTTGTCACTTGTTGTTCTATCTTATCCATCCGAGAATCTTGCTTAGCGAGGCTCCTCGTATCATTCATGAATGCAAGATTGATTGATTTATGAAGGAGGTGAGTGCATCTTCCAACGACGATTTGCCTTCTCCAATTCCATTTCCACTTGAAGCATTAAATCCTGGCGCGGAGGTTGTAACACATTCTTTGTATTTGCGTAGGAAAAGTTTTCATGATTTCTCAACCCCGAATGGTAGTGCGTTGGTTTGAATTATTCCTAAATTGTTGAAATCGGTTATTCACATAATTTACCTCTTCCATCGGATATAGAAGAGCTTCACTACCCATGCTCGTGCACGCTTCCTCGCCCCTTCGTAAATACACTCAATTGTGTTGTCAAAGCCGCTACTTGTGCCGCCAATGTTTTAATTAGGTCCAATCCGAGATTTCGCTACTCGTTGTACATTAGATCTTCAGGATGGCCAGTAATCGTTCATGGCCATTTCTCAAGAAGTTGCAAGGCATCTTGTGGAAACCTTGCCAACAATGCTCCTCCCATTTGCGGCATCTACAAAGGCCCTCGTTTGTCCCATTAAACCATTGTAGAAGAAACATAATTGTTGATCCTCCGGAAACCCATGTTGTGGACATCTACGTAACAAATCCCAGAAACCTTTCCCAAGCATCGTACAAAGGCTCGAGTCAAACGCTTCGGAATTGAGTGATCTCGCTTTTGAGCCGCAAAGTTTTGTTTTCGGTGGAAAGAATTTAAACAAAAACTTTTGGCTCATTCGTCCCATGTGCTTACACTCGCCTTGCGTCAAAGTACCCAACCAATTTTCGCCTTATCCCGTAAAGAGAATGGGAACAGCGCAATCTTATGGCATCATCTCGATACTCCATTCATTTTGATCGTATTGCATATTTGGATAAAATGCGCAAGGTGAGAGTTTGGATCTTGATTGCGAACCCCCAAACCGATTCTCGTTGCACCATGTTGATCTGGCTTCGGTTTGAGCTCAAGTTGTTGGCATTGATAGGAATATGGGCAATACCACAAAGAATTACGATTCGTTTGTGGTCGAAAGTAATCACGAATGGCTTGTCACAGACCGTATCGGTAACTCATTTCCACCATTGTTTGCCAAGATTGGTAACTCGTTCAAATCCCCCATTATCGGATTGTGTTGTCTTTCACCGCCTGGTGGTGGTCGACCGATTCTTCTCGCGAAGGCCTCGACTTCCGGTGATAAGCGGTATCAAGTCCCCTTGCCTCGAGGGCGTGTTCATGCACTACCCGAACCGAACTAAAAGAAACAAGTCAAATAATGAAGAATTAAAGCAAATCCAAAATGTAAAAATAAAATTGTCTAAATTAAAATTAATTCTATCTATCGCAATATTAGCACCAAAAATTGTATTAGTCCCCGCAAACAGCAGCCAAAAACTTGTTCGCCTTATTTTTAGCTTCACCGCAAGTGTACGATGTAGTTTACGGAATAGGGTAAGCAAGGTCGTATCCACGGAGACTAATAAATTAGTGCGCTAAGTATTGAACCAAGATAGTCTTATTTTTATTTAGACGATCAAAATCGATGATTGTTGTATTGAGATTAAGATAATTTAAATCACTAAAACACAAGATTAAGATAATACAAATGATAGAAGTATCAAGGTAATGAAATGGATTTCGAGTTAAGGTTTCGATTAATAATCCTCTTGTTGTCCGGTTTAATCAAGCCACGTTATTATCAATATTCCTATAAGACGATCACAAATCTATTTTATCCTCCCTCTCGAGATGCATATAAAACGTAGATTGAAATACTTATGCTAGCATCTCTACTCAACATGAAGCATTCAACTCCCAAAAGTTTAAAAGATCAAATGTCCTCACAAATATTTACAAACCTCTCGATTCATGCAAATATTTGTGTCAAGTATTGAAGATCTAATATTGAAACTCATCTTTTGAATTATGAATCAATATATCAAACAAGTTAAATCATTGATCAAGTGATAAAACAAGAATAAGCTCAAAATACTCAAATAGGCTTTAAGATAATAACTTCAACTAAGATTAAAACATCCAACAAGAGTTCATTATTCTACTTCCAAACCCCGGAAATCTCTAGAGTTTAGCTACACATGATTAAACAACTTATAAACAAAGTGTTCAAAGCCATTACAAATGAAAATGAAAGATTGAAACTAAAAGAGAATGCAAGAAAACTTAGGAACGCCGACAATCTCTCGATATATATCCGTTCTTCAAGCTCCGATGCAACCCGATTGTCTCCTTGATATCTCCTTCCAAGAGTTTACCCTTGTCTTGTGTTGTAGATCCCAAAAATGCAGAATCTCCTTGTGTGCGCCCCCAAAAAGCCTTTTATACCCACCATCAAGTTTAGGGCATAATGTGCAGATTATGGGATTCAGCGCAGACGCACGGGTGGTACGTCGGAGCACGGGTTACCCGTGCGCCACCCTCACTGAAATAATCCAACTCTCTGTAGGGTGCATGGGTGGTGCGTGAGCACGGCCTACCCGTGCGCCACTCCGGTGAAATAACCCAACTCTCTCGTAGGTCGCACGCGTCATGCGTCGATGCATGGGCTACCCGTGCGCCATGCTGCAGCTCCAGTTATCTTCATACAGGGGTGCACGAGTGGTGTCTGAGGCACGCCCAACCCGTGTGCCCCTTGTCTTTTCCGTAGATGCTCAATTTTCGCTCTTTTAGGCTTCACTTTTCGTATACCCACTCAATTCTCCGTGTTTCCACTTTGCTTTCCTCGTATTCGTATTCAATTTGCTTCAAATATCATGAAATTCCTACAAAATAAGCAAAGTGTAATATATTTTCCACAAGGAGTAAATATGTAACATTTAACGCGAGTATGTGCATGTTTAATCATCATTATAGCTCGAAATACGCCTCAAAATACATGCAAAACTCACACCTATCAAGACCCTAACTCAGGGAGTGTGAACAATTGGGATGAGCCGAGTCGAGGTTCTTGTTCAAATATTTCCCACCAAGTAAGACACTACAGACTTAAAAGCAAGACCACTCAGTTCATGCGGTTTGATTGTGAGCCTTTGTACGAGGCTGCGAGAGATTAGGGATTTGTTGAGGAGGTGCCCGCAACATGGATTTCCGGAGGATGAACAACTCTGTTTCTTTTACAATGGGTTGATGGGATAAACTAGATCATTTGTGGATGCTTTGCAGCAGGGGGCTCGCTACTTGCGAGGTTTCCGGAGGATGCGTTCAACTTAGTAGACGAGATGGCCATGAATAGCTATCGGTGGCCCTCCGAGAGGACTAATGTGAAAAGGGTAGCCGAAGTGTCCGATTCGGACCCAATTAAGGAGTTGACAGCCCAGATGGCCGTACTGACAAACTAATTAAGTGCTTTGACAAAGGCAAATGAGGGAAACGCGGGTGCAAGTAATGTGGGAGTTCCTCTAGATCCGATAGAGGAAGAAAATTATGTGAATAACCGAATTTCAACAAATTCCAGAATAATCAAAATCCCACTCATTACCATCCGGGCTTGAGGAACCACGAGAACTTCTCCTACGCAAACACGAAGAACATAATGCAACCACCACCGGGTTTAATGTGACAAATGGTGTAATTATCGCAGATCCTAAGCCAACCATGGAGGATATGTTCACCTCGTTTATGAGTGAGACGAGGAACAGTTCAACAAGGATGAGGCAAAGATGGATAAAATCGAAAACCATGTCACCCAATAGGGGTCCCGGATGAAAATCTTGAAACCCAAATTGGTCAAATAGCTACGATTATTGGTGGGCAAAGATCGTAAAGGCCAATTTCCGAGCAACACCGAGATAAACCTAAAGGGCAGTGTAAAGCCATTCGTCCGAGGAGTGGAACGGAATACGAGGGGCCGAAAATACCGTAAAATTCTCGAAAAATCACAAGAAGGCACGACCGTGCGCCACCACATGGCCAGCCCGTGCGCTTTTGGAATGGCAATTGATGTGCCGGGAGATACGAAACCGAGGTAAATGGCGAGGTTGAGGCCGAGGAATGAGTTGAGGACCATCGTCTTTGAACAAAAAGGGCCGAGAAGCTTAAATCTTCCTCTAACCCCGATATTTCTAAACTTAATGTTCCCTTCCATTTCCCCAACATTTTCAAAAGAAAAAGTTAGATGCGCAATTTGCTAAGTTTCTAGATATTTTCAAGCGCATATTAACATTCCTTTTACTGCACGCATTGGAGCGGATGCCCAATTACGCAAAAAATTTTGAAGGATGTTATGTTAAAAAAGCGAAAGATGATTGGTTTCGAGAAGGTCAATCGGATGGAAGAATGCAAAGGCAATAATCCAAAGAAAACTACCACGAAATTGAAAGATCCGAGGAGTTTCACTATCTCTTGTGCTATTGGTGATGTTTTCTTTAAGAAAACACTATGTGATTTAGGAGCGAGTATTAACTTGATGCCTTTGTCTATTTTCGTGCAACTTGGGTTGGGAGAGGTGAAGCCATCTACGGTCACCCCTACAACTCGCGGACCGATCACTCACATATCCAAAGGGAATCATCGAGGATGTCTTGGTCAAAGTGGATAAATTCATATGCTCTGTGTATTTCTTGGTTCAACATGGAGAAAGATAAAGACGTCCATTTGATACTTGGGCGCCCATTCCTAGCTACGGGTAAGGCCTTAATAGATGTGCAAAAGGGAGAGCTCACGTTAAGGGTTAATGATGAGCATGTTTTATTTACTATCTATAAGGCACTTCAATTTCATGACGGTGTGGAACATTGTAATTTCATTGACGTAGTTGAATCTTGCATTGATGAGTATGCGGATCATACATTGTTTAGGGATAATTTGAGTTTGGTTTGACACATTCGTGTTCAACATCAAACATGACCATTGATATTGATAACCAAGACTTGTATGATTGCGTTTGTGCTTTGGATAATATGCGGGGAACTACCGAGGAGCGCAAGTGGTGCGCATGCGTAAAAAAACGACGGGAGTCGGTTCTCTTGGGGCGCATGGCCCGTGCTCTAGAGCACGCCTGTGTCATGCGCATAGTCAAGGAAGAAATGAAAAATTCGGACGACGACACGACCCATGCCCAAGGTCGAAGAAAATCCTGGGAAAGTTGAAGATGGCACGGCCGTGCCCGTGCCACGAGCATGGGCAGCCCGTGCGCCGTAGTCGAGACAAAAGATGAAGGACTCAAGATGGCATGGCGGTGCCCATCAAAGACGGACAACCTTGTGTGCCCATCCGACGAGACCATTTCAAACCAGAACTCAAGGCCTTGCCCGAGCATCTCAAATATGCATTCTTTGAAGCGAATAACACGAGTCCGATAATTGTATCATCTCTTTTAACTTCGGGGTTCAACTCGATAAATTGCTTAGGGTGTTAAGAAAACATAAGTCGGTGATAGGTTGGTCAATCTCGATTTAAAAGGCATTAGTCCATTGATTGTAATGCATAAGATTAGAATGGAAGATGTCTATAAACCTTAGACAAAATCAAAGACGATTAAACCCTATAATGCAAAAAGTCGTTAGAAAAACAGATTTTAAAATGGTTAGATCTTTGGAATTATGTATGCTATTTCGAGCGGTTCTTGGGTAAGTCCGTACAAGTGGTGCCAAGAAAGGGGGGATGACGGTAGTGAGAAACGAAAGTGATGAGCTTATTGCCACTAGAGTAGTTCTTGGATGGCTAATTTGTATTGATTATAGGAAGTTAAATGATGCTACTCGCAAAGATCACTTTCCCTTCCCTTTATTGATATGATCTTGATCGTTTGGCAGATATGATTACTATTGTTTTCTCGATGGTTATTCCGGGTATAATCGATCATGATTGCCCGGAGGACCAAGAGAAGACGACCTTTACATGCCCCTATGGTACATTTGCATTTCGCAGAATGCCATTCGGACTTTGTAACACGCCCGCTACTTTCCAAAGATGCATGATGGCTATCTTCCATGATTTCATTGAGAAAATAATGGAGGTTTTTATGGATGATTTTTCTGTGTTTGGAGATTCATATGATCATTGCTTGGATAACCTTTCTCTAGTTTTGCAGAGATGCGAGGAGACTAACCTTGTTTTAAATTGGGAAAAGTGCCATTTCATGGTACGAGATGGCATTATTTTAGGCCACCGCGTCTCGTCTCGCAGGTTTGGAAGTTGATAGAGCAAAGGTCGTGGCAATTGAGAAACTCCCACCTCCAACAAACGAGAAAGCCATTAGAAGATTTTTGGGGCACGCCTAGGATTCTCTGAAGGTTTATCCATAACTTTTCTAAAATTACTAAACCTTTAAGTCAATTATTAGAAAAAGATATCGCTTTCAATTTTTCCGATGATTGTTTTGCGTGCTTTTGAGATTCTCAAGAAGGCTTTGGTGACAACACCGATTCTAGCGATTCGATTGAGTCAGCCTTCGAGCTTATGTGTGATGCCAGCGACTTTGCAGTTGGGGCTGTTTTGGGTCAGAAAAGAGACAAGATGTTCAGAGCCATCTACTATGCGAGCAGAACTTTAGACAGCGCCCAACAAAACTACACCACCACTGAGAAGGAAATCTTTGGCAATCGTGTTTTGCATTCGACAAGTTCCGGTCTTACTTGATTGGAACTAAGACGATAGTCCACACCGACCACGCGACAATTAAATATCTATTTGACAAGAAGGATGCCAAACCGAGACTGATTCGGTGGATCCTCTTGTTACAAGAATTCGATGTGGAGATTCGAGATAGAAAGGGCTGCGAGAATGTAGTAGCCGATCACTTGTCCAGACTGGAATACAAGAAGGAGGAGAAAGAAGGCACGGAGGCAATTAAGGAGGAGTTCCCCGATGAGCAACTTCTGATGTTACAAGCTAAATTCCCATGGTATGCAGATTTTGTCAACTATTTGGTTGCGGGGGTCTTGCCTCGGATTTATCATCTTATCAAAAGAAGAAATTCCTCCATGATGTCAAGTTCTACATGTGGGACGACCTTTTCCTCTTTAAGAGGTGTACCGACACCATCATTCGACGATGTGTGCCTCAAGAAGAGTGGGAGGAGTTCTACAAAGTGTCATTCTTCACCTTTCGGGGACACTTCGGTCCAACACGCACGTGCTGTGGCAAAGGTATTGCAAAGTGGTTTATACCGCCTACATTATATAATGATTGCTACCTATTTGTACAACGAGTGTGATAGGTGCGGCGGATGGGGAACATCTCGAGATGACATGAGATGCCCATGACCGGTGTGATAGAGGTTGAACTCTTTGATGTGCGGGGATCGACTTCATGGGCCCCTTCCCATATTCATCGGGTTATCAATACATTATACTTGCAAAATGAGCACGTATCTCAACGGGTTGAGGCAATTCAAGCACGGACCAATGATGCACGAGTAGTGCTCAAATTCCTAAAGAAAAATATATTCACTCGGTTTGGAACCCCGAGAGCTTTGATTAGCGATTGGGGTCACACTTTGTGAATACGTTAATGAGCACTCTACTTGCGAAGTATGGGCTCAAGCACAAGGTGGCATTAGCATACCATCCGCAAAACAAACAAAGAGAGGTAGCCAATCGCGAGATTAAGCAGATTTTGGAGAAGAAGTAAATATAAATCGCAAAGATTGGGCCATGAAGCTAGATGACGACGATTATGGGTATATCTGACCGCATACAAGACACCATTGGGCACATCACCGTATCGTTAGTGTTCGGGAAATCGTGTCACTTGCCCGTCGAATTGGAGCATAAGGCATTTTGGGTGTGAAGAAGTTAAATTTTGACTTCCAAGCGGCCGGGTGAGAAGAGGCTCTTACACTTAAATGAGATGGAGGAATTAGGGATGAAGCTTATGAAAATTCCGGATTTACAAGGAGCGAACCAAAAGATGGCACGATCGAATGATAAAGAAAAGAGAGTTTTTACCGAATGAACAAGTCCTTTTGTTTAACTCGCGTCTTAAACTTTTTCCGGAAAACTTAAGTCTAGATGGTCGGGGTAGTTTGTGATAAAGAAAGTGTTAAATCCTCTGGGAATAGTGGAGTTGTTGAGCCGAGATGGGGAGACGTTCATGGTGAATGGCCGGAGGATCAAGCATTACTTGAGCCAGGGATCAAAAAAAGAGGTGACACGCCTCACTTTGCTCGCACCGTGATCGACTAAAAGGCGTCACGTGTAGATGTTAAATTTAGCGCTTGTTGGGAGCAACCCAATGGTTTTGTTTTTTGTTTCTTCCCATGTTTTCTTGGTTTTTTTTTTCCTTTTCTAAGTTAGGATTTAATTGCTTTCATATGTTAAAAGTTTTCCCTATTTCTTCTTTTAAAAAAATCGAAAAATAAAAAACAAGTACGGCAGACACCAAGACGGGGCGGCCCGTGCGCAAGGCGCATAGTCTTTGTGTGCACCGCACTGGGAGTTGTTGCTCGGCCCCTAGGCACGAATTGCACTTTTTATTTCGAATTTCTTGAGGATTATGAATTAGGGTTGCTATATGATACTTGTTTGATACGTTTGCCATGATTTTGATTGAAATTTTCTATTGGGCATTTTATCGAACACCTTGTGGGTTGATGAATTAGGATGATTTTAGGTTGATTTCTTGATAGATTATACATGTGCTAGATTGTTTAGGATGTTAGTGGCTAGGATTTCGGCACTTATATTGGTATTTGAGTTGAAAGCTTAATTGTGGATTAAATTGTTGAGATGAGACACTATGCCTTTGTTGGATTGTTGTATTAATTCATCGTTCATTTTACTTGGCACGTATGGATTCTCACGATTGTTTTGCCAGGTACTAATTCGAACAAATGGCTGAACCACAAAGAGGTCGGAGTGGACGTCGGAGACCCGCTCGGGAGATAGACCCAAATGACCCACTTGCCTATAGACTCACTTTCACCGAGCACGATATCTGGAGTGATGGAACACTCATCACTGTTCTTTCATACCCACACGCTATGCCGACGATGAGTGTACCGAGCTCTCGGGATACATGAGGAGGTGTGGCAAATGTTTGAACGAGTTGGATGGACCGCTTTCATGCAAGGGCGGTGGCCAACCTACAAGACACTCGCACTGAGTTCTTAAGCCCCGTCCAGGTTACGAAAATGCTACCAAGAAATGAGCCTCGAAAGAAAATCCATTACTGGTTGGGCAACGAATGGAGGAACGTCCACGATTGCCGAATCAATCATATTTTTGGGGTACCATCAAACGCACTGCATCGAACGATCGCAAATTACAACTCGCGTGAATTCTGGCGGTTGTTGATCGAAACCCCAAAACCGGCTTCATGCAATATGTCGCACGATCTTCCAAGGCCTCGTCACTCTGCAACCCCATATTCTCGTTATATTCAAAAAGTGACGGCCCATTCAGTGTTTGCTCGGTACAACAACGAGGGTATGCAAGCAAGGAAGCTATACCTACTATGGTGTATGCTCACCCGCACCTTATAACATGGCGGCATACTTTGTGGAACACGCCGTTTACATACAACAACATGACGTGGGGAAATCTTAATTGGGGAATGATAACCCCCATTGCGCAACATTTTGGGGTTGACATGAGCCGTATGGAGCCATTAGCGGGGCAGCAGGAAGCATCAACATGAGTGCCCTTCACACCATGAAGATCATCAAAGAATGAGGAGAATATCCTCTATTTTCAACAAAAAGTCGGGTCGGTGTTTCCCCTTCCTAACTCGCAGACTCAAAGTCGTGGTTGACAACCAAATCAATCGCTCATGTACTCGACTAACATATCGAGTCATGGAAGGTTTGACAAAGACGAAAAAGGAGAAGGGTAACCAGGTTACCTGGGACGAAGAGGACTTAGTGATGGAGGCGCAAGAGTGTGATAGGCATGAGTGAGGATTCGAGGGGCTTCCAGCAGGAGGCTTCGAGCAGACAACACACAGAGGCGGCCCGACATTCTAGAGAGCTCCCGAAAAGGCGAGGAGCGTGGGGACAATACGATCATGAAAGATTATGTGCCTTTGAGGAAATCTTGCGACATCATAGGAATTATTTTAGTGCTTTCCAAAGAGTCCAAAAACAAAGGTACCAAATCCCGGAGCAAAGGTACCAAGCCCATGAGCAGCGGGAGTTGGAGATATTGCAGACATTACATCGGATTGAGAATGGCATATCTCCGGGGCCACTACCCGCCGCCACCCCACATGTGATCAGTCATATCCACACTTTTCATTGAAATTCTACCTTCTCTTTCATGTGCTATAATTTCATTCAAGTTTGGGGGAGAGATAGTAATTTTTTGATGGGTATGGTGCTTGCATTCATTTAGTTGCATTTAGAGCATATAGGTTGCATTGCATTAGATGCTTGAATTTTTTTATGGTTTTAGCACGTTTATCGCTTTAGAATGTTTATTGCTTTCCTAGTTGTTAGGGAGTGAGTTGACCGCTATTGTGTGTTTGTTGTTTTGATTGTGATCTTGATCTTGGGAGCATGCGTGGATCGGTTTATGTTGTTTTGAATTGGGTGTTGAGCGTGAGTTGATCGGGTTGAGAATAATTAATATGGAGCATGTGCTTATTGGGATCATGGTTAATATGCTTTGAATTATGCACTTACAAGCTCGTGAGCTTTTGAGCCTTACCGATTTCATCTTATGCGTCTTGTTTGTGATTGAGTGTGTCATTCATGTTGATCTAAATTCTAGAACTTGCTGGTATCTCCGTCAAAGTCACATGTTGTATGCATTCATGAAAATGATTTTAGGCCATTTTTGTTAAGCCTTTCAAGCATTTTTGCCTACCTTATGATATTTGATTTCCCTAGTTAGCCAATTTGAGCCTATTGCCTCGATTTGTTGATAGCCACATTGCAAGCCTTAGAACTTTGTATGATATACATGTTACCCTAAGCTTGAGCATATAACATTGAGTGAGGGATAGAATAAAGTATTGAATGAAGGGGTATCGAGAAATTAGAAAATAGTTTATATGTTGGGTGCTTGGGAATAAAAGAAAAAGTAAGGGAGAAAAAAAAGTGAAGAATACTGCAAGGAGTCGGAAAAAAATCGATCGCAAATAAGTGAGTCGGCCATAAATGAAAATAGGTTGGAAATTGTGATGTAAGGCGAAGGTGAATGATGTGTATGAAAAAGAAGAAGGGAGAAATAGATAGGTGATAGGATATAAGGCGATTGGGAGTACATAGTTGATTTGTATTCGAATAGTTGCTTAAGAAAATAATGTGCTTACCAATCTATACGCTCGAGTTGAGTCACTTTATCCACATTTCCCTACCTTAACCAAAGAGCCTTCATTACAACCCTAAACAAAGTCCTTTATGATTTGTGAATTGCATACAAACGAGTGGCGGAGATGTGAGACGATTTGCAAGCATATGGTAATTCTTCAACATTGATATGATTTGAGCGAATACACGTCCCTTATTATTCTAGTGCGCAGAGTATACATTTTATCCCTAAGAGGCGTGATTTGAAGTGTTTTACCATGATTTTGATAGACTTGTGCTCGTGTTGGTTATTTGAAACTTGGTTGGTTTTGTGTTTGATGTCCATTGATAAATGACATGAATTGTGATGCGGTGTTCTTGAATTGCTCTTCTTTATCCCATTTGTGTTGTTTTGTTTATAAAGTGTTGACCGATCACAACAGAGTTTAAGTTTGGGGTTTGATTGACATGTATTTTGCATATATTTTGGGCTCAATCTTGGCTAGAATGTGTTGATATGCATGCATTATATGAGTATATAGGGTTTTATTCTTGTTTTGTGGAAAAGGATTACGTTTTGCTTGTTTTGTAGGAATTTATCGCTAATTGTAGCATTTTGGCAACAAATCGGAGCATTGCAATCGCCAATATTTGATGTAAAAGAAGAAGTTTGAGTCGGCGAGAAGAAGTCGGACGAACCGGGTGAAAAATGGAAGAAAATAGCCAAGTGCTTGATGTTACAGTGAGCACGGGCGGGCGTGCACCCCTAGCACGGCCCCGTGCTCAACCCATTGAAGACCCAGTGTTCGACCTAGAGCACGGGCAGCCCATGCCATATGGGCACGCCTGCTCTCTTCGTAAAGATAGACAATCCATGCGACACCCAACACGGCCGGGCATGCCAAAGGGGCACGAGGTGCTCTCCTGCGGGAAAACAGAGGTTAATCCATTTTCAACTAGGTTTCGACCCAAATGAAGTACAAATAGACAGGCGGCCACAAACAAGGACACACCGATTTTTACCCTAGAAACCAGAGAAAAGAGCAAGTTTTCCACCGAAACTTGAGAGATCGATCAAGACCACAATCACACCTTCGAGGATTGAAGATAGATCGAGAGATCATCATCATCCCCGAGTTACTCATTCCATCGTATCGTTATTTCAATTAGTTAGATTTTGATTATGAATAATTTGTCTATGAATTGTTTATCTTCAATGTCCGGCTAAACACTTTGTGATTCCGGGTTTGGGAGTAGGTTAATAAACACTTTTATTTGATGATTAATGATAATTAAAGTTAATGTTTTCTTCCTCTATTCAAGTACTTTGCTTTAATTCTTGTTTTATCAAAAGGCCATTGATTTAAACTTGTTTGATATATTGAATCATAATTCTAACCGATGAGTTTCAATACTAGATCTTGAGTACTTGACACAAATAGATTGCATGATTGAGAAGTCTCGTGAATATTTGTGAGACCTTATAATCTTTTGAACTTTTGGGAGTTGGATATCTCATGTTGAGTAGAGATGCTAGCATAGATATTCCAATCAACGGTTTTTACATACATCTCGAGAGAGATGGTAAATTACTTTGGTGATTGGTCTATAGAGAAGAATACGTTTAACATTGGTTTGATTAATCGATAATAAAAGGGGATATTAATCAAACCATAACCCGTAAATCCATCTATCCGCATTTTGATCTTTCAATCACTCTTTGCTTTGTTATTTTAGGATTAATTTCTTCTTTAGTATTAACAAAACCAATCCTTCACAGTTCGATCGTTTAGATAAAAATAGGCTATTGTAATCCAAGAATTAGTACATTAATTTATTAATCCCTGTGGATTCGACTTGCGAACCCTATTCTATAAATGAACCGTACACTTATGTAAAGTTTGAAAAAATAAAGCGAACAAATACATCAAACAAGTTAAACCAAAGGCCTTTTGATAAAACAATAATTAAAGCAAAGTACTTGAATAGGGTTGGAAAACATTAACTTTGATTGCAATGAATCATCAAATAAAAGTATCCATTAACCTACTCCCAAACTCGGGAATCACAAAGTGTTTAGCCAAACATAGAAAAGAAATAATCCATAGACAAATTATTAATGTTCATGTCTAACTAATTGAAAATAATGATACTATGGAATGAGTGAACTCGGGATGATGATGATCTCTCGATCTATCTTCAATCCTCGAAGGTGTGGTTGATGTCTTGATCGATCTCTCCATTCTCCCGGTGGAAAATTGCTCTTTTCTCTCGCTTTCTAGGCAAAAATCAGCGTGTTCTGTTTGTGGCCGCCCGTCTCTATTTGTACTTCGCTTGGGTCAAAACCTAGTTCACAACGAGTCGACTCTATTTTTCCGCAAAAGCGCACGGGCCGTGCGCTATGGCACGCCACTCGTCTTTGCCGCAAGAATTGTCCAAATTACTGAATGGAGCATGGGTCGTGCTATATAGCACGACCACCCCGTGCCGGTAGTCGAACCTTGAGACTTGAGTTTGGGGTTGAGCACGGGATGTGCTAGGGTAGCACACCGCCCATGCTCACCGTAGCAACCAAGATCACTGCTTTTTCTTCTCATTTTTGCCCGGTTCGATCGACTTCTTTCGATTCAACTCCAAACTTCGTCCATCACGTCAAGTATTGGAGGTTCTTTATTGCAATGCTCAATTGTTGCCAAAATGCTCCAATTATTCATAAATTCCTACAAAACGAGCAAAGCGTAATCCTTTTCCACAAAATAGAATAAAACCCTATTTACTCATATAATGCATGCATAGCAATACATTCTAGCCAATATTAAGCCCAAAATACATGCAAAATACATGCTAATCAATTCTTCCTTTCAGCTACTCCATTTTGTTGAGGTGTTCTTGAGCCGAAAAATTGTGACCATATCCTTGATTTCACAAAAGACTCTAAATTCTCCATCAAATTCTCCACCTCGATCACTCCGAATAGACTTAATAGTATCTTCCTTTTCATTTTCAATAAGTCTACACAACTTAACAAACTCATTAACGACATCGTTTTTATTTGCAAGAAAAAGAGCCCAAGTATATCTAGAAAAATCATCGACTATAACAAAAGTGTAATGTTTTCCACTTAGACTTGCCATACCAATATCCCCATACAAATCTAAATGAAGAAGATGTAGAGGCTTGGTTATGGAAATTTCATTTTGGGCTTAAAACTACTCTTAACTAATTTGTTCTTTTGACAAGTGTCACATAAGCCAAGATTTTCAAAGTTCAATTTGGGTAGTCCTTTTACAAGTTGGTTTTTGTAAATAGTTTGCAAATTTTATATCCAACATGTCCAAGTCGCTTTATGCCATAAACTAGTTAAATCATTATTGGCGACAAGACAAGAAACATTTGACTAACCAAATCACTTGTACAAATTTTGTAAAGATTGCTTTTCTATTTGCTTCACAAATAATTTTATCATTTTTGGAAATATGGCATTTTTCTTTATTGAAAACAACTTTATAATTTGAATCACAAAGTTGGCTAGCACTTATCAAATTAAACTTAATCCCTTCTACTAAAAGAACATTACTAAGAGAGAAAAAGAGTTATCAATTTCTCCATTTCCAAGAATTCTCCATTTTTGGAGCTTGATGTTGGTAAAAATTTCTTTTTTCCGGTCATATGGCAAGAACATCCGCTGTCCACGAGCCATTTTGAATCCTCCATAGTTGTTATAGCCCCTATAACCCACAAAAGAATTATTTTTAGGTACCCTATAGTTTTGGGGTCCATAGGGCTTAACTTTGAGACCTTTGGGTCTCCAAACATAGCTAAAATTGTTCTTCAATTTACAATGACTAACATAGTGACCAACTCTACCACAATAAAAACAAATAAGATTATGGGCACTACTATCACGCACAAAAGTAGGACCTTGGTCATTTTTCTTTGAAAGAGGTTGAAAAGGTTTATAATTAAGTCCTAATTTAGAATGCCCACCTCTTTGTGCATCTAAAATTTTTGTAACCTTATCCGTACTTAAATTAAAATGATGCACATCCTTTTTCAAACATTCAAGATCATTTGTGAGCGTTTGTTTTTCGGTTTCAAGAGTACGGACTTTAGTAAGAGTAAAAGCATGAGCTTTATCAAGAGATTCATAAGAAGTAATTAATTTATCTTTTTCTAATTTAAGCTCTTTATGCTCCTTTTTTAAAGTCTTGTATTTAACAATCAAATTTTGAAACTCATTATGTAATTCATCAAAGTCACATTATAATTCATCAACTAAGGAATAAAATGAAGCATTAGAGCGTACCTCGCTTTTTTTTCATCGCCTATGGCCATAAGACCATATTCGGATTCTCCTTCTTCATCGATTGTGGCAAGGAGTTCATCCCAAGTCTTGACATCCGCATTTAAAGCCTTTTTTTGGAAAAGACTTTTTCTTCTTTTGTTCCTTCTCCTCGAGTTTTGGGAAATCGGCTATGAAGTACTAATTTTTTTCCGCATTTAAAACACGAGTTGTCTCTCGGTTTTCTTGTCTTATTTTTATTCACAAATTTTGTGAATTTTTCGGACAAATGCGGTCGTCTCCTCATCATCCTCATCAAGATATCATAATATGAATTATTGGAAGAAGATGCTAGACCTTTAGGAATATTTTGCGTACCCGATTGAGTGTTAGATGATTTGAAATTTTTCCTCTCCTTGAGATAGACTTTGTAGATAAGTAGGTTCCGATGAGCTCATCGGATTTGAGTGTCTTGAGATTTTGTGCTTCGTAATAGCCGTCACCTTTTTGGACCATGAGGGAAGGGCGTTTAATACCTTGGTCACCTTGTCTTATTCGGACATGACCTTTTCGGAGAGCCACAAGAGAATTGACAATGTTGTCAACCTCTCCACCATTTTTGATATGATTTCACCATCATGCATATTGAAATTTTCAAAGTCTTTCACAAGCGTTGCATTTTTTTGCTTGTTTCACTTTCTTTGTGCACTCATAGATGGTTTCTTGTTTTTCCCAAACTTCATGTGTTGACCTTATGCCTCTTATGCAATTATACTTGTGGCGGTAAGAGAGCAATGTAAAATATTTAAGGCCTTACCGTTTAGAGAGAAAGTCTTCTTGTCATTTTCATCAAACTCCTTGAACGGTTTAGGAGCCGTGGTGCCATCCTCCAATTTTTTGGTTGGTTGAGCAACTCCTTCAATAACCACATTCCAAATGTCAAATCCACACCCTTGTAGAAAGCACTCCATATGGTCTTTCCAAAATGCGTAGTTGTTGGCGTCGAATAGTGGTGGCTTATTGGTGGAGGCGCCGGTGGTGAGATATGCTTCATTCGTAGGCATGGATCTTTCTCTTTACTCGGAATGAGATAGCCAAAGAGTTTAGCTCGATGGCACTTGTTAGTCCAAGTGGCTACGATAATCTAGACGGGGTGAATAGATTGCGCCGATTTTTGGCAAATTGCCATCTTTTTCGAATGAACAAGTAAATGACAAGAATGTAAATGCAGAAATTAAACAACACTCGATGATTTATAGTAGTTCAACCCACCTAGGGCCTAATCTACTACCACCCTGGATATCCGTAGTGGATATCAAAAAGAAAAAAGTTTTATTAACAATTACCATAATTATTACAACACCACTTTTGAAGATTACCACAATCTTTGTAGGTCCAAGGGGTGTGGGTGTAAGGTTTAGAAGGGGGTTGAATAAACCTTACCAACTTTTCGATTTAGTCCTTTTTAAAGTTCGAGAGTTGATACTACACACGGTTGTGTCCTTGGTGGACACCAATTTAGTTATAAAGAGAGTTAGTCTCTCAATGCAGACTCAACCGATTTTGTTGATGGAATAACTCAATTTGTTAAGATTGAATCAAGCACCAATCGTAGTTTGTTTAGCGGAAGACTTAACACCCTTAATAATGGTTAAGCAAGGATTTAGTGCTTGGTTTAGTACTTAGAAATTATCAAGTGGATAGCAAATTTATCACAGATTTAAACAAATAAGATGCAGGAATTAAAGTCTTTGAAATGTAAATAACACAATAAGTTTTTATAGAGGTTCAAGATGGAGTAATTCTTCTACTCCTCTCTTCTCCAATCTCCTGGAGGAATCCACTAGGTATTGATCGATACAAAGTGGTAATGATCCAGATACAAGTCTTGATCACACGGTGACTTGATTCTTTGGGACTCGATCTGGAGATGCCTTGATCACTCGGTCCGCTCAAATGACGACTCGGCTTCTTCACAGGGCAAATTGCGCTTTGCTACTACAGCCCACTTGCTCAAGCTCCTTGGATTTGATCACGAAGCCCTCCAAAGACTCAAGACTCGGTTCGACCTTGAACCTTCCTACAATCCCTCGTGGAACGTAGACCCCTTGATTTTTCAATAATTTCCTCTTCAATCGAGAAGTAACCTTTCCTTCACAAGGTAAGTGTTGGATTGATGATCTTCGTAGTGTAGGCTTGAGGATTAATCCTTGAATAATTTGAGAATATTTTCGGTTACAATTCTAATAATTTCTTGGATGTTTGTGATTCAGTCACCTTCTCCCCAGTCATTCCTCGGCCTTTTATAGTGCTCTTTCAAAAAATTTGTCCGTTGAAAGAGATAGGCTTAATTTTTGAAAGTCACTTTGGATGTTGGCTTGTCTTGTTGTAGTCCTTGAAATTGCCACTTCCTCGTATAAAATGTTCTTCAACTTTTCGAGTTCGACACGGTGTAGTGCTTCCCATTGGTTTATTCCTTTTGCACGCTTCGAGATCGAGCACTTCGAGAAAGGTAGCATGGAGATATTAGTTGTTTAGGTAATTCTCTTGATTTTTTTGTGCAACGGATCTCTTTCGATTATCTCGACTTGATCGCATTTTATTGCTTTCCCAGGTGACTTAGAGTCGCTTCCAATCATTGGATGACTCGTGTCACTTCAATTTGAGACTTGGCTATGTTTGGTCGACTTGACCGATACTCCACTCACCGCTTCTCTCAGCCTGTTCCTTGATCGAGTCCATGTTTTCTCTTCTTTGCCATACTCACCGCCTTTTTGTCTTCAATGGAGTCTTCCTTCTAGTCTTTTTTGTCTTTTTGCATGTTTAGTCACAATGACTTAACTCACTTGACCAACCCTATTTATTACAATACTGATTAAAAAAATGGGGTGCCAACTTCCTATTCTAAGCTTTACAAGGCATTCATCAAAATCTAAACAATAATTTTCCCAACAATTTCCCCTTTTGATGATGCCTAAACTTAAAACATTTAAAATGTAAGTAGCAAAGATACATACGGATAGTGCATTCACATAGAATGTATGCGTAGAATCAATCCTTTTATTGATCATAACATTCTTGTTTTTACACAACTATTTACAAGGTGTATCGAGCAAACATTCGTCTACGCAAAACTAGAGAATTTACAAATGTTTTGATGAGGAAGACTTACATAAAGTGTATTTACATGGTAAAATACATGAAGGGGTGGACAAAGAACACTTCATCTCCTTCGATGCCTCCTTCTTTTCTTTCTTCTTCTTCAAAGATCTTCTGCGCTTTTTCTTCTCTTTTTCTCATCTCCAATGCTTCTTCTTCTTCTTTTCATATGCCTTCCTAGGCAGCTTCATCTTTTCTTAGTCTCTCTTGTCTCTCCTCCCAAAGCCGAGTTTGTCTTTTATTTTTTTCTTCGATTCTTTTCACATACTTAACATTGTTTTTAGCCACTTGCAGATTGGCTACTTGGTCAAGACTTCACCAAGTAGATCCCTCCTTTCTTGCCTGGATCTATGTACTCAATATTTTTGGGCAGAGGTCTATGTCCAAGCCTCTTCCTTCACTATCGCTTCTCGTCTCTACCTCTCCCTGCGGGCGATCGGAGTCTTCTTCTTCGGTGAGTGACTAGCGGAGTGTGAAAGAGAGTGATCGCTTAGGTAGTCTCTCGCTGTCGCCTTCTTCACATAGCGTGAGACCCTTTTCCCAAGACAAGTCCCAAGCTTGAGCCATGGACATGTTTGCAAAGTATCCTTGAGATGCGGCGTTTTAAATTCATCAATTGATCTTGGCTCGGTTCCAGATCGAGATGGCATAAGTGTCTCTGATCATTGGAATGCCTCCATGTTGTTTCAAGATATTCATAACTCGGGCATCCATCCTTCCTTCCACTTCCTCCATCCCCGCTTCAATTGTCTTTTTCTTTTCGGCCCATAGATATAGCAAAATGTTGGAGTGGAAGAGTCACTGGGAGTTTTTCGATAATATCAGGTGTGACAAGACCTTGTTGGGGGTTTGTGCAATCAACAAGGTCACATCTTTCGATCCTTCCTCAGACTTTCTTTTCTGTTGTTTTGACTTTTCTCATTTTGTCTTTCCCTTTACAACTGTCTTTTCTCTCGGTCTTTCCTTTTGTTTGCTCCTTTTTCTCAACATCGAGCTCTTGAGCGTTCTTAGGTATTCTCTTCCCCCTTTTGGCATCATCAAAGGAGAGAGGAACCCCTGAAACATATCTTGGCAAGTAGGAAGTCGAGCCTCGCGATAGCGAGTTACGCCTCGAGTCAGTCCTGCTGCGGGAGTATGCGGCTCAAATTCAGAGCGAGTAGCGGTGGACTTTCTTGAAAGTATTTTCATCTCGGCCATGAGAAGGTGAATTTTCTATTCATGTTTTCTTCCCGCATGAGATCACTCTTGTTTTGCTCACGCAGCAGCCTTTATCTCAAGCAGTGTGAGCTTCATGCATGTGCTCAATGTGTTCTCTCAATTTGGTCTTTGCATCAAAGATTCTTAGCTCGCCATACCAACAAACTTGTTGAACAATGTCCAAGTATCTAGCTTGTTCCACACGCATTGTTTTTCTTTGTTGCCACCATTCCCGATCCCGTTATGCCTCGCAAGTCTGCAGTAAGGTTTGCATCTCTATTGTCGGATCTCATGTCCATAGAGGCCTGGTGCCTCTCCATCCGTTCAATTAAAAGCAAATAATGCTTTGAACACCTCCCGAACTTTGTTTGCTTTTTAGTTGCGGTGACGGCCACGCAGCCGTCAAAGTCATAGTCATTTGGAATGATGGTATCTCGATGGAATGATAGGATTTGGTCTATGGAAGCGCGAGTTCGTTCTCGACTCTTCAGGGAGGTCGGGTACCTCCGAGGAGAAAGGAAATGATTCTACAAAGGAATCATCACGGCCAACGGGATTTGTTCAATGATGAGAGGTGCGCGTGAAGTTCCTTTTGAGTCGAACTCGCTGCACTTGGGAAGCCTTGTGCGGTGGACTCTGTTCAACCGGGGTCTTTGTGAAGTGGACCCACTTTTTACTTGAGCCTCACTGCCTCAACAGCCTTCGTTGGTCTCGATTGGTTTCTCCATTGAGTTGGCGGTCCTCGGCCATATCAAGCGTCATTGGACGATGATGACATTTCCATTGGTGGCTCATCATCAAAATTAAAAGTTTGACGAGTAGTCTTGAGATCGACTTGCTCGTGCTTGGAATATCCCTCGGTGAGTCTTTTGGATCTCCGTGGGGATGACTTAGCTTCTTTCGTCGCTTTTCGATCCCGGAAAAGTTACATCAGATTATCTCCGGGAATCATGAAGTGCACTTATCTCCTTTCTCGTTGGATCAATGATAGCAGGAGGATGTTCTCTACTTCGCTTCTTTACCCCCGGAGGTCTCAACCTCCCGTTGGCCTTCATTACCTCTGGTCTCAGCCTCGGCAAGGCCTTGGACATCCCTTTCAACAAAGGTCACTGCCCGAGGGTCTTTCGTGGTGGCATCCATTGGAGTCTCAACCCCATGGATTGCACTTTCATCTCCCAGTGTTAAGTCCTGTATCTGTTCCTTCCTCGTGCCTCGATCGCATCAGCGGCGTCATTAGCCTTCGTGAGTAGTTGGCATCTCAACCGAGACAGTCTCCACTGCCTCGAGCTTCGTTGATGACAACTTGCTGTGTATTTTGTGGTTGTTCTTTCTCCACTTCGCCTCCCAGATTCGTTGTGGAGTCATCTCGCAAAGATTCTCCGACCTTCAGCTGCGGTGGAGGAGTTTCTCACCGGGGGCGCACCGGTGAGTGACTTAGAATGGGGTCACTCGTCTCCAAACTCCCGGTTGTTTCTATTGAGTGTTCAGCCATTGGGGCGCAGGTGGTAAAACACCTTCAATAGGGGTTGGCTCGACCGAGGTCCCCACTATCCCGATTTTCATCGCCATTTCCCTTATTTCCTTCTTCCGAGTGAGTGGGAAGTGGTAAAGAAGAACAACGGTGGCGATTTGCTAAAACCACTCCCATTGGATCGATTTTCATTGTGTTTTGGAGGACTCTCCTGGTCCCTCCATCAATCTTTGCTCGTGAAGGATTCTTGGATTCGCGGCAATGCTTGCTGCATTTGCACTTCTTCTCGTGGCGGCAAAGCAGAGTCCAGATCTTCATCACCGTCCGATAAGATATCAAGGAGAGGATGTGTGTGTTCTATAGTGCGGTGATAGGGTAGATATCGGCTTTCTCACGAGCCTCCTTCCTCTCCGCCTGTCTCTCCTTCTCCTTGTCCTTGATGATCCGCAAGATATCCGTGCGAGTTTTCTTCATCCAATGCTTGGACCACAAAGTGGTCAATCCAAGAAAGTTCATCACTCTTCTTCTTCTTCTTCGATAAACTCAGTCGTTGGAATTGTTCTCTTGATCGACTCAATTTCCACTTTCTCCACTCGCAGACGATTTTGGATGTCCGGATAAAGTGAGGGATAGGATCACCATATCACTATTATCTCCATCGCCTTCTTCTTGTGTTTGGATGTGCGAACTACACTGTTTGTTTCTTCAATTTGCCTCATTGACGCTTCAAGCAGAGACTTAGCCGTTTCATCAATGATATCCGGAGAATCTACTTCTCCAAAGTGATAGCCGCAGATATCGCTTCCACTGAGTGGCCGACTCGGCACCGTTTCTCGTGCTCTGAGTGCTTGATGATTCTTCGTCGTCTCGTAGTTCGCACTCGCAGGGATTTCTCGGTTCGCAGAGAGTGTCGTGCCTCGAGTCTTGGGCGCGGGGCTGTCTTGGTGTTTTTTTCGAGGAGCCGGCCGTCTTGGCTTATCGTTCTCCTCTTTTTGACGATCGGAGAAGGTATTTGAGAGTCCTTTCGACCCACTTCTTTGGGGCGGGGAGATACGGTAGCTGCGAGGCAGTGACTACTACCAGGGCGGGAGCAGATTTGTTTTTCTTTTCAGAGGAGCAAAGCAGATCTTCTTAGCAGACTACAGGCGGCCTTCTTCTTAGGTGGGAGAGGAGACAGTTTGATCTTGGTGGTCAGTGATTCCCCTCACTCGTGTCGCCTCTCTTGGCGTAGGCTCTTTTCTGCGCCAAAGAGGTTTGATCTCGAACATTCCTTTGTTTACATGGAATGCTTTCCCATGTCTAAGAGGACTCCTTTGATCTCCATCGCTTGTCCGATCACTGAGACCATATCCCAAGGATCCTCCAAAAGTGCCATTCTCTTGAAGGATTTGTTCTTACATTCTCGCGAAGTCCATTGTAGACTAACTCAAATTTTTTGATTTATTTTCCTTTCTCCAATGATTACGGCCATTACAATCAACTTTGCTTTGGGATGGGTTGGTCAAAGCCGCCAAATTTGATGTCTATGCATTTGGCAACTATATCCAACGGTTTGTGGTAGTCCTCCTTGACCTCTTGTTGGTGGTAGACTATTTTGTTAGCAAGATACCGACTTGGCTACTTCCTCCAAGCAAGGCCAGTGTCTACATCGCCTTCATGGATTTCTCGATGCTCCTTCCGCCGTAGGTAGTGAGCAGGTGTTCGCCAAATCCTTGGCAGAGATGGTGAACTCCTTTCCGTGAATAGAGGATTTGATCCCCTCATCATGAATCTCGGCGTTCACATAGAATCTGTGCGACCTCCTCCACATAGGTCATTGGATATTCCAACGTCGAAACATTTCAACCCGGACGTTTCCAATTTCTCAAAGAATCTTCTTCACTAGAGTGTCGCGGACCCCTGTTTCACCATGCGTCGAAATCCATAGTAGACCGGTGTGGATTTGCTTTCCTAACTTGACAAAATCATAGGTAAATGCCATTTTTTCAAGATTTCACGGAAGAAAGCTTAGAAGTTGATTTGAAGATAGATAGGGTTTTGAGAGAGTTTTGCTTTGCTTTTGCTTCCGAGAGAAATGAACGGTTTTGGTAATATGAGAGAGAAGAAAGAAGGTTTAAGTATGTTTTATGAAAGGACGTGCGGGTGGTTTTGAAATGTGATCGAAATCAACGGCTTAGATTTTGCACGCCGATTTAGCATTTAATGTCTCGTATTTAATGCGGCAAAGATTTATATCCAATCATAAGCTAGGTGTGCGGCTTTTGCCTATACACGTGATAATTATGCCGACGTAATTCTTAAAAACATTCCCGCTTAGTAAAAACGATTGCGTTTTGTCACTTTGCTCATAAATGACTCGGCTTTTTCTTCTTGGTGATTTAACTCTTCTTCTCTCGTCCTCTTAGTGACTCAAATTGTCAGTGACTTGGTATAGTTGTCTTTCCGATATGGTGATTTGCTTAGCAGATTTGAGAGTTCAAACTCTTTTTTCCCTTTTGTGTTTCATTTCTTATCTTTGATTCTTCTAAGTGTCATCTCACTCAATTAATCCTAACTCATGCTTGAGTTCTTCAAATCTTGACTCACATAATGGTTTTGTGAAGATGTCACCAACCATTTATCGTTGAGATATATTCCAAGATGATGTCCTTCTTTTCAACATGATCTCTTATGAAGTTGGGCAACAATTCTTGCCTCATCCATAGAACTTGGGCACTAATGATTTGCCGCAGCCTATGTATTCCTTGTTCACCAGAGGTGGCTATTGAATTTTGCTTCTTTCTTTGAACAGAAATCACTGTTTCCAAGCATTTGACATGTGCCTCGAGGTGCTTTTCTGTCAACTCGCATCCAACATAGTCGTAGTCCGAATAGCCAATTAGCTTGAATCCACCTTCCTTTGGATACCATAAGCCAACTTCTTGGCTTCCTTTCAAGTATCTCAAGATTCTCTTAGCTGTTGTCATATGGCTCTCTTTTGGAGCAGATTGAAATCTTGCACATACACCTACAACAAAGGTGATGTCCGCCCGCTTTCTTTGTGAGATAGAGCAATGATCCAATAAGTGCTCAGATCTTCTTTGATCTACTGACTTGCCATCCGCATCCACGTCCATTTTGATTGATGTATTCATTGGTATTTTCACGAAGACTTCTCTTCCATACCAATTTTTTCATTAAATCTCTGGTGTATTTTATTTGACTTATGAAGGTTCCATCCTTCAGATGTTTCACTTGGAGTCCAAGGAAGAATGTCAGCTCTCCCATCATGCTCATTTCGAACTTGCTTTGCATGAGGTTTGAGAATTTATCACACAGCTCTTTGTTTGTGGATCCAAAAATGATGTCATCCACATATATTTGAACAAGTAGTATACTTTTCTTGTCTTGAATTCTCAAGAGTGTTCTATCCACTTTTCCTTTTGTGAATCCATTTTCAATTAGGAATTGTGACAAGGTATCATACCATGCTCCGGGTGCCTATTTCAATCCATACAGGCTTTCTTGAGTTTATATACTTTATCTCCAAGAATCTTCGCTCAAATCCTGGAGGTTGTTCAACATACACTTCTTCTTCCAATAAACCATTTAGAATGCGCTTTTTACATCCATCCGATATACAAGAAAGTTCTTGTGAGTCGCATAGGCAAGAAACATCCTTATAGCTTCCAATCTTGCTACAGGGGCAAATGTTTCATCAAAATCTACCCATTCTTCTTGGCAATATCCTTTGGCTACTAATCTTGCTTTGTTTCTTACTACGGAACCTTCCTCGTTCATCTTATTTCGAACACCCATTTAGTGCCAATAACATTTTGATGGGTGGGTACTTGAACTAATTCCCATACTTTATTTCTTTCAAACCGATTGATTCTTCTTGCATAGCTTGAATCTAATGTGTGTCAACTAATGCTTGTGACACATCTTTGGGCTCTATTTGTGAGATGAAGCATGTGAACATAGCTTCTTGTTGAGTTCTGGATCTTGTTTTGACACATTCTCTTATATCTCCAATTACAAGTTCTCGTGGATGGTCTCTCACCATCTTACATCAAAGTTGGAGTAAGTCACCTGGATTCATCGTCTTTTGTACTGTGTTCTTTGTGATTAGCTCTCTCGTAATCACTTAGCTACAAATTTTCCAAATTGTTTTTGAGATTCAAAGCTATCTCATCTTCTTCTCGAGTTTACAATTCCAGCCAAATTTTCAAAGATAGGATTCTTCTCGCATGGTTGGTTGATTTAGCTTGTCAATTGATTCTTCAATGTTTTCTCCATTAACATTTGGTTCATCGAACACCACATGAATGGTTTTCTCAGTAACCATAGTCCTCTTGTTGAGTATTCTCAGGCTTTGCTTTCGGTTGAGTATCCCAAGAAAATACCTTCATCAACTTTAGCATCAAATGCCTTTAGATTATCTTTGCCATTGTTATGGATGAAGCATTTGCATCCAAATATTCTAAGATATGCAACATTAGGTTTTCTCCCCGTCCAAATCTCATAAGGAGTCTTTGTCACCGTCTTTTTATCATGCATCTATTTTGAGTGTAGCATGTTGTGTTTATTGCTTCAGCCCAAAACCTTTTTGGTAACCCCGCTTCACTAACATGGTCCTTGCAACTTCTTTGAGAGTTCTATTCCTTCTTTCTCGCAACTCCATTTTCTTTGTGGAGTCCTTGCTGCAGATAGTTCATGACCAATGCCATTTTCAATACAATCTCGAGTTATTATTCCATTGACAAACTCAGTTCCTCCTGTCCCGATCTTATTTTGATAATGGTTTGGTTCTTCTCATTTTGAATTTTCTTCATCAATCGTGGTAGTTTCAGCAGAGTTTCTTTTTTCTTCTTACACATGAATATGGTCCATGTATATCTTGAGTAGTCATCTATTACCACCAAGGTGTATTTCTTTCCACTTATGCTAGCTGGTTCCACTTTGGGCCAAATAGATCCATATGTAGCAGATGCAATATTCTTGTTGAAGATGGGTGTCTTCTTCTTTGAATGATGATTTGATTTGTTTTCCTTCGACATGCGTCACATATACTCTCCCTTTTTGTATACTCGAGTCCGGAAGTCCTTCCACAAGATTACTTCGCAAGCTTGTTAATCGTTTTGAAATTCAGGTGACTCGGCTTTTTGTGCCACAACCAACTTGATTAATTTGTGCTTTTGCTAATAGGCAGTGTTGGGTGTTGCGATTGACCAATCCACGACATACATGTTCTTCTTCATGTCCGCATCCTCGCAACACAACTTCATTCGATTCAAGATCCTTGATTTGGCATATACCCATGTTAAATCCAACATTATAACCCTTGTCACGAGTTGGTCGATGCTTAGCAAGTTGAAGTTGAGTCCTTCAACATATGCAACATCTCGTGATTTCTAATCCATTTTTCTTGATGGATCCAATGCCTTTTATTTCTCCCGGAGCTTCATTTCCTCTAAATATGACTTTTGCTCCTTTGACTTCCTTGAATTTTGACAGATTTTTCTTGTTTCTGTCATGTGTCCGGAACAGCCACTATCCATGTACCAGGTTCCTTGGTATTTCACATTCCTTGAACCTCGCAATCAAGGAATTTAAGTTTTAGGTACCCATACTTGCCTGGGTCCCGAGGGGTTAGAATTGTAAGATGATCCAACCAGCTTATAGCCAAATGATTTGACCTAAGGGGTTGCCATCTATCGATTGCCATAATCATAATTAATCTTGGCAAATTGCTTGGGGATTCTTGGTTCATACAATTGTCCCTTTTGTCTCGTATGCTGTATATGTGTTCTAAAGAATGTCTTTTTTTGGGTAGTTGTGATATTTCGAGTGTAGTGCCTGGATGCATATGTGTCTTGATGAAAGCTTTTATACCTTTGGAATGGCCTCTCCGAGTTCGGGCCTTTGCCATTTGGGCTTATATTCCATAGGTTTTTCCGATAGTTCACATTATTCCAATCACTTGACTTGGATATTTCCTACCATTCCCATCATATGTGTTTCTCTTATAGATTTTCCGGGTTTTTGGTAGCTCGTTTTTTCTTACTGAGTATTTTTGCTTGGAGTTTCTTTGAGGAACTGGTGAATTTCTTCTCACCGTCCCTTTCATTTCTTAATCGGGTCGTTTTCCTTTTCCTTTATAACCAAGGCCGGTTTGCTTGTAATTGTGCTTTGGATTAAATGTGTGCACCATCCGGAGTTTTGGATTTTGAGATACTTCATTGCTTGAAGATCCCTTTTCCAAAATCACTCTTGAGCTTGACATAGCATGGTGGAATTGAATCCTAAGTCCTGCCTTGTCTCCACATTCTCTTTGACTCATAATAAGATCATCCAATGATTTAGATGCCTTAGTAAATGAGGCAATCACATTTTTGAGGTCATTTTCCTCTTTTCTATAGCACTATTTCTCTTTAATAGCTATGCATTTTCGGTCTTTAAACTTTCATTCTCATCAATTTGTTTGACTTAGAGTGCTCAACTCCTTAGTCACCGTAAGTTTTCGCTCTTGAGTAGACTGTTTTCTTCATTTAGTAGTGTGTGTGAGGATTTAATGTGTTCAAAGTCTTTCATCATTTTGCCTAATGAATCATAAAGATCGAGTGGGTGATGAAGTGTGTGTGTCACAATCACTATCACTAGAATCGAGTTTGATGAGTAAGAGTGCACCTCATTTTCTTGGTCGGAGTTGATCTTGTTCTTTGGCCATCAAGATTAGAGCTTCTTCTTCGTAGTCACTTGAGTAGTCACCTTCACTACTCGACGACTCGGCCTATGTCTTTTGACTTGGCTGTTTCATTTAGATCTCTCTGCAGCCCAACATTGCCTTTCTCTTTTCTTGTCTTCTTTCTCTCAAGACTTTTCTTTCTTCTTCATTCCCGTATTTGTTGACTACAGGATATGGGACGATCAATGGCATAGTGACTGTCTGGTTGCCTATAGTTCCAAAGATAAATATTCAACCTTTTGATGACTTTTTCCATTCTTGGATTGTTAGTCCTTTGATATTCACTTTTTGATGATCTTCTTTTGGTTGGCGTATCATCTCTTGTCTTGGAAGGAGCTGAGTGTCTCTGTAGGATTCGCCCTTGCCTTTTCTTGTAGTTCTTATTGAAGAACTTATTGAACCTTTTACTAGTAGGGCTATTTCTTCCGGGTCAATGACTTCTTTGACCTCACTCTCTTCCCATCTTTAACAGATTAGAGTAGTTGTTTTGGGTACAAATTGCCTCTTCCCTCGGTCTTTTTCTCACCAAATTCGTAGAGCTTTGAGGTTTGAGAATAGTTCATGGTTGGATGTCTTCGATAGGTCCATGGAATGTCTTAGTGCCATGACCTTCATTTCCCATTGTTTGGAAGACTTTTTAGGATCTTCATGCACATTTCTTCTTCGTGTATATTCTTTTCCAAGTCACGATGTGGCTCGTTGGTGATTTTCGTGAATCGAGCATCCAGTTGATCCGTGTTCTCTCCCGAGATCATTTTGAAATTCTCAAATTTCAGACACCACCGATAATTTGTTTCTTTGATTTGTTCACGAGCCTTCACAAATCAATGTTAGCTTGTCCTGCATTTCTTTAGCCGTTTTGCATGATTTGACTTTGTTGAACATGGCTTTGTCCAAGGTTTTGTAAAGAATGTCCTTGGCCACATTGTCCAAGTTATATCTTTTCTGTCATCATTTGTCCATTCAACTCTTGGTTTTTCGAACATAGGGTCCTGGGAGCTACATCCTCTTCACCTTCACCGCAGCCTCTTCTCTTACACGGTGTGTTCACTTTTAAGATTTGCGGTGGCCCATCCTCTATCACTATCCACATTTCATCATGTAGTCTTTGATAAATGAGCTCGCATACGGATTTTTCAATCATCAAATTCTTCAATTGTGAACATAGGGATGCGTGTCAAATTTGCTTCCATTATGATAACCTTTTAATGATAAAAAGGAGTTTTGAAAACTTAAGTACTAAAATAGACTTTGAAGAATTTGGAGATCTAGTTCAAGAACAGTCGGAAGGCTCAATGAACAACCGCTATTATACCACTTGTAGGTCCCAAGGGGTGTGGGTGTAAGGTTTAGAAGGGGGTTGAATAAACCTTACCAACTTTTCGATTTAGTCCTTTTTAAAGTTGAGTTGATACTACAAATTTTGTGTCTGGTGGATGACCAATTTAGTTAATCAAGAGAGTTAGTCTCTCAAATGACTCAATCGTTGTTGATTTGAATAACTCAAATTGTTAAGATCGAATCACTCAATGTAGTTTGTTTTCAATGAAAGACTTAACACCCTAAATAATGGTTAAGCAAGGATTTAGTGCTTGGTTTAGTACTTAGAAATTATCAAGTGGATAGCAAATTTATCCAGATTTAAACAAATAAGATGCAGGAATTAAAGTCTTGAAATGTAAATGACATAATAAGGTTTTTATAGAGGTTCAAGATGGAGTAATTCTTCTACTCCTCTCTTCTCCAATCTCTGGAGGAATCCACTAGGTATTGATCAAGATAAAAGTGGTAAGATCCCGGATACAAGTCTTGATCACACATGGTGACTTGATTCTTTAGACTCGATCCTCGGAGATGCCTTGATCACTCGGCCCGCTTCTCGCACGACTCGACTCGGCTTCTTCACAGGGGTGCGCTTTGCTACTATGTAGCCCACTAGCTCAAGCTCCTTGGATTTGATCACGTAGCCTCCAAAGACTAAAGGCGGGTTCGACATTGATCCTTCTTACAATCCGCCGTGGAACGTAGACCCCTTGATTTTTCAATAATTTCCTCTTCAACGATAGAAGTAATCTTTCCTTCGCGAGTTAAGTGTTGGATTGATGATCTTCATAGTGTAGGCTTGAGGATTAATCCTTGAATGATTTGAGAATATTTTCGGTTACAATTCTAGTAATTTCTTGGATGTTTGTGATTCAGGTCACCTTCTCTCGTAGTCATTCCTCGGCCTTTTATAGTGCTCTTTCAAAAAATTTGTCCGTTGAAGAGATAGCTTAATTTTTGAAAGTCACTTTTGGATGTTGGCTTGTCTTGTTGTAGTCCTTGAAATTGCCACTTCCTCGTATAAAATGTTCTTCAACTTTTGAGTTCGACACGGTGTAGTGCTCCCATTGGTTTATTCCTTTTGCACGCTTCGAGACCGAGCACTTCGAGAAAGGTAGCATGGAGATATTAGTTGTTTAGGTAATTCTCTTGATTTTTGTGCAACGGATCTCTTTCGATTATCTCGACTTGATCGCATTTTATTGCTTTCCCAGGTGACTTGAGTCGCTTCCAATCATTGGATGACTCTCGTGTCACTTCAATTTGAGACTTGGCTATGTTTGGTGACTTGACCGATACTCCACTCACCGCTTCTCATTTGTTCCTTGATCGAGTCCATGTTTTCTCTTTTGCCATACTCACTGTCTTGCGGTGAGTCTTCCTTCTAGTCTTGATTGTCTTTTTGCATGTTTAGTCACGGTGACTTAACTCGGCTTGACTAACCCTATTTATTACAATACGATTTACAAAGAAAATGGGGTGCCAACTTCCTATTCTAAGCTTTACAAGGCATTCATCAAAATCTAAACAATAATTTTCCCAACAATTTCCCTTTTTGATGATGCCTAAACTTAAAACATTTAAAATGTAAGTAGCAAAGATACATACTGAGATAGTGCATTCACATAGAATGTATGCGTAGAATCAATCCTTTTATTGATCATAACATTCTTGTTCTTTTACACAACTATTTACAAGGTGTATCGAGCAAACATTCGTCTACGCAAAACTAGAGAATTTACAAATGTTTATGATGAAGACTTACATAAAGTGTATTTACATGGTAAAATACATGAAGGGGTGGATAAAGAACACTTCATCTCCTTCGATGCCTCCTTCTTTTTCTTCTTTTCTTCAAAGATCTTCTCGCTTCTTCTTTCTCTTTTTCTCATCTCCACCGCTTTGCCTTCTTCTTTCTTTTCATATGCCTTCCAGCCTTCATCTTTTCTTAGTCTCTCTTGTCTCTCCTCCCAAAGCCGAGTTTGTCTTTTATTTTCTTCTTCGATTCTTTTCACATACTTAACATTGTTTTTAGCCACTTTGCAGTTGGCTACTTGGTCAAGACACCCAAGAGATCCCTCCTTTCTTGCCTGGATCTATGTACTTCATATTTTTGGGCGCAGGTCTATGTCAAGCCTCTTCCTTCACTTCATCGCTTCGTCTCTACCTCTCCTCGGGCGACCGAGTCTTCTTCTTCCCGGTGAGTGACTAGCGGAGTGACCAGAGTGATCGGTAGTCTCATCGCTCTCGTCGCCTTCTTCACATAGCGTGAGACTTTTTTTCCAAAGATAAGTCCCAAGCTTGAGCCATGGACATGTTTGCAAAGTATCCTTCGTGATGCGAGCGTTTTAAATTCATCAATTGATCTTGCTCGGTTCCGGCATCGAGATGGCATAAGTGTCTCTGTCGATTCGGAATGCCTCCATGTTGTTTCAAGATATTCATAACTCGGGCATCCATCCTTCCTTCCACTTCCTCCATCCCTCGCTTCAATTGTCTTTTTTTTTCGGCCCATAGATATAGCAAAATGTTGGAGTGGAAGAGTCATCGAGTTTGTCTTGATAATATCATTTGTGACAAGACCTTGTTGGGGTTTGTGTAATCAACAAGGTCACATCTTTCGATCCTTCCCCCTCAATGACTTTCTTTTCTCGTTGTTTTGACTTTTCTCACTGTCTTTCCTTTACAATGTCTTTTCTCGGGTCTTTCCTTTACAAACCGCTTCCTTTTTCTCAACATCGAGCTCTTGAGCGTTCTTAGGTATTCCTCTCCCCTTTTTGGCATCATCAAAGGAGAGAGGAACCCCGAAACATACGGCAAGTAGGAAGTCGAGCTGGCGATAGCCGAGTTCTCGCTCGAGTGTCAGCGGAGTATGCGGCTCGAAATTCGAGCGAGTAGCGGTGGACTTTTTGAAAGTAGCTTCATCTCAGCCCATGAGAAGGCTGAATTTTCTATTCATGTTTTCTTCCAGGACGCATGAGATCACTCTTGTTTTGCTCACGCAGCAGCCTTTATCTCAAGAAATGTGAGCTTCATGCATGTGCTCAATGTGTTCTCTCAATTTGGTCTTTGCATCGCATTCTTAGCTCGCCATACCAACAAACTTGTTGAACAATGTCTAAGTATCTAGCTTGTTCCACACGCATTGTTTCTTCTTTGTTGCCACCATTCCCCGATCCCGATTGTTATGCCTCGCAAGTCCGATAAGTTTTGCATCTCTATTGTCGATCTCATGTCCATAGAGGCCTCGGTGCCTCTCCATCCGCTCAATTTCAGCAAATAATGCTTTGAACACCTCCCGAACTTTGTTTCTTCCGTTGCGGACGCCACCTAACGTCAAAGTCATAGTCATTTGGAATGATGGTATCTCGATGGAATGATAGGATTTGGTCTATGGAAGCGCGAGTTCGTTCTCTCGACTCTTCGGGAGGTCGGGTACCTCCAGGGAGAAAGGAAATGATTCTACAAAGGAATCATCACGCCAATCGGGATTTGTTCAATGATGAGAGGTGCGCGTGAAGTTCCTTTTTGAGTCGAACTCGCTGCAGCTTGGGAAGCCTGTGCAATGGACTCTGCTTTTGCCGGGGTCTTTTGTGAAGTGGACCTGACTTTATTGAGCCTCACTGTCTCAACAGCCGTTGGTCTCGTTGGTTTCTCCAATTGAGTTGGTGGTCCTCGGCCATATCGTAAGCGTCATTGGACGATGATGACATTTCCATTGGTGGCTCATCATCAAAATTAAAAGTTTGACGAGTAGTCTTGAGATCGACTTGCTCGTGCTTGGAATATCCTCGTGAGTCTTTTGGATCTCACGGGGATGACTTAGCTTCTTCTTCGTCGCTTTTCGATCCCGGAAAAGTTACATCAGGATTATCCCGGGAATCATGAAGTGCACTTATCTCCTTTTTCGTTGGATCAATGATAGCAGGAGGGATGTTCTCTACTTGAAGCTTTTCTTTACCCCAGGAGGTCTCAACCTCCCGTTGGCCTTCATTACCTCCTCGCAGTCTCAAAGCAGCAAGGCCTTGACATCCCTTTCAACAACGATGTCACTGCGAGGGTCTTCGTGGGTGGCATCCATTGGAGTCTCAACCCCATGGATTGCACTTTCATCTCCCAGTGTTAAGTCCTGTGGTCCTTCTCGTGCCTCGATCGCGCATCGCCAGCGGCGTCATTAGCCTTCGAGTAGTTGGCATCTCAACCGAGACAGTCTCACTGCCTCGAGCCGTTGATGACAACTTGTCTGTGTATTTTGTGGTTGTTCTTTCTCCACTTCGCCTCCTAGATTCGTTGTGGAGTCATCTGCAGATTCTCCGACCTTGGCTGCAGTGGAGGAGTTTCCCCCTCGTGGCGCACCAGGTGAGTGACTTAGAATGGGGTCACTCGTCTCCAAACTCCCGGTTGTTTCTATTGAGTGTTCGGCCGTTGGGGCGGTGGTAAAACACCTTCAATAGGGGTTGGCTCGACCGAGGTCCCCACTATCCCGCTTTCATCGCCATTTCCTTATTTCCTTCTTCCGAGTGAGCGGGGAAGTGGTAGAAGAACAACGGTGGCGATTTGCTAAACCACTCCCATTGGATCGATTTCGATTGTGTTTTGGAGGACTCTCCTGGTCCCCTCCATCAATCTTTGCTCGTGAAGGATTCGATTCGCGGCAATGCTTGTGCGATTTGCACTTCTTCCGTATCGCGGGCGGCAAAGCAGAGTCCAGATCTTCATCACCGCCGATAAGATATCAAGGAGAGGATGTGTGTGTTCTATAGTGCGGTGATAGGGTAGATATCGGCTTTCTCACGAGCCTCGCCTTCCTCCGCCTGTCTCTCCTTCTCCTTGTCCTTGATGATCCGCAAGATATCTCGTGCGCTTTTCTTCATCCAATGCTTGGACCACGCGTGGTCAATCCAAGAAAGTTCATCGCTTCTTCTTCTTCTTCTTCGATAAACTCAGCCGTTGGAATTGTTCTCTTGATCGACTCAATTTCCACTTTCTCCACTGCAGACGATTTTGGATGTCCGGATAAAGTGGGGATAGGATCATCATATCACTATTATCTCCATCGCCTTCTTCTTGTGTTTCGGGATGTGCGAACCATGTTGCTTTCTTCAATTTGCCTCTCGCTGATCGCCTTCAGCAGACTTAGCCGTTTCATCAATGATATCGGAGAATCTATTTCTCCAGCAGTCGCCGGTATCTCCGCTCCACACTGAGTGGCGACAAAGCCCGTTTCTCGGCTCGGAGTGCTTGATGATTCTTCGTCGTCTCGTAGTTCGTACTGAGGGATTTCCGGTTCGCAGAGAGTGTCGCCTCGAGTCTTGGGCGGGGGCCGGTGCTGCCGGTGTTTTCTTCGAGGAGTCGGCCGTCTTGGCTTATCGATTCTCCTCTTTTTGACGATCGGAGAAGGTATTTGAGAGTCCTTCTCGATCACGCTGGGGCAGAGATACTACTGCTGCGGGGTGAGTGACTTTGTAGGGCGGGAGCAGATTTTTGTTTTTCTTTTTTGTAGGAGCAGTGATCTTCTTAGCGACTACGGGGCAGCCTTCTTCTTAGGTGGAGAGGAGACAACAGATCTTGTGGTCGGTGATTCCCTCACTCGTGTCGCCTCTCTTGGCGAGCTCTTTTCGTGCGCCAAAGAGGTTTGATCTCGAACATTCCTTTGTTTACATGGAATGCTTTCCCATGTCTAAGAGGGACTCCTTTGATCTCCATCGGTTGTCCGATCACTGAGACCATATCCCAAGGATCCTCCAAAAGTGCCATTCTCCTTGAAGGATTTGTTCTTACATTCTCGCAGAGTGGCCTGTAGACTAACTCAGCCTGGGCTTTATTTTCCTTTCTCCAATGATTACAGCCATTACAATCAACTTTGCTTTGGATAGGTTGGTCAAAGCCGCCAAATTTGATGTCTATGCATTTGGCAACTATATCCAACAGTTTGTGGTAGTCCTCCTTCAAAGCCTCTTGTTGTTGGTAGACTATTTTGTTAGCATACCGACTTGGCTACTTCCTCCAAGCGGCCAGTGTCTACATCGCCTTCATGGATTTTTCGATGCTCCTTGGCGTAGTGAGTGAAGTGTTACGCCAAATCCTTGGCGAGAGATGGTGAACTCCTTTCCGTGAATAGAGGATTTGATCCCCTCATCATGAATCTCGGCGTTCACATAGAATCGTGCGACCTCCTCCACATAGGTCATTGGATATTCCAACGCCGTAAACAGATTTCAACCCGGACGTTTCCAATTTCTCAAAGAATCTTCTTCACTAGAGTGTCGTCGGACCCCTGTTTCACCATGCCGTCGAAATCCATAGTAGACCGGTGTGGATTTGCTTTCCTAACTTGACAAAATCATAGGTAGATGCCATTTTTTCAAGATTTCACTAAGAAAGCTTAGAAGTTGATTTGAAGATAGATAGGGTTTTGAGAGAGTTTTGCCTTTGCTTTTGCTTCCGAGAGAAATGAACGGTTTTGGTAATATGAGAGAGAAGAAAGAAGGTTTAAGTATGTTTTATGAAAGGACGTGCGGGTGGTTTTTGAAATGTGATCGAAATCAACGGCTTAGATTTTGCACGCCGATTTAGCATTTAATGTCTCGTATTTAATGCGCTGCAAAGATTTATATCCAATCATAAGCTAGGTGTGCAGCTTTTGCCTATACACGTGATAATTATCTTTGACGTAATTCTTAAAAACATTCCCGCTTAGTAAAAACGATCTGCGTTTTTGTCACTTTGCTCATAAATGACTCGGCTTTTTCTTGGTGATTTAACTCTTCTTCTCTCGATCCTCTTAGTGACTCAATTTGTCGAGTGACTTGGTATAGTAGTTGTTTCCGATATGGTGATTTGCTTAGCAGATTTGAGAGTTGACTCTTTTTCCCTTTTGTGTTTCATTTCTTATCTTTGATTCTTCTAAGTGTCATCTCAGCCAATTAATCCTAACTCATGCTTGAGTTCTTCAAATCTTGACTCACATAATGGTTTTGTGAAGATGTCACCAATGTTGCTTTATCGGTTGAGATATATTCCAAGATGATGTCCTTCTTTTCAACATGATCTCTTATGAAGTTGGGCACAACAAATTCTTTGCCTCATCCATAGAACTTGGCACTGTGATTTGCCCGCAGCTATGTATTCTCGCTTTTGTAGAGGTGGCTATTGAATTTTTTGCTTTTCGAACCAGAAATCACTGTTTCCAAGCATTTGACATGTGCCTCGAGGTGCTTTTGTCAACTAACTCGCATCCAACATAGTCAGTCCGAATAGCCAATTAGCTTGAATCCACCTTCCTTTGGATACCATAAGCCAACTTCTTGGCTTCCTTTCAAGTATCTCAAGATTCTCTTAGTTTGTTGTCATATGGCTCTCTTTTGGAGCAGATTGAAATCTTGCACATACACCTACAACAAAGGTGATGTCCGCCCGCTTGCCGTGAGATAGAGCAATGATCCAATAAGTGCTCAGATCTTCTTTGATCTGACTTGCCATCTGCATCCACGTCCATTTTGATTGATGTATTCATTGGTATTTTCACAGAAGACTTCTCTTCTATACCAATTTTTTTCATTAAATCTCTGGTGTATTTTGTTTGACTTATGAAGGTTCCATCCTTCAACTGTTTCACTTGGAGTCCAAGGAAGAATGTCAGTTCTCCCATCATGCTCATTTCGAACTTGCTTTGCATGAGGTTTGAGAATTTATCACACTGACTCTTTGTTTGTGGATCCAAAAATGATGTCATCCACATATATTTGAACAAGTAGTATACTTTTCTTGTCTTGAATTCTCAAGAGTGTTCTATCCACTTTTCCTTTTGTGAATCCATTTTCAATTAGGAATTGTGACAAGGTATCATACCATGCTCGGGTGCCTATTTCAATCCATACAGGGCTTTCTTGAGTTTATATACTTTATCTCCAAGAATCTTCTCGCTCAAATCCTGGAGGTTGTTCAACATACACTTCTTCTTCCAATAAACCATTTAGAATGCGCTTTTTACATCCATCGATATACAAGAAAGTTCTTGTGAGCCGCATAGGCAAGAAACATCCTTATAGCTTCCAATCTTGCTACAGGGGGCAAATGTTTCATCAAAATCTACCCATTCTTCTTGGCAATATCCTTTGGCTACTAATCTTGCTTTGTTTCTTACTACGGAACCTTCCTCGTTCATCTTATTTTCAACACCCATTTAGTGCCAATAACATTTTGATGGGTGGGTACTTGAACTAATTCCCATACTTTATTTCTTTCAAACCGATTCGCTTCTTTCTTGCATAGCTTGAATCTAATGTGTGTCAACTAATGCTTGTGACACATCTTTGGGCTCTATTTGTGAGATGAAGCATGTGAACATAGCTTCTTGTTGAGTTCGATCTTGTTTTGACACATTCTCTTATATCTCCAATTACAAGTTCGTGGATGGTCTCTCGGCCATCTTACATCAAAGTTGGAGTAAGTCATTGATTCTGCCTTGTACGTGTTCTTTGTGATTAGCTCTCTCGTAATCACTTAGCTACAAATTTTCCAAATTGTTTTTGAGATTCAAGCTATCTCATCTTCTTTCGAAGTTTAATTCCGATTTAGCCAAAGATAGGGATTCTTCTCGCATGGTTGGTTGATTTAGCTTGTCAATTGATTCTTCAATGTTTTCTCCATTAACATTTGGTTCATCGAACACCACATGAATGGTTTCCTCGTAACCATAGTCCTCTTGTTGAGTATTCTGTAGGCTTTGCTTTCAGTTGAGTATCCCAAGAAAATACCTTCATCAACTTTAGCATCAAATGCCTTTAGATTATCTTTGCCATTGTTATGGATGAAGCATTTGCATCCAAATATTCTAAGATATGCAACATTAGGTTTTTCTCCCGCCCAAATCTCATAAGGAGTCTTTGTCACCCTCTGCTTATCATGCATCTATTTTGAGTGTAGCATGTTGTGTTTATTGCTTCACCCAAAACCTTTTTGGTAACCCCGTCAGCCTAACATGGTCCTTGCAACTTCTTTGAGAGTTCTATTCCTTCTTCTCGCAACTCCATTTTTTGTGGAGTCCTTGTGCAGATAGTTCATGACCAATGCCATTTTCAATACAATATCGAAGTTATTATTCCATTGACAAACTCGGTTCCTCCGTCCCGATCTTATTTTGATAATGGTTTGGTTCTTCTCATTTTGAATTTTCTTCATCAACTTGGGTAGTTTCGCAGAGTTTCTTTCTTCTTACACATGAATATGGTCCATGTATATCTTGAGTAGTCATCTATTACCACCAAGGTGTATTTCTTTCCACTTATGCTATTTGGTTCCATGGGCCAAATAGATCCATATGTAAAGATGCAATATTCTTGTTGAAGATGGGTAGGTCTTCTTTGAATGATGATTTGATTTGTTTTTCCTTCGACATGCGTCACATATACTCTCCCTTTTGTATAATCGAAGTCCGGGAAGTCCTTCCACAAGATTACTTCGCAAGCTTGTTAATCGTTTTGAAATTCGTGTGACTCACTTTTTTGTGCCACAACCAACTTGATTCAAATTTGTCTTTTGCTAATAGACAGTGTTGGGTGTTGTTGTTGACCAATCCACGACATACATGTTCTTTCTTACATCGCATCCTTGCAACACAACTTCATTCGATTCAAAGATCCTTGATTTGGCATATACCCATGTTAAATCCAACATTATAACCCTTGTCACAGAGTTGGTCGATGCTTAGCAAGTTGAAGTTGAGTCCTTCAACATATGCAACATCCGTGATTTCTAATCCATTTTTTCTTGATGGATCCAATGCCTTTTATTTCTCCCTGGAGCTTCATTTCCTCTAAATATGACTTTTGCTCCTTTGACTTCCTTGAATTTTGACAGATTTTTCTTGTTTCCTCGTCATGTGTCCGGAGCACCACTATCCATGTACCAGTTCCTTGGTACTTTCACTACATTCCTTGAACCGCAATCAAGGAATTTAAGTTTTAGGTACCCATACTTGCCCCGGGTCCTGAGGGGTTAGAATTGTAAGATGATCCAACCAGCTTATAGCCAAATGATTTGACCTAAGGGGTTGCCATCTATCGATTGCCATAATCATAATTAATCTTGGCAAATTGCTTGGGGATTCTTGGTTCATACAAATTGCCCCTTTTGTCGTATGCCTCGTATATGTGTTCTAGAATATTTTTTTTTTGGGTAGTTGTGATATTTCTGAGTGTAGTGCCTGGATGCATATGTGTCTTTGATGAAAGCTTTTATACCTTTGGAATGGCCTCACTTTGAGTTCGGGCCTTTGCCATTTGGGCTTATATTCCATAGGTTTTTGCCGATAGTTCACATTATTCCAATCACTTGACTTGGATATTTCTACCATTCCCATCATATGTGTTTCTCTTATAGATTTTCCGGGTTTTTTGGTAGCTCTGTTTCTTTCTTACGAGTATTTTCTCGTTTTGGAGTTTGCCGAGGAACTCAACCAATTTCTTCTTGCCTCTTTCAGCGCATTTCTTAATCGGTCAATGCTTTTCCTTTTCCTTTATAAAAGGCCGGTTTGCTTGTAATTGTGCTTTGATTAAATGTGTGTGCACCATCCGGAGTTTTGGATTTTTGAGATACTTCATTGCTTGAAGATCCCTTTTCCAAAATCACTCTTGGAGCTTGACATAGCATGGTGGAATTGAATCCTAAGTCCTGCTCTTGTCTCCACATTCTCTTTGACTCATAATAAGATCATCCAATGATTTAGATGCCTTAGTAAATGAGGCAATCACATTTTTGAGGTCATTTTCCTCTTTTCTATAGCACTATTTCTCGCTAATAGCTATGCATTTTCGTCTTTAAACTTTCATTCTCATCATGTTTTGTTTGACTTAGAGTGCTCAACTCCTTAGTCATTGTAAGTTTTGGCTCTTGAGTAGACTGTTTTTCTTCATTTAGTAGTGTGTGTGAGGATTTAATGTGTTCAAAGTCTTTCATCATTTTGCCTAATGAATCATAAAGATCAGTGGGTGATGAAGTGTGTGTGTCACAATCACTATCACTAGAATCTGAGTTTGATGAGTAAGAGTGCACCTCATTTTCTTGGTCAGTTGATCTTGTTCTTGGCCATCAAGCCATTAGAGCTTCTTCTTCGAGTCACTTGAGTAGTCAGCTTCACTACTCTCCGACTCAGCTATGTCTTTTGACTTGGTCAAGTTTCCATCTCTGCAGCCAACATTGCCTTTCTCTTTTTTGTCTTCTTTTCTCTCAAGACTTTTCTTTCTTCTTCATTCTCGTATTTGTTGACTACAGGATATGGACAAATAATGGCATAGTGACCTGGTTGCCTATAGTTCAGCAAAGATAAATATTCAACCTTTTGATCACTTTTTCCATTCTTGGATTGTTAGTCCTTTGATATTCACTTTTTGATGATCTGTTCTTTTGGTTGGCGATCATCTCTTGTCTTGGAAGGAGCCGAGTGTCTCCGTAGGATTCGCCCTTGCTTTCTTGTAGTTCTTATTGAAGAACTTATTGAACCTTTTACTAGTAGGGCTATTTCTTCCGGGTCAATGACTTCTTTGACCTCGGCTCTCTTCCCATCTTTAACAGATTAGAGTAGTTGTTTTGGGTACAAAATTGCCTCTTCCCGGTCTTTTTTCTCATTTCAAATTCGTAGGCTTTGAGGTTTGAGAATAGTTCATGGTTGGATGTCTTCGATAGGTCCATGGAATGTCTTAGTGCCATGACCTTCATTTCCCATTCATTTGGAAGACTTTTAGGATCTTCATGCACATTTCTTCGTGTATATTTTTTCCAAGTCTTGTGACTCGTTGGTGATTTCGTGAATCGAGCATCCAGCTTGATCCAGGTTCTCTCTCGAGATCATTTTGAAATTCTCAAATTTCAGACCACCGATAATTTGTTTCTTTGATTTGCTCCGAGCCTTCACAAATCAATGTTAGCTTGTCCTGCATTTCTTTAGCCGTTTTGCATGATTTGACTTTGTTGAACATGGCTTTGTCCAAGGTTTTGTAAAGAATGTCCTTGGCCACATTGTCCAAGTTATATCTTTTTCTCGTCATCATTTGTCCATTCAACTCTTGGTTTTTCGAACATAGCCGGTCCGGGAGCTACATCCTCTTCACCTTCACCGCACTCTTCTTCTTATTTGTGTTCACTTTTAAGATTTGCAGTGGCCCATCCTCTATCACTATCCACATTTCATCATGTAGTCTTTGATAAATGAGCTCGCATACGGATTTTTCAATCATCAAATTCTTCAATTGTGAACATAGGGATGCGTGTCAAATTTGCTTCCATTATGATAACCTTTTAATGATAAAAAGGAGTTTTGAAAACTTAAGTACTAAAATAGACTTTGAAGAATTTGGAGATCTAGTTCAAGAACCATGCGGAAGGCTCAATGAACCAACCGCTATTATACCACTTGTAGGTCCAAGGGGTGTGGGTGTAAGGTTTAGGGGGGGTTGAATAAACCTTACCAACTTTTCGATTTAGTCCTTTTTAAAGTTCGAGTTGATACTACTACAGTTTGTGTCCTTGGTGACAGCCAATTTAGTTAATCAAGAGAGTTAGTCTCTCAATGACTCAATCGAGCCATTGACGGAATAACTCATTGTTAAGATCAATCACCAATCGTAGTTTGTTTTCAAATGAAAGACTTAACACCCTAAATAATGGTTAAGCAAGGATTTAGTGCTTGGTTTAGTACTTAGAAATTATCAAGTGGATAGCAAATTTATCACAGATTTAAACAAATAAGATGCAGGAATTAAAGTCTTGAAATGTAAATGACATAATAAGGTTTTTATAGAGGTTCAAGATGGAGTAATTCTTCTACTCCTCTCTTCTCCAATCTCCTGGAGGAATCCACTAGGTATTGATCAGTATAAAAAGTGGTACATCCCGATACAAGTCTTGATCACACTGGTGACTTGATTCTTTAGACTCTCCTGAGATGCCTTGATCACTCACCGCTTCTGACGACTCGGCTTCTTCGCAGGCAACCGGGCTTTACTTACAAATGACCCACTAGCTCAAGCTCCTTGGATTTGATCACGTAGCCCTCCAAAGACTAAAGACCGGTTCGACATTGATCCTTCTTACAACTCGTGGAACGTAGACCCTTGATTTTTCAATAATTTCCTCTTCAATCGAGAAGTAATCTTTCCTTCACGATTAAGTGTTGGATTGATGATCTTCATAGTGTAGCTTGAGGATTAATCCTTGAATGATTTGAGAATATTTTCGGTTACAATTCTAGTAATTTCTTGGATGTTTGTGATTCGAGTCACCTTCTCTCGTAGTCATTCCTCGGCCTTTTATAGTGCTCTTTCAAAAATTTGCCCGTTGAAGAGATAGCTTAATTTTTGAAAGTCACTTTTGCACGTTGGCTTGTCTTGTTGCGATCCTTGAAATTGCCACTTCCTCGTATAAAATGTTCTTGACTTTCGTAGTTCGACACGGTGTAGTGCTTCTCATTGGTTTATTCCTTTTGCACGCTTCGACATCGAGCACTTGAGAAAGGTAGCATGGAGATATTACTTGTTTAGGTAATTCTCTTGATTTCTCGCAAAATGAGATCTCTTTCGATTATCTCGACTTGACTACATTTTATTGCTTTCCCAGGTGACTTAGAGTCACTTCCAATCATTGGATGACTCTCTTGTCACTTCGACTTGAAACTTGGCTATGTTTGGTGACTTGACCGATACTCCACTCACCGCTTCTCACTTTCCTTGATCGAGTCCCCTGTTTTCTCTTCTTTGCCATACTCATTTGTCTTGCAATGAGTCTTCCTTCTAGTCTTGATTGTCTTTTTGCATGTTTAGTCACGGTGACTTAACTTGACTTGACCAGCCCTATTTATTACAATACTGATTTCAAAGAAAATGGGGTGCCAACTTCCTATTCTAAGCTTTACAAGGCATTCATCAAAATCTAAACAATAATTTTCCCAACAATCTTCTTACAACACCTTCAAGGAGATTACCACAATCTTCCTTCAACACTTATGAAGAGTACCACACTCTTCAACACCTAAGATCACCCAAGTGTGTTCTTACCACAAGAACACTAACAAGGATATCTTGTTTTGGATGATAGAAAGATTCAAGATTACAACTCAATAAATGAGGTATATAAACTTTGAGTGCAAGTGTAATCAAGAATAAAACGCTTAGACCTCAAGATTGTGCAAGTGCAAGAATTTAAAGCTATTACAACAAGATTGTAAAAATGAAAGCTTGGGAATTTTGCGATTTCTTATTTTATTGTATGCTTGTGTGTTGCGTCTTGTGTCTTCAAATCATCCTTTATTTATAGGAGAGTCTTCACCAACATAGCTCCTCCTTCTTCACTTTTGTCTACAAAAAAGAAGATCACAAGATGTAGAAATAATGTACAAAATTGATAAAGCAAATCTTGGCGATAATGGATTGTTAACGACTTGAATCTCTTTGTCAAAAATATATAGCGATCGTCGCTATATAGGAAATTTCGAACGTTGGAAGAAAATAATGCGATCCAGTACAGACGGAGGGGTACGACCGGTCAAGGGGGTCCGACCAGTCACCCTAAGGATCGACTAGTCGGCCCTAGCTTGACGGTCACCCTCCTCAAATTTTCAAGTCCGAGAGTTCTTCTTGATTTTCATTCTTCGTCTGCACGGCCGATCGTTTGCTCGACTTGGTCGACCTCCAAGTTGAAGTGTTGTCCGATTTTTGTCAAAAATAAACTTCAAGAAATACTCCAAAAAATTAGTAAAAATATTTTAAATCAATTGGGAGTATTTGGACAACATTTAAATACATTGTTTTGGTGTAAAAACTCATTTAAACAAAATCATCAAAATCTTGATAAAAACATTTATCTAACAATTACATATATCACATAAAAGGAAACTTGAGGATTGTGACTGAAATACCAATCTTCGCTCACTTTTTATGAAAGCAGTTGAGGCTTATACTTTCAGGGAACCGTTATAATATTATGACATCGAACAATGTGGAGTCACTCAATTCCTTGTTGAAGAAAGAGCGACAAGGTCCAATTCTCTGTTAATTGAGAGTATAGGGAATAAGCTACAAAAATAGTACTTTGAGAGACGTGAAAATGCACACAATTGTACAAGTCATTTAAACCCGCAATGAAACAAAAATGCGCAAACAATAGGATATGGCGAAGATATTTACGACTTAACCATTTGATCGGTTGATGTATACAAGATAAGTGGCGGCACCACGAACCATATTATTAATTTTTTGAAAATACTTGCACATGTAGAAAGTTTCAATTGAATCACTTTCCATGCGAGCATGCAATAGCATCGGCCAAGCAAAGACAACAAAGATACGACTTATGTTCTCATTACTATATTGTTGACTTTTGGAAAGCATCATATGTATATAGTATAATGCCCGCGACTAATGAAACAGAATGGGGTGTCCCGGGAATATTAAGAATATAAATATCTTACCACCTCTTGTCCTACCACAGATCGTCATCATAAAACAATAAGAATACCTTCAATTGGGAAGTTTGTTAAGAGAATCAAATGCAAGTATGTGTGGGGCATCAAGGCACAACCGACTTACATGTCGAGAGATCAAAGACCATTGGTTGACAAACAATTACAAGTTTAGTCAAGTATTTACTTGAACATGTGATTTAACATGCAATATTGTAATTTGTGCATTAAATTGTCGGTGCCAGGAATAAACGACTATAGTTGTTGTAAAATGACCTTGGTCGAATTCGCTAATGATGTTTGTAAATGTCTAAAGTTGTTTTTATACTTCTTGGTACTTTACTCTTGTATTCAACTACTAAAATTAATATCAACAATGTTATAATACTACACTTGAGATATGTATTAAAATTGAGAATAAGAATTTGAGATATGAAAATTCGTAAATAAAAATTATGGGGCATCCAGTACAATCGACGACACCTCATTTGAATATATTCAACTACACTTGAGATATGTATTAAAATTGATTGAAATAAGAATTTATAGATGAAATATACACCAAAGGCAAAAAAATTTAGTCCTCTAAGTGGTGACCGGAGCTTTAGTCCTCACTTACTAATTTGTATGATATTAGTCCTCTAACTAAATTTTTTCGATATTTAGTCCGGTTACCTCCTATAACCGGTCAAGTTTACTTGGAATCTTTGATGTGGCTTTTTTATAATAAAACATTTTTTTAATTACTAAATTGATGACTTGGACACATTTTGGAGGGAAACAAGTGAACATGTGAGACTCACGTGCTCACCCCAACAAAAGTACCAGCTTTTTTGTAAAATTGAATTTTTATTTTTCATTTTCACACTCCAAAACCCTAAATATCTTAGCCCAAAAATCCCTAAACATCGAACGAAGAACCGGTTGAAAAGTTTGGGCAAATCTTTTCACAACCACAATGAAAATCGAGAGACCCAGAGGAGTTTGATTCACCCCATCCGAAATATAGCTAGTTTTCGAGATTCTATTTGTATGTGTATTTTTCTATTTTTTTTTGCCTTGATTTTCACGAAATATCGGTAATGTTTAGTTTATTTTGTTTTGTCTGTGTAAATGAGAACAAAAAGTAGTGAAAAATGTGTTTTCTTGTTGCGATTCGTTCAAAAAGTGTGGTGGGGGACCCGAAAGTGGTCCACTTTCTTTTTTTTTAGGGTTTTGTCGTGTATTGTTGTTTTATGTTCTTTTCGATTTTTTTCTTTGATTTTTGTGCGGATGAAAAATCCCATTTTGTGACTTTGTGTGTCTATTTTGGGGGCATGTGTGTGATAGGGAGTATTTAGTTGGTGCATCATATAAATTTGATTATGTTGATGTCAATATGTTGTCTATCGTGCACTTAAGAAATTAGCAGAAATGTAAATTATTAAGTCCAATGTCAAGTTTTACACCCATGAATTCAAGCCTATTGAAAGTGACAATTTTTGGGTAAAATTTGTAAAGAAGAACTTAATAGATCAAGGGAACTTGTGATATTTATTGATGGGGATATTAAGGCACATGAGTCGATGGGATATAATCGATGGGATAGAGACAGGATGTAGATAGTGGAGTAGAGGGAGATGGTGAGGGGGATGGTGAGGTAGATGGGCAACAAGGGGATGAAATGCAATTTAATTGGAGGGACATAGATGACTAGGGTCTTAAGCTCACGACCTGGAGGATTTGGAAGAATATTGGGAAAGTCAAAATGTAGGGATAAAAGAAACTAGTGCAAGAAAAGGAGCTGTGAGCTTAGGGCAAATGTAGGGGTAAATGAATCGTTGAATGGGCGGGGTTAATGAAGATGATAGTGAATGTTTTGAAGACAATGATTATAACATGACAAATTAAAAGGATACAATGATGATGATATGTTATTTGAAGATAACATAGATTTTGAGGCGAGAGTGAACTAGATGGTCAAATAGATGAAAATGGGGATGCTAATGTGATAGAGAGCGAGGATGACTATCCTAGTGGGAAGGATAGTGATGGGGACTATGAAAAGGTAGTTGTTCTGTGTTTAATTCGGTGCAGCTTTATGACCCAACCTTTGAATTAGGTATGGTCTTTAAATGCAAGGATGAGATAAGGAAAACAGTGCACTCACATGCAATAAAAACAAGAGGAATATAAAAATCACAAAAAATGACAAGATAAGATTACATGTAAGTGTGAATGTAAGGATTGTCGTGGAGGTTGCATGCAAGAAAGATAAAAAATGAAACCTCATTTATGATTGTCCAATATTTACATGTTCATACTGGCCCACAATCATTCAATGTAAAAAGTCCTGAAGTCTAATTAGTTGTGTGGGAAATATGGCCAAAGGTTTCAATTTGACCCTAAGAGGAATATCAAATTGTTCGGGATAGATGTAATGGAGGGAATCGGATGCAACATCACACATTGCCAAGCATATAGGGCAAGAAACTTGGCCCTAGAAAAACTTGAAGGGGATTCCTCCGTACAAAGATATAGTCCATTGTTTGTGGAGTTATCTTTGAAAGAAGTTAAGAGAACAAACCCGACTCCACTATTATAATAGGCATCGATCCAGTGAAGTGGGGAAAATAGGTTTGATAGGATGTATGTTTGTTTTCATGTCTTTGTCAAAATGGGGTTCATTCAGGTGCAGAGACCACTTATGGTGGGGTTTTATTAATCGCAGTAGGCCTTGATCCTAACAACAACATTTACCCACTTTGTTATGCGATTGTAAACAAAGAAAATGGGGAAACTTGGAATTGGTTCTTAACACTTTTAAGCTTGATTTTCACATAGAAGATGATAGTATCTAGACTTTTATGTCCGATAAACAAAAGGGATTAGTCCAAGCTTTTCAAGAAGTGTTTCTCAATCTTTCGATCACAGATTTTTGTGAGGCATATGCATGCCAATTTCAAAAATGTTGGGTTTAGAGGTCTAGACTATAAAATTGCAGTTTGGAGAGTGCCAAGGCTACTATAGTCAATGAATTTGATTCTAGAATGAATGAATTTAGGTTATTGGATGAAAAGGCTTGGAAGTGGTTTAATGACAAGCCACCTAGCCAAATGGAGCAGATCACACTTTAGTGTTTACCCTAAATCGATATGTTACTAAAGAATGTTTGTGAAATATATAATAGTAACATATTAGAAGCTAGGATAAACCTATTCTTTCAATGATGGAATGGTTACAAGAGTACATGATGAGAAGAATGTAGGAGAATAGGGACAGTGAGATCAAGAAAAAAATGGAGACTTAAAGATGTACCACCTAGAATCAAGAAGATCATTGAGGGGAAATCTTGAAAAACTTCTTGATTGTATGCCTAGAAAATCGATGACAAACATTACGGTCGATTTGCAGGTGGGAGTAAATATAGTGTTGATTTGGACCAAAAGACTTGTGGATGTAGGAAGTGGGATTTATCCGGAATCCCATGTAAGCATGCAATTTGTGCTATTTATTGTCAAGGTTGGGATATAAATGATTACACCCATAGTCGCTACTTTGTAGAGACTTATGACAAAGTCTATGAACCAGTGATCATGCCAATGAATGGTAGAAGTGAATGGCCTAAAACGACTTCATTCCCCACTACCACCAACCTATGGAAGATCCTGCAGCAAGCCAACCAAAGCGTAAGGAGGGAACCCGATGAGTTGGTTCCTAAGAAGAAAAAGAGTGCGGGGGTCCCCCAAAAATAAAGATCCAAACAAAGCCAAGAGAAATCAACTAACAATTAAATGCTCTAATTGTGGAGTTGAGGGCCACAAAAAAGATACGCCTCACCCAATTCTAGACTCAATGGCTACACAAGGTGAAGGATGCAGTCAAGTCACTCAAGTTGATGTCTCACAAAGGCCACCAAATTACGGGTATATGATTGTTCTTGCACTTTTAAATTTATAAAGCCTCATTTGATTATGTCTTGTATTATCATTGAAGGTGAGGAGGCAGACTCAAGAATGATGCCAACAAAATTGAGCGAGAATGAGAGAGGAAATGCGAGGAAAGAGAAGGTTTGTTTGTATTCGTATGTATTTTTCCATATATGCATCTTATACACTTTAGTTCATTAAAGTTTTGTTATTATTATATTTGAGGGCAAAAATCCATCACTTCCAAGTCAACATTTAAGCCTCCAAGACTCCAAACTAAAAATGCACCCTCAATGTATGACCAACTAATGGAGCAACAAGGCAAAGATGTTGCTTTGAAGAAGAAAGCAAAAAACGTTTGTGAGTCTTTCAAGCATAGGAGCTTCGGGAAATGTCTAGACAAAGGAAAGAAGCCTATGTGATTTTTGAAGATGAAAGTTCTTTGAATGTTAGTTTTGTGGATCAGTCATTCATAGTACATTTTGTTATTTTTGTGGATCAAATCGTGGATAAAAGGGTGGATCATCGGTGATATCTTTGTCATTTTGTTATTTTTGTGGATCAAATTGTGGATAAAAGGGTGAATCAAAATGATACTATCATTTTGTATGAATGTTACCTTGAACAATGGTTGCTTTTGAGAAATTTGTATGAAGTTTATTTTGTTATTTTTTGTGGATCATCTTTCTTTGAATCTTAATGAATGTTAATTTATAATTGCAGTAAATTTTGAACGTATATAAATGTTAAATTAAATGGTGTGGTTGTTGTTCACAATAAACTTAATCATAAAACATGTGATTTCATTAAATTAATTAACACTAGAAATTTCATTAAAATGGAACCAAACATACAAACCGATAAAACTAAAAACATTAAAGACTAAACACATCCTATCCAAGACATAAACTAGGGAACATTACACAACAAAATAACTTCGTAGTCCGCACCAAATACCATATAAATCGACCTCCATCACTTCATCATCCAAATAATTAAGAACACCAACCATGACACCAAAAGCATCCATTTCAATCTTTGCTTCTCTTTATCAAGTTTCTTCACCTCATTATCAAGAACATCCACTTTGCCTCGTAATCCCAATATGATGTTTAGAGCTCCGATTGGTGATAGGCGGATCTTGCCAATCAAAATACCCGCACCCACCCTCTCTCTCGCACCAAATACCATATAAATCAATTGTTGAAGAAAAAAAAATCGATTTTTGAGAGAAAAAAATCAGCTTTTCGACATAAATTTACCTTCCAATCTACAGCCGTGAAATCTTCGAGATTGTCATTGGTCCATGAAGTTTGAAGTTGTGCTCTTTTTCAATGTTGATGAAACACAAATCCGGTGAAGATGAAGTAAGTCGGACGTTGTTGTTCTAGGAAGAATATTTGCATCGGCTTTTTTGGGAGAAATAGAGAGGAAGATAGGATATTAAAGAAGAGTGAGAAAGGCAAGTCATCCATTTTCCCTCCATTTTGGTACCAAAACCACTTCCCTTCCAAAATCATCCAACTATATGTCCAAGTCATCAATTTAGTAATTAAAAAAATATATATTATAAAAAAAAGCCACATCAAAGATTCCGGTAAACTTGACCGGTTATAGGAGGTAACCAGACTAAATATCGAAAAAAATTAGTTAGAGAACTAATATCATACAAATTAGTAAGTGAGGACTAAAGCTCTAGGTCACCCACTTAGAGGACTAAAAACAATTTTGCCATACACCAAACAACCAAGGTCGAGTGAAAGTGACTACGGTCAATGTCCATTCTCCGCCAAAGTCGAGTGTAAGTAAATCGCGATCATATAGGGACTCAACTTTAGTCGGTTTCCCTCGATGAAAGTCATTTTTAAACTGTTTTTGTACTTTAATCTTGTATTTAACTACTAAAATACATATTAACAATGTTAAAAGACTATATAATGATGTTAGATGTGCTTTTGTAGCTATCTAATTACACCTTATCTTAATCTTTAAAACATATCTCAAGACTTGTCACATTTGGTTTCAGTATTCACAAACACATTGGTAATGTAAACTATTGCAATCACAAACAATATTACAAAGATGAAAATGTTATGAATTTGATTAAATAGTGAATTTGAGAAATAAATATGTTCAACTACACTTGAATATGTATTAAAAATGATTGAAATGAGAATTTATAGATGAAATATACACCAAACAACCAAAGTCGAAGCGAAAACAACTACAATCGGTGTCCATTCCGACCAAAGTCGGTATAAGCGATCGTAATCGTATAGGAATCGACTTTAGTCGGTTTTCTCGACTAAAGTCATTTAAACTTTTTGTACTCTAATCTTGTATTTAACTAATAAAATTCATATCAACAATATTAAATGACGATATAATGATGTTAGAAGTGTTTTTGTAACTATCTAATCACACCTCATTTGAATCTTTAAACATATATCAAGACACGTCACATTTGGTTTCAGTATTCACAAACATAATGGTAATATAAACCTATTGCAATCACAAACAATATTACCTTATGAAATGTTATGAATTTGGTTAAATGGTGAATTTGAGTAATAAATATGTTCAACTACACTTGAAATAAGAATTTATAGATGAAATTTAAACTAAACGACCAAGGTCGAGTGAAAACGCTACGATCGATGTCCGTTTCAAAATTTTGATAGTTTATAAGATATTCAACTACTAAAATCCATAATCACATCCCATTAGAAACTACAAAATATTCATAAAATGTTATCAAATATTCACATAACGTTATTTTTAAAAATAGCTTATAAGCTATTCGACTACAAAAATCTATAATCACATCCCATTAGAACCTATAAAATATTCCTAACATGTTACCAAACATGCACAAAATATATCTATGTGTCACAATTTTCAAAGTAGATATTATCTTGAACCACATCCTTTACAAAGTGTTCAATGCTCAAAAACTCGATAAACTTGATTGCATAAATCCCATAATCACCCCTACAAAACAATACTTAGTAAAAATTGCATGAGAAATTTTTGTTTTAGAATACAACAAGATAAAAACTTATGAGACTTTTTGTCAGTACTCCTTCAACTCTATTGATTGTAAGTGTATCTTGCACATCAACCGCATGATCTTTACCAACTTGGGGATTAGTGTGGTATCTTTTTCAATAAAATTTGAAGTGTTTCCTCCGTGATGCAACCCTTGTCCGAATCATAGACATTTATCACAGATTTTTCAATTCTACCTCACAAAAAATCCAATATTTTTCCTCAAGGGTGGATAATAAATATGAGAGATGTTCTTTCAGCCCTTGCTTTCTATAGGCAATGTTAAAGTTGATGTATCCATTGAAAAGAGAATATACACTCTCTAATGTATCTCCAAACCCACACATCCGATGGAACATGGAGTCAAGTATAGCTCTTTTATAACGGCCAAATGGCATTGGGTACTTGTTTTGCCTCAATCGTAATAGATTCATTGAAAAATCAATTTGTAGTTTCTCAAAGCCACGAACCGAGTAGATTAAAATATCGCAAAACCAATTTTGGGCTCTTTTATAGTCATACCAATTTTCATCAACTCAACACTGTTGAAATCAAGTAAATGAATAAATGCACAAATAAAAAATAAATACATATTTCATATCTAAATAATCAACTCTGGTTGTATATAAATGACTCTAGTCGCACGTAAATAACTTTGGTCGCATGTAAACGCCTTGGTCGTTACATAGATCGTTTTACAAACCATAGTCATTTATTTAGACATAATGTATATTTTAACTAGATTGAATCAAAGCACTTGGACAAAACTATAAATATTTACCTTTCACCCAATTTTATGTACAATTTGTTGAACTCCTTTAACTTAGTTGCGTCAACTTTTGGATTAGGATAGGAATCGAGTTGTCCATAAACTTTCTTGGCTTCAATTCGTTCGTATATGGAAATGATAAGAATTGTGAAGGCATTCTAACTCTCTTTACTTACCTCTATGGGATCATCTTCAGTGTTTGTCGTCGATCCTGTTAGGAATTTTATTGTTTAGATTTTGATGAATGCCATGTAAAACTTAGAATAGAAAGTTGGCACCCCAATTCTTCCGAAATGTAAAATGTATTGTAACAATTAGAGCGCAAGCCGAGTTAAGTCAGCCTACGCCCTAACATGCAAGAAGACAATCGAAGGCTTGAAGGAAAACTCATTGAGAGAGACAGTGAGTACACAAGAAGAAGAGACAGGGAACTCGGTCAATTGCAAGAAGCGGTGAGATACTGGTGAGTTGAACATCATCAAGTCAACTCAAGAGAAGCCAAGTCTCAAGTCAAGTGGAAGAATCATCCATGATTGGAAGTCGACTCTAAGTCACCTGGGGAAAGCAAGGAAAAGCGATCAAGTCGAGATAATCAAAAAAGAACCGCGTACGTAAATCAAGAGATTTACTTAAACAAGTAATATCTCCATACCACCTTTCTCGGAGTGCTCGATCCCGGCAGGCGTGCAATTGGAATGAACCAATGAGAAGCACTACACCGTGTCGAACTCCAAAAGGTGAAACAACAATTCATACGAGGAAACAAAGAATTCCAAGCGCAAGCCAACGATCGCAAAGTGACTTTCAAAAATAAGCCTATCTCTTCAACGGGCAAATTTTTGAAAGTTCACTATAAAAGGCCGAGGAGTTTGTTTGAGAAAGATATGCATGAATGACACATACGTGAGATATACAAGCACATTAGAAAACATCGAAACAATCTCAATCCTCAAGTCTATATTCAAGTACATCAATCCAACACTTACCCGTGAAGGAAAGAGAGCTTCAACCGATTGAAGAGGAAACCTTTGAAAACAAGGGGTCTACTTTCCAGAAGGAGTGTAGAAAAGTTCAAAGTTGAACTAAGTCTTAAGCATTTGGAGGGCTTCGTGATCAAATCCAAAGAGCTTGAGCAAGTGAGTCTGTAGTAGTAAAGCAACCGCCTGTGAAAGAAGTTCGAGTCGAACGAGAAGCCGGTGAGTGATCAAGGCATCTCAGATCGAGTCCCAAAGAATCAAGTCACCGTGTGTGATCAAGACTTGTATCTGGATGCTACCACTTTGTATACTTGATCAATACCTAGTGGATTCCTCCAGAGTTGGAGAAGAGAGGAGTAGAAGAATTACCCCATCTTCGAACCTCTATAAAAACTTTCTTGTGTCATTTACATTTCAAAGATTTAAATTCCGCACTTTTAATTGCTTATATCTGTGATAAATTTGCTATCCATTTGATATTTTATAAGTACTAAATCAAGCTCTAAAATATTGCTTAATCAAACTTAAGGGTGTTAAGTCTTAATAAAATAAAACCACAAACTTAGTTAAATTGTAGCCAACAAATGAGTTACTCCATCAACGGCAATTTGACCGAAATTTGAAAGATTAACTCTCCGAGTGACTAATTCGATTTGTCCATCAAGGACACATTTGTAGAATTAACTCTGAGATTTAAAAGGACTAAATCGAAAATTTGTAAGGTTTATTCAACCCCCCTTCTAAACCTTACACTTACACCCCTTGGGACCTACAAGTGGTATCGGAGCGGTTGGTTCATTGAACCCTCCCGCACCGGTTCTTGAACTAGATCTCCAAACTTTTCAAAGTCTGCTTTAGTACTTAAACTTTCAAAATTCTTGTTATTAAAAGTCATTATCATGGAAGCAAATTTGACACGCATCCCTATGTTCACTATTGAAGAATTTGATGATTGGAAAATTCGTATGCGGGCTCATCTATCAAAGATTACATGATGAGATGTGGATAGTAATAGAAGATGGGCCTCTACAAATATTAAAGGTGAACACAAACACGCAGAGTTGCAAACAAGGAGAAGAAGATGTTGCTCTAGACCATCATGGTTGAAAAACCAAGAACCGAGTGGACAAATGATGACAGAAAAAAGATACAACCTGGATAATGTAGCCAAGGACATCCTCTACAAAACCTGGACAAAGCCATGTTCAACAAAGTCAAATCATGCAAAACGGCTAAAGAAATCTGGGGAAGTCGACATTGATCCGTGAAGGCTCGTGAGCAAATCAAAGAAAACAAATTATCGGTCATTTCGTACGGAAGTTTGAAAATTTCAAAATGATCTCGGGAGGAGAGAATCGGATCAACTAGACGCTCGGTTTACGAAATCACAAATGAGTCAAGCTACACTTGGAAAGGAATATACACGAATGAAATGTGTATGAAGATCCTAAAAAGTCTTTTGGTGAATGGGAAATGAAGGTCATGGCACCGAGACATTCCATGGACCTATCAAAGACATCCAACCATGAACTATTCTCGGACCTCAAAGCCTATGAGTTTATTTGAGAAGAAAAGACCAGGAAGAGACAGTTGTACCCAAAACAATGGTGCTCTAATTGTCAAAGATGGGAAGAGAGCCGAGGTCAAAGAGGCAATTGACCTGAAGAAATAGCCACGATGGTCAAAAGATTTAACAAGTTCTTTAACAAGAACTACAAGAGAGGAAAGGGTGAATCTTCCGAAGACACTCGGCTCCCCTCCAAATCAAGGGATGATAGGCCAACCAAGAGAACAGATCATCAACAAGTTGAGTATCAAAGGTGACAACTCAAGAGTAGAAAGAGTCGATCAAAAGGCTGAATATCTATGTTGGAATTGTAGACAACAGGTCACTATGCCATTGATCGCTCATATCCTGTAGTCAACAAGACAGGAATGAAGAAGAAAGAAAGGTCTTGAGAGAAAGAAGACAAGAAAAGAAAAAAGCAATGTTGGGCAGAGAAAACAAAACAACCAAGTCAAAGGAGATATGATTCTGAGAGCGGTGAAGCCGACTACTCGAGTGACTGAAGAAGAAGCCTTGACCGCTTAATGGCCAAAGAACAAGATCAAGAAGATGAGGTACAATCTAATTCCACAAGCTCGTACACTAGTGATAGTGATCTGCGACACACACACTTCATCACCTCACGATCTTTATGATTCATTAGGCAAAATGATGAAAGATTTTGAGCACATTAAATCCTCACACACACTATTGAATGAGGAAAACAAACTACTTAAAAGTCAAAACTCAAAGTCGACTAAGGAGCCGAGTACTCTAAGTCAAATAGTCGTTGAAAATGAAAGTTTAAAGGCCGAAAATGCTAAATTAGTAGCATAAATCGCTATAGAAAAGAGGAGAATGACCTCAAGAATGTTATTGCCTCATTCACTAAGGCATCTAAATCATGGATGATCTTATTATGAGTCAAAGAGAATGTGGAGACAAGATAGGCTTAGGATTTAATTCCTTTGTGCCATGTCAAGCCTCAAGAGTAATTTTGGAAAAAGGATCTTCAAGTCATGAAGAGTCCGAAAAATCCAAAACTCTAAATATTGCACACACTTTCACTCCAAAGCACAATACTAAGCAAACCGGCCTTGGTTACAAAGGAAAGGAAAACAATTGATTGAGTGTCTTTGAAAGGATACGGTGAGAAGAGATTCACCGAGTTCCTCAAACAGACTCCAAACAAAATACTCAAAGAAGAAGCAGAGCTACCAAAAATCCCAGAAAATCCATAAAAGAAATACATATGATGGGAATGGTAGAAAATATCCAAGCCAAGCTGATTGGAACAATGTGAACTATCAAAGATAGACTTATGGAATATAAGCCTAGATGGCAAAGGCCAGAACTCAAGAAAGGTCATTCCAAAGGCACAAGAGCTTTTATCAAGACACATATGCACCTAGGCACTACATTCAAAAACACCACAATTACCCAAGAAAGGCAATTGCTAAAACACATATGCAGCATACAGACAAAAGAGACATGTGTATGAACCTAGAATCCCCAAGCAATTTGCCAGGATCAATTATGATTATGGCAATCGATAGATGGCAACCTCTTAGAGTCAAATCATTTGGCTATAGGTTGGTTGGATCATCTTATAACTCTAACCCCTCGGGACCTGGACAAGAATGGGTACCTAAAACTTAATTTCCTTGATTGCGGGTTCAAGGAAATGTGAGTGCCAAGGAACTGGTACATGGATAGTGGTGCATTCCGCATATGATGAGAAATAAGAGAAATCCGTCAAAATTCAAGGAAGTCAAAGGAGCAAAAGTCATATTTGGAGAAATGAAGCTCTGGTGAAATAAGAGGCATTGGATCCATCAAGAGGAATGGTTTAGAAATCACGGATGTTGCATATGTTGAAGGACTAAACTTCAATTTACTAAGCATCACCAACTCGCGACAAGGGCTACAATGTTGGATTCAACATGGGTGTATGCCAAATCAAGGATATTGAATCAAATGAAGTTGTATCGCAAGGAAATAGAGGAAGAATATGTATGTAGTGGATTGGTCAACCGCAACACCCAACACCGTCTACTAGCAAAGAGCACAATTTGAATCAAGTTGGTTGTGGCACAAAAAGTCGAGTCACCTGAATTTCAAAACAATTAACAAGCTAGCAAGAAGTCATCCGGTAGAAGGACTTCGGACTTCGATATACAAGAAGGAGAGTATATGTGATGCATGTCGAAGGAAAACAAATAAAGTCATCTTTCAAAGAAAAGACATGCCCATCCTCAACAAGAATATTGCATCTACTTCATATGGATCTATTGTGATGGAACCAACCAAAGATAAGTGGAAAGAAATACACCTTGGTGGTAGAGATGACTACTCAAGATATACATGGACAATATTCATGTGCAAGAAGAAAGAAACTCTACAAAAGCTACCACGGTGATGAAGAGGATACAAAATGAGAAGAGTCAAACCATTATCAAAATAAGATCGAGATAGAGGAACCGAGTTTGTCAATGGAATAATAACTCAAGATCAGAGTGAGAATGGCATTGGTCATGAACTATCACCGCAAGGACTCCACGTGAGAATGGAGTTGCGAGAAAGAAGGAAGCAGAACCCTCAAAGAAGAAAGAAGGACCATGTTAGTCAAGCGGGGGTTACTAAAAAGATTTTGGGTGGAAGCAATCAACACACTGCTACACCCAAAACAAGATGTATGATAAATAGACGGTGACAAAGACTCCTATGAGATCCGGTGGAAGAAAACCAAATGTTGCATATTTCAGGGATATTTGGATGTAAATGCTTCATCCACAACAATGGCAAAGACAACCTAAAGGCTTTTGATGCTAAAGTCGATGAGGGTATCTTCTTAGGATATACTCACCAAAGCAAAGCCTACTAATACTCAACAAAAGAACTATGGTTATAGAAGAATCCATTCATGTAGTATTCGATGAGCCAAATATAAATGGGGAAGACATTGAGGAGTGGTGACAAGTCGAATCATCCAACCTTGAGAAGAGTCCCTATATCGGAAGCCAAGCGGGGATTATCAATTCGAAGAAGATGAGATAGCTGAATCAAAAGAACTTTGAAAATTTACTAAGTGATTACGAGAGAGCTGACCACGACAACACAACCGCAAGTCGATCAATCCAGCTAACTTACTCCAACTCCGATGTAAGATGGCCGAGAGACCATCCACGTAACTTGTCATTGGAGATATAAGAGAAGGTGTCAAAACAAGATCTAGAACTCAACAAGAAGCTATGTTCACATGCTTCATCTCGCAAATAGAGCCAAAAGATGTGTCACAAGCATTGGATGACACACATTGGATTCAAGCTATGCAAGAAGAGTCAATCAGTTTGAGAGAAATAAAGTATGGGAACTAGTGCAAAGACCCATACATCAAAATGTTATTGGAACCAAATGGGTATTCGTAAATAAGATGAACGAGGAAGGTTACGTGGTAAGAAACAAAGCAAGACCGGTAGCCAAAGGATATTGTCAAGAAGAAGGGATAGATTTTGATGAAACATTTGCCCCTCGTAGCAAGATTGGAAGCTATAAGGATGTTTCTTGCCTATGTTGCTCACAAGAATTTCACTGTATATCAAATGGATGTAAAAAGTGCATTCCTGAACGGGTTATTGGAAGAAGAAGTGTATGTTGAACAACCACCAGGATTTGAGCAGAAGACTCTTGGAGACAAGGTATACAAACTCAAGAAAGCCTCAGACGGATTGAAACAGCACCCGAGCATGGTATGATACCTGTCACAATTCCCCGATTGAAAATGGATTCACAAAAGGAAAAGTAGATAGAACACTTTTCTTTAATTCAAGACAAGAAGAGTATAACGCTTGTTCAAATATATGTGGATGACATCATTTTTGGATCCACTAACAAAGAGTGTGAAAAATTCTCAAACCTCATGCAAAGCAAATTTGAAATGAGCATGATGGGAGAGCCGACATTTTTCCTCGACTTCAAGTGAAACAGTGAAGGATGGAACCTTCATAAGTCAAACAAAATATACCAGGAGATTTAATGAAGAAGTTTGGTATGGAAGAGAAGTCTTCTCAGAAAAATACCAATGAACACATTAGTCAAAATGGACATGGATGCAGATGGCAAGCTCAGTAGATCAAACAAGATCTGAGCACTTATGGATCACCGCTTCTATCTCACAAAGAAGAGGCCGGACATCACCTTTGCTTTGTAGGTGTATGTGCAAGATTTCAATCGCTCCAAAAGAAAGCCATATGACAAAGCGGCTAAAAGAATACCGAGATACTTGAAAGGAAGCCAAGAAGAGGCCTATGGTATCCGAAGGAAGGTGGTTTAATTTAATTGGCTATTCGACTGACTATGACTATCTTTGGATGCGAGAGTGGACAGAAAAGCACTTGTGCACTGTCAAATGCTAGGAAAAGACTAATTTCCTGGTTTAGCAAGAAGCAAAACTCAATAGCCACCTCTACGGTGAGGCGGGAATACATACTGCGGCACTGTTTGTGCCCAAGTCCTATGGATGAGACAATGGTGAGAGACTATGAAGTTGAAGAAAAAGAAATTCCAATCATGTGTGATAACACAAGTGCCATTGCAATCACTCAAAATCATGTGTTGCACTCAAGAACAAAACATATAGATGTCAAATATCATTTCATAAGAGATCATGTTGAAAAGAAGGACATTATCTTGGAATACATCTCAACCGATAAACAACTAGCCGACATCTTCACAAAACCATTATGTGAGTCAAGATTTGAAGAACTCAAGCATGAGTTGGGGTTAATTGAGCTGAAACCGACACTCGACATAGGGCATTTAATCAAAGAAGAGAATTAGAACAGTAAAAGAAGTGAAAAAGAGCCAAAACAAAAATCAACTCAAGAAATCACCGATCGGAAAAGAAATTTACACCAAAGTCACCGATACCTTCATTTGAGTCACCAAGAGAATCGCGAGGAGTAAAGTTAAATCGCCTAAGAGATAAGTTCTGAATAACTTATAAGCAAAGTGACAAAAACGCAATCGTTTTAACTTATGGGAATGTTTTAAGGAACACACGTCAAAGATAATGATGATGTGTACTGGACATAAAGCCGCACACTAAGCTTATGATTGGATATAAATGCCGCCGCATTAAATACGAGACGTGAAATGCTCAATAGGCGTGCAAAATCCAAGCCGTTGATTTCGATCACAATTCAAAACCGTCGCACGTCCTTTCATAAACCATATTTAAACCATTTTCGCCCGTTTCTCTCTCACACTTCCAAAAAAGTTCATCTTTTTCTCTCAAAAGGCAAAGGCAAATACTCTCGAAACCCTATCAACCTTCAAATCAAATTTCCGAACTTTTCCTTGAAATTATTCTGAGAAATGGCACCAACATATGACTTTACCAAGTTGGGAAAACAAATCCACACCGGTTCGACCGTGGATTTCGACTTTAATGGTGAAGCGAGGGTCCGACGACACCCTGGTGAAGAAAATCGCGGAGAAGTTGGAAACGCCAGATCGAAACCGTTTCTAACGCCGAATATCCTATGACCTATGTGGAGGAGGTCGCATAATTCCCACGTGAATGCCGAGATTCACGATGAAGGAATCAAGTCATCTGCTCACGGAAGCGGTGACTATCACCGCCAAGGATTTGGTGAATATTGCTCACTACCCGCGGGAAGGAGAAAATTAAGGAAGCCTGATGTAAACTTGGCCGACGCATGGAAAGAGATAGCCAAGTCCGACCTTGCCGATAAAATTATATACACAAACAAACAAGAGACTCATTGAAGGAGGATTATCATAAATTGTTGGACATAGTTGCCAAATGTATCGACATCAAATTTGGTAGCTTTGACCAACTATCAAAGGCAAAGTTGGTTGTGATGGCTGCAATCATGGAAGAAAAAGAAGATAAATCGGGCTGAGTTTATCTACACCGACTCTGTCAAAACGTGGGGAACAAGTCCTTCAAAGAAGATGGCACATTTGGAGGATCCCAGGATATGGCCTAGTGATTGGCCGACTATTGGAGGTGAAAGGAGTCCTCTCGACATGGGAAAGCTTTCCATGTTAACAAGAGGATGTTCGAGCTAACCTCTCGGTGCTCGAAGCGAGCTTATGCCAAGAGAGCGACACGGTGAGGGGGAATCAGTGACCCAAGATCAAATGCTTCCTCTCCGACCTAAGAAGAAAGTCGCCCCGCGGTGCGAAAAAAGATCGCTGCCCCTGCAAAGCAAAGAGAACCAAACATGCTCCCCGCCCCCGCAGCAGTCAGTCACCGCCCGGCCAGCTCGTGTCACCGCCCTGCAGTTAGCCGGTCGAGAAGGACTCACTAATGCCTTCACCGATCGTCAAAAGGAGGAGAACCGACAAGCTCAGACGGCGACGGCTCCTCGACAAAACAAACACAAGCACCGCCCCGCCAAGACTCAAGCAGGACGCCGTCGAACTGTAAATTCCCCTGGTACAAACCAGGAGACGAAGGAGACTCGTCAAACAGTCCGAACAGGAGAAACCGGTGAGTCGATTCTCAGCCTAACACAAATGAGGAGACTATCGAGAAGTAGAGTCTCCAGATGTAATAGATGAAATCGCCAAGTCTGCGAAGGCGATCGCCAGAGGCAACCCGGAGACACACTGTAGCTCACACACGGTGAAGCACAAGAAGAACCAGTCCAAGCGGATAGTGATGTAATGATCCTATCTCCACCTTACCCGGACATCCAAAATCGTCTGCGTGAGTGGAGAAAATGGAAGTTGAGCAAGTCAAGTCGGAACAGTTCCAACGGCTGAATTCATAGAAGAAGAAGAGGGCTGCTAAATTTCATTCGATCGACTCATCGTGCTCCCAAAGACTCGATGAGGACAATCGCTTAGACATCCCGCAAATCTACAAGGACGGGGAGAGAGCAAAGCAAGTCAAGAAGCCGAAGCACGTGAGAAAGGCAAGCACCGCCCTATCTCCCGGCACCACGTAACACTTCCATCCTCTTCTTGATGTCTTCTCCGAAAGTGATGAGGAACGAGGAGAATCTTTGCCCGCGAAAGAGTTGCAGATGCGAGCAAGCACTTTCGCATGAATCAAGAATCCTTCACGAGCAAAGACGATGGAGGGACCAGAGAGTCCTCCAAAACACACTGAAATCGATCCAATGGGAGTGGTTCAAACAAATAGCCACCGATGTTTCGCTACCACTTCCCCACCACTCGGAAGAAGGCAATAAGGGATCAGCGATGAACCGGGGCTAGTGGGGACCCGGTCGAGCCAACCCCTATTGAAGGTGTGCTACCACCGCCCCAACGGGTGAACCATCAATTGCAACAATGAGTCCTGAGACGAGTGACCCCACTCCAAGTCACTCGGTGGTGCGCCGAGGGGGGAAACTCCTCCACCACCAGCAAAGTCGGAGGATCGCAGATAACTCCACAAAGAAGCAAGGAGGCGAAGAAGAGAAATTACAATCACAAGAAAAAGACAAAGGTGCCATCAACGAAGCTCAGATGTTGAGACTGTCTCGGTGAGGTGCCACCGCTCCGATGGCTAATGACGCCGCCGATGCGGTCGAGGCACAGGAAGGAATGTACCGGGAGTTAACACTGCAGGCGATGAAAGTGCAATCCTTGGGGTTGAGACTCAATGGATGCCACTGTAGAAGACCCCGAGACACCGACACTTGTCGAAAGGAGGACCAGAGCCTCGCCTCGCAGCAGAGAGACCTTTGGAGGAAATGAAGGCCCACGGGAGGTTGAGACTTCTTGGAAAAGAGGTCAAGTGAAGAGAACATCCCTCCGCAATCATCGATCCATCGGAAGGAAATCGGCGCACTTCATGATTCCCGGGACAACCCCGATGTCACTTTTCCGGGGATCGGAAGGCGATGAAGAAGCCGAGTCAACCCATGACAAATCCAAAGGACTCGGTGCGGATGTTCCGGCACGAGCAAGTCGATCCCAAGACTACTCGTCAAACTTTTAACTTTGATGATGAGCCACCACTAGAAATCTCATCATCGTCCGATGACGCCTATTCCGATAAGGCCGAGGACAAGTCTCATTGAAATGGAAAAATCGGTGAGACCAACAACGGTGTTAAGACACATTGAGGCTCGCAAGCGGTCTACTTCACAACCAAACCCACAACCGGAAACCCCGCTCCGACTCCTCAAGCTACACCTGGATCGATTCCCAAAAGAACTTCACGCGCACCGCTCATCATCGAACAAATCCCGATCGGCGGTGATGAATCTTTTGTAGAATCTTTCCTTTCACCGGAGATACGTAACTCCACGAAGAGTCGAAACGAGCAAGCACGCTATCACGCAGACCTCCCTCTGTTTTTCACTCGAGGCACCATTGTTCCGGCCGATTTTGATTTCGATCTTTGTATGGCCATGGCCATCACCGAAGAATCAATCAAGACGAAGAAGTGTTCAAGGCACTCTTTGTGAAATTGAAAAGATGGAGAGGCATCGGCCTCTTTGGACATGCGATTGGACAAAGAGATGCCACACTTACGGTGACTTAAGAGGCATAACAGTTCGGATAAGAGAATGGTGGCAACAAAGAAGAGCCAATCAATGCGTGTGGAACAGGTGCGATACCAGAACCTTGTTCAATAAGTCTTTGGTGTGGAGAGCCGAGAATGTTGATGCAAAACGAAGCCGAGGAACACATTGAGCATATGCATGAAGCTCACACTTTGCCGAGATCAAGCCGCTGCGTGAGCGAAATGCAAATGATATACTGGCGTTTGGAAGAACACATGACAAGAAAATTCAGCCTTCTCATGGCCGAGATGAAGTCGATTTGAGAATCCAACGCTATTCTCGGTCAATTCCGTCGCCGCATACAACGCAGCGGACTTGAAGCGAGAATTCAACCATCGGGGAGACTCGACTTCATGCTTGCCAAGATGTTCCCGGGGTTCCTCTATCCTTTGATGATGCCAAAAAGGGGGAAGAGGAATACCTTAAAGCAAAAATCCGAAGTCTGAAAAGAAAGGAGCGGTGAGAAAGAAGCGGTGAGAAGGGAAAATCACCGAGGAAATTTTGAAACTAAAGAAAGGAAAATCATTGAGGGGGAAGGATCAAAAGACATGACCTTGATGATTGCACAAACCCCCAACAGGGTCCTCACGGTGACATTATAAGCAAAGCAAACTCCCAGTGACTCTTACACTCCAACACTCTGCTTTGTATCTATGGTGAGAAGAGAAAAGCAATTGAAGCAGGGATGAAAGAAGTGGAAGGAAGAATGGATGCCATGGTGATGAACATCTTGAAAGAACATGGAGGCATTCCATTGACAGAGACACGTATGCCATTTCGATGTCGGGGACAGAGCAAGATCGATTGACGAATTCAAAACGCTCGAATCAAGGTTACTTTGCAAATATGTCCATGGCTCAAGCTTGGGACTTATCTTTGGGAAAAAGGGCCTCACATTATGTGAAGAAGCCGACAGACAGCAGACTTTTCCGATCACTCTGCTGGTCACTCGCTAGTCAATCATTTTGGAAAAGAAGAAGGCCCAAAGACAAAGATACGCCCAGGTAGAGAGGAAAAGCGGCAAGATGGAGGAAGAAGCGGACCAGGCCTCCGCCAAGAATATTGAATACGTAGATCCAGGAAAGAAAGGAGGGATCTCTTGGGGTGGGCTTGACCAAGTGGCGAACTTGCGAGTGGCTAAAACTAACGCCGAGTATGTAAAGAGAATAGAATAAGAAAACAAAAGACAAACTCGGCTATGGCGGAGAGACAGGAAAGAACAAGGAAAGATGAAGCCGCCGGGGAAGGCATATGAGAAGAAAAAGAGCGGTATGATGACGAAGAAGAAGAGAAGAAGAGAAGAAGATGCTTGATCAAGATGAAAGAAGGAGACAACGGCGAAGGAGATGAAGTGTTCTTTGTCAGTCAACCCTTCTTGTATTTTATATGTAAATACATACAATGTAAGTCTTCTCAGTAATAAAGCTATAAATTTTCTATTTTTTGTGAAGACAATTACATACTTTGATACACCCTTGTAAAAGTTGTGTTAAGTACAAGAATGATATGATCAATAAAAAGATTGATTTGCGCATACATTCTATGTCAATACACTATCTGTATGTATCTTTGTTATTTGCATCCTTGTATGATTTAAGTTTTGGCATCATCAAAAGGGGGAAATTGTTAGGAATTTTATTGTTTAGATTTTGATGAATGCCATGTAAAACTTAGAATAGAAAGTTGGCACCCCAATTCTTGTCAGAAATGTATTGTAACAATTAGTTTGGCCAAGCCGAGTTAAGTCGGCCTACGCCCTAACATGCAAGAAGACAATCAAGGCTTGAAGGAAAACTCTGTGAGAGACAAATTTGAGTCACAAGAAAAGATGACAGAACTCGGGTGAAGAAGCGGTGAGATCTGGTGAGTTGAACATCGGTCAAGTCAACTCAAGAGAAGCCAAGTCTCAAGTGAAGTGATGCGAAGAATCATCCGATGATTGGAAGCTGACTCTAAGTCACCCGGGAAAGCAAGGAAAAGCGATCAAGTCGAGATAATGTAAAAGAACGTTATTTAAATCAAGAGATTTACTTAAACAAGTAATATCTCCATACCACCTTTCTCGGAGTGCTCGATCCCGAGGCGTGCAATTGGAATGAACCAATGAGAAGCACTACACCGTGTCGAACTCGAAAAGGTGAAACAACAATTCATACGAGGAAACAAAGAATTCCAAGAACGCAAGCCAACGACGCAAAGTGACTTTCAAAAATAAGCCTATCTCTTCAACGGGCAAATTTTTGAAAGTTCACTATAAAAGGCCGAGGAGTTTGTTTGAGAAAGATATGCATGAATGACACATACGTGAGATATACAAGCACATTAGAAAAAATCGAAACAATCTCAATCCTCAAGCCTATATTCAAGTACATCAATCCAACACTTACCCGTGAAGGAAAGAGAGCTTCAACTTGATTGAAGAGGAAACCTTGAAAACAAGGGTCTACTTTCGGGAAGGAGTGTAGAAAAGTTCAAAGTTGAACTAAGTCTTAAGCATTTGGAGGGCTTCGTGATCAAATCCAAAGAGCTTGAGCAAGTGAGTGTGTAGTAGCAAGGCAACGCCTGTGAAGAAAGTTCGAGTCGAACGAGAAGCCGGTGAGTGATCAAGGCGTCTCAGTGACCGAGTCCCAAAGGATCAAGTCGGTTGTGATCAAGACTTGTATCACGGACTGTTACCACTTTGTAAACTGATCATTACTTAGTGGATTCCTCCAGGAGTTGGAGAAGAGAGAGTAGAAGAATTACCCCATCTTCGAACCTCTATAAAAACTTTCTTTGTGTCATTTACATTTCAAAGATTTAAATTCTCGCACTTTTAATTGCTTATATTTGATAAATTTGCTATCCATTTGATATTTTATAAGTACTAAATCAAGCTCTAAAATATTGCTTAATCAAACTTAAGGGTGTTAAGTCTTCAGTGAAAATAAAACCACACTTAGTTAAATTGTAGCCAATTGGTGAGTTACTCCATCAAACTCAAATTTGATGCATTTGAAAGATTAACTCTCTTGAGTGACTAATTCGATTGTCCATCAAGGACTGGTTGTGTAGAATTAACTCAGAGATTTAAAAGGACTAAATCGAAAATTTGGTAAGGTTTATTCAACCCCCCCTTCTAAACCTTACACTTACACCCCTTGGGACCTACAAGTGGTATCGGAGCGGTTGGTTCATTGAACCCTCCGCACCAGTTCTTGAACTAGATCTCCAAACTTTTCAAAGTCTGCTTTAGTACTTAAACTTTCAAAATTCTTGTTATTAAAATTCATTATCATGGAAGCAAATTTGACACGCATCCCTATGTTCACTATTGAAGAATTTGATGATTGGAAAATTCGTATGCGAGGTGCTCATCTATCAAAGACATTACATGATGAGATGTGGATAGTAATAGAAGATGGGCCTCTACAAATATTAAAGGTGAAACAATTTGCACGCAGAGTTGCGGTGAAGGAGAAGAAGATGTTGCTCCTAGACCGGTCATGGTTGAAAAACCAAGAACCGAGTGGACAAATGATGAGAAAAAGATACAACCTGGATAATGTAGCCAAGGACATCCTCTACAAAACCTTGGACAAAGCCATGTTCAACAAAGTCAAATCATGCAAAACGGCTAAAGAAATCAGGACAAGCCGACATTGATCCGTGAAGGCTCGGAGCAAATCAAAGAAAACAAATTATCGTGTGGTTGTAAGTTTGAAAATTTCAAAATGATCTCGGAGAGAATCTGGATCAACTAGACGCTCGGTTTACGAAATCACAAATGAGCTAGCTACACTTGGAAAGGAATATACACGAGAAGAAATGTGTATGAAGATCCTAAAAGTCTTTCATTTGAATGGGAAATGAAGGTCATGGCACCGAGACATTCCATGGACCTATCAAAGACATCCAACCATGAACTATTCTCGGACCTCAAAGCCTATGAGTTTGAGTGAGAAGAAAAGACCGAGGAAGAGACAGTTGTACCCAAAATTTTGCTCTAATTGTCAAAGATGGGAAGAGAGCGAGGTCAAAGAGGCAATTGACCGGGAAGAAATAGCCCTATGTTGAAGTGAAGGCCGAGCAATAAATCAAGATGAAGATGAGATACCAGAATCTCAAAGACAATTTGGAAAATCTGCAGCTAAGTGATAATGAGAGAGCGCTCAAGACAACATTGCAAGACGCCTAAACTCGCCTAACTTACTCCAACTTTGATGTAAGATGGCTAAGAGACCATCCACCAAAGCTAGTCATTGGGGATGTAAGAGATGGTGTAAGAACCGGATCGAGCTCAACAAGCTATGTTCACCTGTTTTATTTCCCAAATAGAGCAAAGGATGTGTCACAAGCTTTGGATGACACACATTGGATTCAAGCCATGCAAGAAGAGTGAATCGGTTTGAAAGGAATAAAGTATGGGAATTGGTACAAAGAGCAACCCATCAAAATGTCATTGGCACAAAATGGGTCTTGAAACAAGATGAATGAGGAAGGTTATGTGGTAAGAAACAAAGCAAGATTGGTAGCCAAAGGGTATTGCCGAAGAAGGAATAGATTTTGATGAAACATTTGCTCCTGTTGCTAGACTAGAAGCAATAAGGATGTTTCTTGCCTATGATGCACACAAGAACTTTATTATATATCAAATGGATGTGAAAATACATTCTTAAATGGATTGTTGGAAGAAGAAGTATATGTTGAACAACTCTACGAGGATTTGAGCAGAAGACTCTTGGAGATAAGGTATACAAGCTCAAGAAAGCTCTATATGGATTGAAATAGGCACCAAGAGCATGGTATGACACATTATCACTATTTCTAACTCGAGAATGGATTCACAAAAGGCAAAGTGGATAGAACATTATTTAGAATTCAAGATGGGGAGAGTATATTGCTTGTTCAAATATATGTGGATGATATTATTTTGGATCCACAAACAAGGAGTTGTGTGATAAGTTCTCAAACCTCATGCAAGGCAAATTTGAAATGAGCATGATGGGAGAGCGACATTCTTTCTAGGACTTCAAGTAAAGCAGTGAAGAATGGAACCTTCACAAGTCGACAAAGTACACCAGGGGATTTAATGAAGAAATTTGGTATGGAAGAGAAGTCCTCGTAAAAATACCAATGAATACATCATCAATATGGACATGGATGCGGATGGCAAACTGTCGATCAAACTAGATACAAAGCACTTATTGGATCACTGCTCTATCTAACAACAAGTAGGCGGACATCACCTTTGCGGTAGGTGTATGTGCAAGATTCCAATCGCTCCAAAAGAGAGCCACATGACTGCAGCTACGAGAATCTTGAGATACTTGAAGGAAGCCAAGAAGTTGGATTATGGTATCCAAAGGAAGGTGGATTCAAGCTAATTGGTTACTCGGACTTGACTATCTTTGGATGTAGAGTTGACAGAAAAGTACGCCAGGTACATGTCAAATGCTTGGAAATAGGTTAATTTCTGGTTTGGAAAGAAGCAAAATTCAATAGCCTCATCCAGTGAAGCAAAATACATAGTTGTGGGCAATTTGTTGTGCCCAAGTCTTATGGATGAGACAACAAAGTGGAGAATTATAAAGTTGAAGAAAAGGAGATTCCAATTATGTGTGATAACACAAGTCTTACGATGCGATCACTCGGAACCCGTGATGCATTTTAGAACAAAGCACATTGATGTCGAGATATCATTTTATAAGAGATCATGTTGAAAAGAAAGACATTACCTTAGAATACATCTCAAGCGATAAACAAGATTAATGACATATTCACAAAGCCACTATGTGAATCAAGATTTAAAGAGCTCAAGCATGAGCTAGGGTTAATTGAGCTGAGTTGATATTGAAAACTCAAGGAGAAGAGATGAAACGTGAAAAAGACGAAAATAGAGCAGATCCTCGAATCGGCTAAGTGAACCGGACCATGTCGGGAAAGTCGGTTGTATGGAGTTAGGCACGGTGAGTCACTATACGAATAGAGAGAAGGAGAGTTGAATCGGTTAAGGTGTAATTTGAGTCATTTATGAGCTAAGTGACAAAAACGCAACCGTTTTTAATAAGCGGGAATGTTTTTAAGGATGACAATGAAATAATGGCGGTACAATCACAAGCTGAACTACAAGCATATGATTGGATATAAATGCTGCCGCATTAAATGCGGGCAATCAAAAGCATTAAGGACGAGCTAAATCACGAGCCGTTGATCTTGATCAAATTTTAAAAACCGAAAGCACGTCCTTTCATAACCCATATATACTATTTTGTTGATTTCTCTCTCTCTCACTTTTCCCAAAACTGTTCATCTCTCCAAAACAAAGGAAGTATCTTTCCTCTCGAAACCCTACCAAAGTATTCAAAGCAAGTTCGTCAAGTTTCGATCGGTAAAAACTCACAACAATGGCATCAACTTACAATTTCACTAAGCTTGGTAAACAAATCCACATCGGTTCAACGGTGGATTTCAACGGGATGATTAAATAGGGTTAAAACAAAACCTTTGTGAAAAAGATCGATAAAATTGAGAAGTTGATTTGAAACCCTTTCTCACAATGGAGTTTTAGATGACATATGTTGAAGAAGAAAGACGCGAGTTCTCGTGAACGCTGAAGTTTATGACGAGGCATCAAATCCCCTGCATTCACGGGAAAAATCTTACAATCGCTGGGCTTTGAAGATCTAGCGGAGCATTGCTTGCTGCCGTCGGAAGGTGTGCGAGAGATATTTGAGGCGGATGTAAAGTTGTCTGCATGGAAAAAGTGGCGGACTAATGAATGTCTTTGTGAATGTGGTTTACACGCTTACAAAGAAGAAGTCGCGCTAAAGGACGATTATCACAAGTTAATGGATATCATCGCAAAATGTGTGGATATGAAGTTTGGTAGCTTCAATCGCCTATCAAGACCAAGTTGATCGTCATGCATTTGCGATCATGGAAGAAAAGAAAATCAACTCGGGCTGAATTCATTTTAGAGCAAACTCGCTTTAACGTCGGCAACAAGTCTTTCAAAGAGGATGGATCATTTGGAGGGTCTTTGGCTATGGCCTAAGTCATCGCCGACCATCGATGGAGGTGAAGGGTGTTCCCCCCGACATGGAAAATCATTCCATGTTAACAAGAAGATGTTTCGGGCTAACCTCTCTGGAGCCCGGAAGAGAGCACACGCCAAGCGGGCGGATACTAGTGAGGGAATCGGCTACCCGAGGAAACGATTGTTGCCTTCCCTCAGAAGAAGAAAATTTGCCCTGCGGTTGCAAAGAAGAAAGTTGCCCTGAAAGAAGAAAGAAGAAAACCGTGCACTGCCCCTACTGATCGTGTCTCCTACCCCCGCGATCGTGGTGGAGAAGGAACCATTAATACCTTCTCTGCGGGAATCAAGAAGAAGAGGATCGCAAAGCGAAAGAAAGGCAGCCGCCTCTAAGACAATGCGAGGCTTTTACCTTCGAGGAACGGAAGGAAGTAGAACCGGACATCCCTCGGTGCCAACTAAAAAAGAAGAAGAATCACCAAGCTCATAGAGCTTGAGAACATGGCTGAGTCCGCCACTCACCGTGGAAAACCAATGAGACTGTGGAAGAAGTGCGAGTCTCGAAGTGCTTGATGAAACCGCCAAACTGATGAAGGCGGTCACAGAGAAAAATGGAAGACCCATTTGTGGCGAGCAGTGAGGAACAAGTAGCAGAGACAATGAGAATCCCCTGCCGATAGGATTGTGTCTCCACCTATGACAGACTTTGAGGTGAAAAGCATCAAAGTCTGCTACCCTCCATTCCCGAAAAGGAAGGACACAAGGAGAGGATGAAGATGATGTGATTATGCTCTCTCCACCGTATCCGGACATCCAAAATCTTTAGTGAGAATGGACAAAATGGAAGTTGAGTCGCTCGAGGAACAGTTCGAAAGACTGAATTCATTGAAGAAGAGGAAGAACTTATGAAGTTCCTCGGATTGACCACAATGGTCAGGCACTTGATGAAGATAATCGCCTAAATATCCGAATATCTTCAAAGAAAAGGAAAAGGAGAGCTGGCGAGGAAGAAGTTGATGCTCGTGAGAAGGCCAACATTTGTCCTCTCACTGGAACCACTGATCATACTCATCCTCACTTTGATGCTTTTCGGGAAGTGAGCGAGGACTTGGATCCTGCTGCTGCGACGGAGGAGTTGGAAATGCAGCAAGCCATGCGGGAATCAGGATGATGCATAAACTTGGACGGAAGGACGATGAGAGTCTTCCAAATCTGGTGGAGATTGACACATTGGGAGTGGTATGCAGATCTGCTATTATTTGCAACCACTTCCCAGCTCACTCGGAAAGCGAATCTGGGGACTTGGCGATGAGGCGGGAACTGGGGGACCCAAGTCGAGCCCATCCCTGTTGAAGGTGTCTTACCCACCGCCCTCACTGAACACTCACGGAGACACGGGAGTCAGAGCAGCGAGTGACCCCAACACAAGTCACTCAGTGGTGTGCCGAGTTGAGGGGGAAACTCCCTCCATCGTAGAGCTAGGTCGGAGGATGTTGCGAGAGAACTCCACCTTGAATAAAGGAGAAACCGCTTTCGGCTTGCCCAAAAAGGTAAAAACAGTTTGAGCAACCAGGAACGAAACCTTTCGTGAGAGTAGTACTTCTTTCGACGAGCTAACTCTTCCCTTTTAGCGCATGTGATGAAGTGGAGAAGGAATAAGAAAAAAACACTGACAAGTTTCACCTTGATGAAGCTCGGACAATTGAGTCTGTCTCGGTGAAGTGGCAATCGCTAACTGCGAGGCGAGGATACTCGCTGATGATGCGATCGAGCCGTGAGGATGGTTCGCCAGGAGTAAACACTCTGCGGGCAATGAAAGTGCAATCAAGGAGTTGAAACTCCTGTGGATGCCACTGCGGAAGACCCTAAGACAGTGCGCATGTCGAAGGCCCACCAGACCGACCGAGTCATCTGCGCGAGGCTCCCAAAGTGCAGATAGAATCAACTCAACCAGGCACATCACAGGCACGAAAATCGTGGAACCTATATCATATGTCTATGATGATGCGTTTGAAAAAACTTTCCCTTTATGAATTGAGATGTCTCGAACTTGATGAAGAAACAACTCGAGAGCAAAGACGCTTCAACGCCGGACCGATCCGATTATTCCTATAGATACCATCGTCCCAATGAGACTTTGATTTTGATGTTGCTTGGCCATTAGCCGAGACCGAGGTGATAGCGAGGTTCGAGAGGTCTTCAAGATAATCTTTGTAGAGATTGAGAAGATGAAAAGGCACTAGGCCACATTGGATGTCTTGGTGGACAATGAGATGCCAATCTTACTACCGATCGCATGGAATATTGGTGAATTAGGGAATGGTGTCAATAGCGTACAATGCGACTAGAATAGGTCGAGATATTTCAAAGCATTGTACAACAAAATGTTGATCTAGAGTCTTGATAATCTTGACATGAAGAGGAGGATTCAAGAAAATATTGTGAGAATGCATGCCTCACACAACACCGAAATGCAATGCTTTGCATGAATTTCACAAGAAAGAACCTGCGAGTCGAGGAGAATATGGATAACAAATTCAGCCTTCTCATGGCTGAAATGAAGGCTGATGGCGGTGAATCCAAAGCCACTCGCTCAGAATTTCGTGCAAAGATACTCAAGCAGACTCCAAACAAAACTCGGCTATCAGCCGTCTAGATTTCATGCTTGCTAGCATGTTCCCGTGGGTTCTCTCTCCTTTGACGATGCCAAAAAGGAGGAAGAGGAATACTGAAGATATTAAAAGGGTCGGTGAGATGAGAAAAAGAAGAAACGCGGTGATGAGAAGAAGAAAATAGTTGAAGAACAAAAGAAAGAAAAGGGAAAATCAGTTGAGGGGGAAGGTTCAAATGATATGACTCTAATGGTTGCTAAAACCCTCGACAAAGCCTTGTCACGGTGACATTATAAGCAAACTTCCGGTGTCTCTGCGGCTCCAACACTGCTGTACTTTATGCGAGAAGAAAAATCGTAGAAGCGAGGGATGAAGGAGGTTGAAGGAAAAATGGATGTCCGTGTGATGGATATATTGAAACAATATGGATGCATTCCGAGAGAAAAAGACACAGATGTCATTTCGGACATCGAAAATGAGCCTAGATCGAGTTGATGAATTCAAAATGCTCGAATCGAGGGATACTTGAGAACATGTCCATGGCCCAAGTGTAAGTCAAGCGGCTACGATAATCTAGAGGGGGTGAATAGATTATCTCCATCTTTTCGATTTTACCCTCTTTTCGAACCGAATGCTCAAAGACAATAATGAAGGTGCGGAATGTAAACAACACTCGTCGATTTAAAGAGGTTCAACCCACCTAGGGCTAATCCTCTACCACCCCAAGATATATCCAGGGATGGATTTGAAAAGAAAAAAAGAATTTTCTTAATTACCAAAATTAATACAAATTCAACTTACAACACCTTGAAGAGCACCACACTCTTCTATAACACCACCTATGGAGATTACCACAATCTCCCTTTGAAGATCACCACAATCTTCCTTCAACGGCACCTCGAAGATCACCACAATCTTCAATCTTGAAGAATACCAAGTTCTTCAACACCTCAAGAGCACCACACTCTTGAAACACCTATCACCTAGATCACCCAAGTGTATTCTTACCACAAGAATACTCACAAGGATGTCTTGTGTTGAATGATGACCAAAAATCAAGATTACAACTCAATAATGAATATTACAATTTTGAGTGCAAGTGTAATCAAGAAATAAAAGCCTAGACCTCAAGATGTGAAGGTGATAAGCTAGGCAAAATTACAACAAGAATAATAACTATGAAGAACAAGTGTTTCCTTGGTATGTATCTTGTTGTGTTGTATCTCAATTGTTGTGTTGGTTGCTCCAAAACTTCCTCTATTTATAAGAGATGATTGATCAAGCATAGGCTCCTCTTGGGGATTGAAAATCTACAGAAAAATACATTTAAAATCAAGAATATAGCTGTTAGAAATCAATCCCACAATTTAAGGAAAGTATATATACATTTGCACAACGGTTAGAATTTTGTTGTCAAACTTGGGCGCCGGTCGCGCACAAATAGGCGTTTGAAGAAAACACGAAAAACAACATTGGGTGACCGATCAAGGGTCTTCAACCGGTCGACCTCTACCTTGACGGGTCCCCTCAATACAAATACAAGAAGGATTTGTTCTCTCTCAACGCTCTACTAGCGGCACCGGTCGCACATCGGGCGCCGTCGTCGACTGACGGTTGACCGCCCATAATATCCTCCGACTCATTTTTTGTTCCAAAATTTATCTTCAGTACGGGTTGCCCAATACGGCGTGACGGTTGACCTCGAGACATAAATGTTGTCCAATTTTATATCGAAAATAAACTCCAAGAAATACTCGAAAATAGTAAAAACATTTTGGATCGATCGAGAGTATTTAGACAACATTTAGGAACCTTGTTTTGATGTAAAACTTATAAACATAAAATCATTAAAAGTGTTGTCCAATTTTATCTAAAATAAAACTTGAAGAAATACTCAGAAAATGTTAAAACCATTTTAGATCATTTAGGAGTATTTGGACAACAATTAGAAATATTATTTTGGTGTAAAAATAAAATCATCAAAATTAAGATAAAAACATGTATCAAACACAAGCCTGGGGTTTGTCTTTGGGAAAAAGGCCTTAAGCTATGCGAAGAAGTTGACAAGCAGCAGACTACTAGCATCACTCTCTGCTGGACACTCTTTGGAAAGAAGAAGGCTCCAGTATAATACACGCCGCAGAATAAGAGGAAGAAGCGAGTGGAGGAAGAGGTTTGAGACCTAGACCTCTACCTAAAAACATTGAATACATAGATCCGGGGAAGAAAGGAGGGATCTATTGGGTGGGTATGATGAAGTGGCCAATATGGAAGTGGCTAGGAAGAATCTTTGAGTATGTCAAAAGAATTGAAGAAGAAAATAAAAGACAAACACAATTTGTGGAAAGAAAGGCAAGAAAGAAAGAGAAAAGACGAAGCCGCTGGAAGAGCCTACGAGAAAAAAAGCGGTGAAGATGAGAAGAAGAGAAAGAGAAGCAAGAGGAAGGGCAAAAAAAAAAAAAAGAAGAAAGAAGGAAGCGATGAAAGGCGATGAAGTGTTGATGTCCACCCCTTCATGTATTTTTCGTTGTAAATATATATGTATGTAAGTCTTCCGTACATTGAATAAGAATTGTGTAATTTCTATATTTGCGTAGATATAGTCATTATGTTTGCTATGATACACATTGTAAACTTGACTTTGTAAAGGACAAGAATGTTATGATCAATAAAAGGATTGATTCTACGCATACATTCTCTCTTCGCATTACTGTATGTATCTTTGATGCTTACATTTTGTATGTATGTTTTAAGTTTTGGCATCATCAAAAAGGGGGGAAATTGTTGGGAAATTATTGTTTAGATTTTGATGAATGCCATGTAAAACTTAGACTAGAAAGTTAGCACCCCATTTTTCTTGTAATTTGCATTGTAATAGATAGGGTTGTATGAGTGAGTTAAGTCACCATGCCCGGATATGCAAGAAATCAATCGAAGACTAAAATGAAGACTCATTGAAAGCGGTGCCCGAGTATGGCTCAAGAACTCGACTAAAAAGAAGTATTTGGGTTGCACTGTGTGAAGAGTCGGTCAAGTCAACTCAAGAAGCCAAGTCTCAAGTTGAAGTGACGGATGAGTCATCCATTGATTGGAAGTCGACTCAAGTCACCAGGGAAGTTAAAGAAGCTGCGGTCAAGTCAAGACAATGAAAAGAATTCTTTGCACGAAGTCAAGAAGATTACTTAAATAAGTAATACTTCCATGTTGCCATGTCTTAAAGTGTTGATCCCGAGAAGCGTGCAAAAGGAACAAACCAATGGGAAGATTTGCACCTTGTGTCGGACTACGAAAAATTTGAATGTTCATTTCATACGAGGAAATGTCAATATCAAGGACTGCAACAAGACAAGGCAACGAACACTAGTGACTTTTGAAAATCACCTATCTCTTCAACGGATGATTTTTAAAAGTTCACTATAAAAGGCCGAGGAATCACTTTGAGAAAAGGTTACGAACCACGAACATTCAAGCAATTATTGAGAACTCGTAACTTTGTAACATATTCTCAAGTTATTCAAGCAAAATCCTCAAGCCTAAATTTCGAAGGAAATCAATCCAACACTAACCTTTGAAGGAGAGACAACTTCAAACTATTGAAGAGGAAACTTTTGAAGAATCAAAAGGGGTCTACATTCCAATGAGGATTGTAGAAAGGTTCAAGTCGAACCAGTCTCAAGTTATTGGAGGGCTTTGTGATCAAATCCAAAAATCTTGAGCAAGTGAGTTGAAGTAGCAAAGGCAGCCGCCTGTGAAGAAGTTCGAGTCGGACAAGAAGCCGGTGTGTGATCAAGGCATCTCCACACCGAGTCCCAAAGGAGCAAGTCATTTGTGTGATCAAGACTTGTATCTGGATCGTTAACCACTTTGTACTCGATCAATACTTAGTGGATTCCTCCGGGAGTTGAAGAAGAGAGGATTAGAAGAATTACCCCATCTTGAACCTCTATAAAAATTATTGTGACATTTACATTTCAAAGATTTTATTTCTCGCATACTATTTATATCTCTTTGATAATTTGCATTCCAATTGATAATCAACAAAGTGCTAAAACCAAGTGTTAAAACTAAGTTTAACCATTTAAGGGTGTTAAGTCTTCCGCTGAAAATCTTATCACAACCAAGTTAAGTATTAGACTAAGCAGCTGAGTTATTCTATCAACAGCTCAGTCGAGTCTGTTGAGTGGCTAACTCTGCTGATTAACTAACTTAGTTGTCCCTCAAGGACATAGCTGTGAAATTAACTCTGAATTGTTTTAAAAGGACTAAAATCGAAAAAGTTGGTAAGGTTTATTCAACCCCCCTTCTAAACCTTACGCATACACCCCTTGGGACCTACAAGTGGTATCAGAGCGGTTGGTTCATTGAGCCTTCCGCACTGGTTACTGAACTAGATCTCCAATCTTTCAAAATTTGTTTTAACACTTGCTCTTTCAAAACTCTTCTTATTCAGCAAAGTTATTATCATGGAAGCAAATTTGACACGCATCCCTATGTTCACTATTGAGGAATTTGATGACTGGAAAATTCGTATGCAGGCTCATCTATCAGCATTACATGATGAAATGTGGATAGTGATAGAGGATGGGCCACTACAGATATTGAAAGTGAACACAGTGCAAGGAGAAGCGGTGCTGCACTGTGAAAGAAGAAGAATTTGTTGAACTAGACCAACTATAGTTGAAAACCAAGAGTGAATGGACAAATGATGACAGAAAAAGATACAACTTGGACAATGTTGCCAAGGATATACTCTACAAAACTTTGGATAGAGACATGTTCAACAAAGTCAAGTCTTGCAAGATGACAAAGAAATGGGATAAATTAACTTTAATTTGTGAAGGATTTGAGCAAATTAAAGAAAATAAGTTATCTGTTGCTGTACAAAAATTTGAAAATTTTAAAATGCTTGCAGGTGAAACCTTGGATCAGCTGGATGCTCGATTCACTGAAATTACCAATGAACTATCAACACTTGGGAAAGAATATACACAGAAGGAAATGTGTATGAAAATTCCTCGAGAAGCCTCCGGTGAATGGGAAATGAAGGTCATGGCTCGAGACATTCCATGAACCTCACCACAACATCCAACCATGAGCTATTCTCGGACCTCAAAGTCTACGAGTTTGAGCCGAGAAGAAAATATCAAGAGAAAACAGTTGTACCCAAAACATTTTGCACTTATAGTCAATGATGGGAAGAAAGGCGAGGTCAAAAATTCATTGACCAAGAGGAGATTGCCCTGATGGTTAAAAGATTCAACAAGTTCTTCAACAAGAACTACAAAAGAAACAAAGGTGAATCCTCCAGAAGACATTCAGCTCCCTCCAAGTCAAGAGAGGACAGGCCACCAAAGAGAGCTGAGCATCAAAAAATCGAATATCAAAGAGCTGACAATCCAAGAAATGAAAGAGCTGATCAAAAAGTTGAAAACTTGTGTTGGAATTGCAGACAACCAGGACATTTTGCTATTGATTGTCTATATCCAATAGTCAATAAGTACAGGAACGAAGATGAAATGAGGGTCTTCAGAGAAAGAAGACAAAAAAAAAAAAAGGCAATGTTGGTCACGAGATTGCCGAGACGGCTAAGTCAAAAAAAGCGACAAACTCACAGAGTAATGAAGTCGACTACTCAAGTGACTTTGAAGAAGAAAGCCCTAATCTTTCTAATGGCTAAAGAACAAGACCAACTCGACTAAGAAGATGAGGTACACTCTAACTCATCTCACTCGATTCGAGTGATAGTGATTGTGACACACACACTTCATCACCCACGATCTTTATGATTCATTAGGCAAAATGATGAAAGACTTTGAGCACATTAAATCCTCACACACACTATTAAATAAGGAAAACAAAGCCAGACTAAAAAGCCAAAACTCACACCGACTAAAGAGTGAGTACTCTAAGTCATATATTTGATGAGAACAAAGAGTTGAAGGTCGAGAAAATGCTAAACTAGTAGCGAGAAATAGCTACTATAGAAAAGAGGGAGAATGATCTCAAAAATGTGATTGCATTTCATTCACAAAGGCATCTAAATCATTGGATGACCTTATTATGAGCCAAAAAGAATGTGGAGATAAGACATGCATAGGATTTAATTCCTTTGTGCGCAATCAAACTCCCAGTGATTTTGGAAAAAGGATCTTCAAGTAATGAAGTATCTCAAAAATCAAGACATCAAATGTTGCACACATATTCATTCCAAAGCACAACCACAAACAAAGCGGCCTTGGATACAAAGGAAAAGGAAAACAACTTGATTGAGTGTCTTTGAGAGGACAACCGAGAAGAAATCCGTGAGTTCCTCAAAGAACTCCAAATAGAAAGTACTCTGAAAAGCACAAACAGAGCTACAAAAACCCCAGAAGTGTTATCAAAGAAACACTTATGATGGGAATGGTAGAAACTACCCAAGCCAAGCGATTGGAACAATGTGAAATATAGCAAAGACCTATGGAATATAAGCCCAAATGGCAAAGGCCAGAACTCAACAAAGGCCATTCCTAATGCAAAATAGTTATCATCAACACACATATGCACCCAGGAACTACACTCAAAGACATCACTACTACCCAAAGAAGGCTATTGCTAAAACACACACACAACCATACTGACAAAAGAGACAGTTGTATGAACCAAAGCCCCCAAGCAATTTGCCAAAGTGAATTATGATTATGGCACGGATAGATGGCAACCTCTTAGAGTCAAGTCATTTGGCTATAGGTTGGTCGGATCATCTTACAACACTAACCCCTCAGACCAAACAAGTATGGGTACCTAAAAACTAATTTCCTTGATTACGATTCAAGGAAGTGAAAGTGCCAAGGAACCTGGTACATGGATAGTGGTTGTTCCGGATACATGACAGAAACAAGAAAAATCTATCAAAGTTCAAGGATATTAAAGGCGCAAAAGTCATATTTGGAGGAAATGAAGCTCGGGGGAAATAAGAGGATCGGATCCATCAAGAAAAATGGATTAGAAATCACGGATGTTGCATACATTGAAGGCCTCAACTTCAACCTGCTAAGTATCGCCAACTCGTGACAAAGGCTACAATATTGGATTCAATATGGGAGTATGCTAAATCAAAGATGTTGAATCAAATGATGTAGTGTTGCAAGGATCGCACAAAAGAACATGTATGTGGTAGCACAGATGTTACAAGCACTTCTCGCTAGCAAAGAGTACAGTAGAATCAAGTTGGTTGTGGCACAAGAAGTCGAGTCACCGAATTTCAAGACAATTAACAAGCTTGCAAGGAGTAATCTTGTAGAAGGATTGCGGACTCAAGTATACAAGAAAAAAGTATTTGTGATGCATGCGGATGGGAAAGCATATCAAATCATCATTCAAAGAGAAGTCAAGTCCATCTTCAACAAGAATATTGCATCTATTGCATATGGATTTATTTGGTCCGATTGAGCACCAACATAAGTGGAAAGAAATACACCTTAGTGGTGGTGGATGATTATTCAAGATATACATGGACAATCTTCATGTGCAAAAAGAAAGAAACCTTGAGAAGTTACCACAGTGATGAAAAGAATTCAAAATGAGAAGAGTCAAACCATTATAAAGATAAGATCGATAGAGGAACCGAGTTTATCAATGGGATAATAACTCAATATTGTGTTGAAAATGGTATTGCTCATGAATTATCGCAGCAAGGACTCCATAGTAGAATGGAATAGCGAGAAAGAAGGAAATGAAGGCTCAAGGAAGTTCGCAAGGACCATGTTAGTGAAGGTGGATTGCCTAAAAGATTTTGGCTAAAAATAAACATCGCATGCTATACTAAAAATAGATGCATGATCAATAGACAGTGACAAAGACTCCTATGAGATTTCAATAGGAGAAAGCCAAATGTTGCATATTTTAGAATATTTGATGTAAATGCTTCATCCACAACAATGGAAAGGATAATCTAAAGACTTTTGATGCTAAAAGCCGATGAAGGTATCTTTTTGGGATACTCAAATTTGCAAAGCAAAGCCTATAAGAGGATAATGCTCACAAGAGTCTATCCATGTGGTTTTTTATGGACCCAATGTAAATGGAGAAGACATTGAAGAGTTAGCGATAAGTTTGAATCACCCAACTATGCGAGAAGAGTCCCTATGTTGAAGTGAAGTTTCGAGCAATAAATCAAGATGAAGATGAGATACCGAATCTCAAAGATTTGGAAAATCTCTGCAGACTAAGTGATAATGAGAGAGTCTGCTCAAGACAACACAATTGCAAGACGCCTAAACCGCCTAACTTACTCCAACCTGATGTAAGATGGCTGAGAGACCACCCACCAGAGCTAGTCATTGGGGATGTAAGAGATTGCGTAAGAACCAGATCCAGAGCTCAACAAGAAGCAATGTTCACTTGTTTTATTTCCCAAATAGAGCCAAAAGATGTGTCCCAAGCTTTGGATGATACACATTGGATTCAAGCCATGTAAGAAGAAGAAGAGCTGAATCAGTTTGAAAGGAATAAAGTATGGGAATTGGTACAAAGACCAACCCATCAAAATGTCATTGGGACAAAATGGGTCTTCAGAAACAAGATGAATGAGGAAGGTTCTGTGGTAAGAAACAAAGCAATATTGGTAGCCAAAGGGTATTGCCAAGAAGAAGGAATAGATTTTGATGAAACATTTGCCCTCTGTTGTAAGACTAGAAGCAATAAAGATATTTCTTGCCTATCTTTGCACACAACAACTTTATTATATATCAAATGGATGTGAAAATACATTCTTAAATGGATTGTTGGAAGAACAAGTATATGTTGAACAACCTCCAGGATTTGAGCGAGAAGACTCTTGGAGATAAGGTGTACAAGCTCAAGAAAGCTCTATATGGATTGAAATAGGCACCAAGAACATGGTATGATACATTATCACAATTTCGATTGAGAATGGATTCACAAAAGGCAAAGTGGATGAGAACACTCTTTAGAATTCAAGATGGGGAGAGTATATTGCTTGTTCAAATATATGTGGATGATATCATTTTTGGATCCACAAACAAGGAGTTGTGTGATAAGTTCTCAAACCTCATGCAAGGCAAATTTGAAATGAGCATGATGGGAGAATCGACATTCTTTCTAGGACTTCAAGTAAAACAATTTGAAGGATGGAACCTTCATAAGTCGACAAAGTATACGAGAGATCTAATGAAGAAATTTGCTATGGAAGATAAGTCTTCTCGTGAAAATACCAATGAATACATCATCAAGATGGACATGGATACTGAGATGGCAAGCATGTGGATCAAACCAGATCTGAGCACTTATTGGATCATTGCTCTATCTCACAAAGAAGCGCACGGACATCACCTTTGCAAAGTAGGTGTATGTGCAAGATTCCAATCGCTCCAAAAGAAAGCCGGATGATCGCAGACTAAGAGAATCTTAAGATACTTAAAGGAAGCCAAGAAGTTGGATTATGGTATCCAAAGGAAGGTGGATTCAAGCTAATTGGTTACTCGGACTCGACTATGTTGGATGTAGAGTTGACAAGAAAAGTACTTGTACATGTCAAATGCTTGGAAACAGTTAATTTCATGGTTTAGCAAAAAGAAAAATTCAATAGCCACATCCACTGGTGACAGTACATAGTCTGGGCATTTGTTGTTTCCAAGTCTTATGGATGAGACATCAATGGTGAGAGATTATGAAGTTGAAGAAAAGGAAATTCCAATTATGTGTGATAACACAAGTACTATTGCAATCACTCAAAATCCGTGATGCATTCAAGAACAAAGCACATTGACGTCAGATATCATTTTATAAGAGATCATGTTGAAAAGAAGGACATCACCTTGGAATACATCTCAACTGATAAACAGTTAGCTGACATATTCACAAAGCCACTATGTGAATCAAGATTTGAAGAACTCAAGCATGAGCTAGGGTTAATTGAGCTGAGTTGACACTCAGTAGACTCAAGGAGAAGAGATGGAACGTGAAAAGATGAAAATAGAGTAGAGCTCTTAAATCAACTAAGTGAATCAGCCGTATCAGAAAGTCAGCTATATTGAGTTAGCTGACAGCTGAGTCACTATACGAATAGAGAGAAGAAGAGTTGAGTCAATTAAGGAGTAAGCTGAGTCATTTATGAGCTAAGTGACAAAAATGCAATCATTTTTAATAAGCGAGAATGTTTTAAGGATGACGCCGAAATAAATAATGACGATCAGTCAAAAGCTGCACAACAAGCATATGATTGGAGATAAATGCTGCCGCATTAAATGTAAGAAATTAAATGCATTAAGACGTGCTAAATCTGAGCCGGTGATCTTGATCAAATTTCAAAAACCGAAAGCACGTCCTTTCATTACCCATATATACCATTTTGTTCAGTTTCTCTCTCACGTTTCTCAAAACTGTTCATCTCTCCAAAGCAAAGAAAGCATTTTTCTCTCAAAACCCTACCAGTCTTCAAAGAAAGTTCATCAAGTTTCGATTGGTAAAAACTCATAAAAATGGCACCAACCTATGATTTCACTAAGCTAGGGAAGCAAATCCACACTGGTTCTACGGTAGATTTCGAAGGGATGATTAAACAGGGTTCTGATGAAACCCTTGTGAAGAAGATCGCTGACAAAATTGAGAAATCTGGACTGAAACCCTTTCTCACGATGGAGTTTCAGATGACATATGTTGAAGAGGTAGCACAGTTCTACGTGAATGCTGAAGTTCATGACGAGGGCATCAAATCTTCTGTTCACGGAAAGGATTTTACAATCACTGTTGAAGATCTAGCGGAGCATTGCTTGCTACCGTCGGAAAGTGTCTTAGGAGATATATGAGGTCGACGTAAACTTGGGCCGCATGGAAGGAAGTGGCTAGACCGGAATGTCTTTGCAAAAGTGGTTTATACGGTGATAAGAAAGTTGAAGGACGATTATCACAAGTTAATGGATATCGTCACAAAATGTGTGGATATGAAGTTTGGAAGCTTCAATCGGCCTATCCAAGACCAAGCTTATCATTATGGCTACGATCATGGAGGAAAAGAAGATTAACTGGGATGAATTCGTTTACAGCAGACTTTGCGAACATTGGCAACAAGTCCTTCAAGGAGGATGGATCCTTTGGAGGATCATTTGGCTATGGCCTATTGGCCATCTAATGGAGGTAAAGGGTGTTCTCCTTCGACATGGAAAGTCGTTCCATGTCAACAAGAAAATGTTCTGGGCAAACCTTTCAGGAGCCCAGAAGAGAGCTTACGCCAAGAGGGCGGACACCAGTGAGGGGGAATCAGCTGACCCCGAGGAAATTGTTGTTGTCTCCCTCTAAAGAAGAAAGTTGCCCGTGCAAAGGTGCAAAAAAGCGCCGCCCCAAAGAAGAAAAAGAAAAAAATTGCACTCCGCCCTGCGGCTCGAGTCACCCGCCCCGCAGCTAGTGTCTCCGCCCCTGCTGCATGTGGAGAAGGAACCATTAATACCTTCTCCAGGAATCAAGAAAAAGAGGACTGCCAAGGCGAGAAAGGCAGCCACCTCTAAGACAACTGCGAAGGCTTTTACCTTCGAGAAACCAGAGAAAGTGGAACCAGACATCCCTCTGGTGCCAACTAAAAGAAGAAGAAGAATCACCAAGCTCTCAGAGCTTGAAAAGACGGCTGAGTCTGCCACTCAGCTGGAGAAAATCACAGAGACTGCGGAAGAAGTGCAGTCTCCAGAAGTGCTTGATGAAACCGCCAATCTGCCAAGGCGATCAACAGAGAGGCAAATGAAGGACCCGGCTATGGCCGAGAAAAGCCGAGGAAGAAATGTAGCAGAGATGACAATAGAATCCCCTGTCGACAGGGTCGTATCTCCACCTACGACGGATGCTCACGAGGGTGAAGAGCAAAGAAAGTCCGCTACCATTCATTCCGAAAAAGAAGGACAGCAAGGGGAGGATGAAGATGACGATGTGATTATGTACTCTCCTCTGTATCCAGACATTCAAAATCGTCTGCGAGAATGGAGGAAATGGAAGCTGAGTCGATCAAGGAAATAGTTCGCACGCCCTGAATTCATCGAGGAAGAGGAAGAATTGATGAATTTCCTCGGATTGACCACAGTGGTTCAAGCACTTGATTAAGATAAATGCATTGATATCTTGCAGATTTTCAAATAAAAGGAAAAGGAGAAATTAGCAGAGGAAGTTGAAGCTCGTGAGAAGGCCAGCATTTGTCCTTTCACTGGAACCATTGATCATACTCATCCTCACTTCGATGCTTTCTCAGGAAGTGATGAGGACTTGGATCCTGCTGCTGCGACGGAGGAGTTGGAAATAAAGCAAGCCATGCAGGAATCCAGGATGATGCATGAGCTACAGCTGACGGAAGGACCAGGAGAGTCTTCCAAATCTCACCGAAATAGATCCGTTGGGAGTGGTACAACACATTGCTACTATTATTGCCGCAACCACTTCCCCCTCACCTCGAGAGGATGGATCTAGGGGACTTGGCGATGAAACCGGGAACTTGGGGACCCAAGTCGAGCCAACCCCGTTGAAGGTGTCTTACCACCGCCCCCATGGTCGAACACTCAAAGGACACGGGGAGTCCGGAGAAGAGTGACCCCATAAGTCACTCCGTTGGTGCGGTGAGGGCGAAACTTCCTCCACTCTGAGCCTAGGTTAGAGGATCTTGCAAATGACTCCACCATGAATCTAGGAGGCGAAGTGGAGAAGGAAAAAAAACAGACAACAACGACAAGTTGTCATACCACCGACGGCTTCGGATAGTTGAGTCTGTCTCGGCTAAAGTGCCAATCGCGCTGCGGTGATAGCGTTGTTGTTGCGGTCGAGGCACAGATGGATCTCCGCCCCGGGAGTTAACACTGGGCAATGAAAGTGCAATCCAAGGGGTTGAGACTCCTATGGATGCCACTACTGAAGACCCAAGACATTGCGCTGTCGAAGGGATCGTATACAAAGGCCCCCACCGCACCCGAGCAGCGAGGAGGTAATGAAGGCCTAAGGAGGTTGAGACTTCCCTAGGTAAGAATCAAGGCGATAAGAGCATTCCTCGGATCATCATTGCTAATTCGTAAGAGGAAATCGGTGCTCTTCATGATTCTCAAGGATGATCTTGATACAACCTTCCTGGGATCTGCAGATGAAGCTGAGTCTACCCCAACTGCACATCAAAAAGACTCAGCTGAGGACGCTCTTCCAAGTACGAGTAAGTCAGACCTCAAGGTTACTCGTCAAACATTCAACTTTGATGATGAGCCGAGCCTTCAAGACTCATTATCTTCCGATGACGTTGATGGTGAAAATGAGGACCGGAAATTCATTTAGCGAGAATCTCATCGAGATCGAAGAAGTTGTTAAGACAGATTGAGGCTCAATCACCTAGCCAAACAACTCACCAAGGCCCAGTGAGCCGAGTCATCTGCGCGCAGCTCCCAAAGCCGCAGCAGAGAATCAACTCAACCAGGCACATCACGGCACGAGTAATCGTGGAACCTATATCATATGTTCATGATGATGCGTTTGAAGAAACTTTCCCTTTCTCAATTGAGTGCTCGAACTTGATAAAGAAAACAACTCGAGAGCAGAGATGCTTCAACGTCGACCGATCCGATTATTCCCACGATACCATCATCCCAGACTTGATTTTGGTGTGCTTGGCGCCACCGTGAGACCGAGGTGACGGTGAGGTTCGAGAGATCTTCAAGACAATCTTTGTAGAGATTGAGATGATGGAAATGCACCAGGCCACATTGGATATGCGGTATGGACAAAGAGATGCCAATCTTACGGCCGATCTGCGTGGAATATTGGTCGAATTAGGGAATGGTGTCAACAAAGAACGTCATAATACGACTAGAATAGGTCGATATTTCAAAGCATTGTACAACAAAATGTTGATCCGGGAGTGCTTGATAATGTTGACATGAAGAGGAGGATGCAAGAAAATATTTGAGAATGCATGCCTCACACAATCTTGAAATGCAACTGCTGCGTGAATTTCACAAGAAAGAACTGCGAGTCGAGGAGAATATGGATAACAAATTCAGCCTTCTCATGGCTGAAATGAAGCTGGTGGCAGCAGAATCCAAAGCCACCCGCTCCGAATTTCGTGCGGCATACTCCCGCAGACTCCAAACAAAACTCGGCTATCATCGTCTAGATTTCATGCTTGTTGGCATGTTCCCAGGGGTTCCTCTCTCCTTTGACGATGCCAAAAAGCGAGGAAGATGAATACCGAAGATGTTAAAAGGGTCGTGAGATGAGAAAAAAAAACGCGGTGATGAGAATAAGAATAAAATATTTGAAGAACAAATGAAAGAAAAGGGAAAATCGGTTGAGAGGAAGGTTCAAATGATATGACTCTAATAGTTGCTAAAACCCCTCAACAAAGCCTTATCACGGTGACATTATAAGCAAACTTCTAGTGTCTCCGCGCTCCAACACTGCTTTGTACTTATGTCCGAGAAGAGAAAATCGTAAGCGAGGGATGAAGGAGGTTGAAGGAAAAATGGATGCTCGTGTGATGGATATATTGAAATAATACGGAGGCATTCCTGAGAAAAGACACAGATGTCATTTCGGACATCAAAAATTAGCTTAGATCAGTTGATGAATTCAAAACGCTCGAATCCGAGGGATACTTCAAGAACATGTCCATGGCCCAAGCCTCGGGACTTGTATTGGGAGAAAGGTCTAAAGCTATGTGAAGAAGGCGATAGCAAGCGACAGACTATAAGCGATCAATCATTTGGTAAGAAGAAGACCCAAAGACAATATACGCCCGGAGGAAAGGGAAGGAGTAGTGGAGGCGGAGGTTTTCAACCTAGACCTCTACCCAAAAACATTGAATATGTAGATCCGGGTAAGAAGGGAATGATTTACTAGGTGGATATGATGAAGTAGCCAACCGAGAAATGGCTAGGAAGAATGTTGAGTATGTCAAAAGAATTGAAGAAGAAAATAAAAGACAAGATCAATTTGTGGAAAGAGAGACAAGAAAGCAAGCGAAGAGACGAAGCGCGGAAGAGCCTACGAGAAAAAGCGGTGAAGATGAGAAGAAGAAAGAAACCCGAGGGAGGACGATAGAAAGAAGAAGAATGAAGAAGGAGGCGAGAGAAGGCGATGAAGAGCCTCTTCTCCACCACCGAAACTTGCTCTCCTTTGTTGTGTTCACTTTCAATATCTCAGTAGTGGCCCATCCTCTATCACTATCCACATTTCATCATGTAAGGTTGATATATGAGCCGCATACGAATTTTCCAGTCATCAAATTCCTCAATAGTGAACATAGGGATGCGTGTCAAATTTGCTTCCATCATAATAACTTTTTCTTTGAATAAGAAGAGTTTTTGAAAGAGCAAGTGTTAAAACAAAATTTGAAGGATTGGAGATCTAGTCCAAGAACTAACGGTGCGGAAGGCTCAATGAACCAACCGCTCCGATACCACTTGTAGGTCCCAAGGGTTGTATGTGTAAGGTTTAGAAGGGGAGATTGAATAAACCTTACCAACTTTTTCGATTTTAGTCCTTTTAAAACAATTCAGAGTCAAATTCATAGCTATGTCCTTGAGGGACAGCTAAGTTAGTTAACCAGCAGAGTTAGCCACTCAACAGACCCGATTGAACTGTTGATAGAATAACTCGATTGCTTAGTCTAATACTTAACTTGGGTGTGATGAGATTTTATTGGAAAACTTAACACCCTTAAATGGTTAAGCTTAGTTTTAACATTTGGTTTTAACACTTTGTTAATTATCAATTGGAATGCAAATTATCGTGAGATATAAATAATATGCGAGAAATAAAATGTTGAAATGTAAATGACACAATAATTTTTATAGATGTTCGAAGATCGGGTAATTATTCTAATCTTCTCTTCTCCAACTCCTGGAGGAATCCACTAAGTATTGATCAGTACAAAGTGGTTATGACCCGTATACAAGTCTTGATCACACAGCCTAACTTGCTCCTTAGGGACTCGATGCCCGGAGATGCCTTGATCACACACGGTTGGCTTCTCGTCCGACTCGGCTACTTCACAGGGTGGTCGCCTTGCTACTTGACTCACTTGCTCAAGCTTCTTAGATTTGATCACGAAGCCCTCCAATAACTTGAGACCGGTTCGACCTTGAACCTTCCTACAATCCTTCTTGGAAAGTCGACCCCTTTTGATTCTTTGAAAGTTTCCTCTTCAATAGTTTGAAGTTGTCTCTCCTTCACAAAGGTTAGTGTTGGATTGATTTCCTTCAAAATTTAGGCTTGAGGATTTTGCTTGAATAACTTGAGAATATATTCAGGTTACTGATTTGAATTAATGCTTCAATGTTCGTGGGTTCGTAACCTTGGTTGATTGTCGTAACCTTTTCTCAAAGTGATTCCTCGGCCTTTTATAGTGAACTCTCAAAAATCGCCCGTTGAAGAGATAAGTTTGGTTTTCAAAAGTCACTAGTGTTTGTTGGCTTGTCTTGTTACGATCCTTGATATTGACATTTCCTCGTATTAAATGAACATTGACTTTTCGTCGACCTGACACAAGGTGCAATGCTTCCCATTGGTTTATTCCTTTTGCACGCTTTTGGTCCGAATACTTTAAGACATGGCAAGTATGGAAGTATTACTTATTTAAGTAACCTTCGACTTACGCAAACGGATTCTTTTCGATTATCTTGATTTGATTGCAGATTCTTTAACTTCCCCAGGTGACTTCGAGTTAGCTTCCAATCAATGGATGACTCATCCGTCACTTCAACTTGAAACTTGGCTTCTTAAGTTGACTTGTGACTCTACACACACACAGAACTCCGGTGGGTAAATAGAAGAAAAAAAAAGAAGACCGAGAATGGGGAAGAAAAGAAACGAGAAGAAGGCGTGAATAAGAGAGAAAAGGGGGAATTGGGTTTACCAAATTATGTATTTGTTTCTTTTTTTTAAAATGGGTCAAACAAGCCCAAATTGTATCTCAACCGGTTTACCCGACTCTATTTGATAGTTTCCACATATTGGATATTTAATATAACTAGGCGTCTCGTGCGATATACAGGCTATTCTAATAATCAATAGAACTATAAAATGGGTCGACATGTCTTTGGTCCATCGGGCCAAGTAAAAATTCGAGTCGAGCCAGACGAAATTCCATTGAGCGACTATTTTTAGACCCAACCCATGAAAAATATACATGAAATGACCGAGTCGAGGCAAATTTTAAGGTCACATAGGTGCAACTTTGGGGGCCTCCAAAATTCTGATTCGGCCCTTTGGGCCAAGCTCATTTTGACACATCTACTAATTAAATACTTGTATTCATATCAACCTTTGTACTAAATAACTTTGTAATGATGGTGATCAATTCCACAAAACAGATTGCATTATCAATAATGGTGGGCGTGAGATTATTTTCATATATATAGATTTGAATATAACATAAACATTGGACATGTTAAGATATCTTGACTCATTATAGATATAGAGATATTACAATACAATCAAAATATATAATTTTCAAATATAATAGCTCGTCAATATACTTTATATATCAACACACTACGTACATATTTTTTTCTAATTTGAAATGACATTATATTCTTTTTTTCATCATTTATTATGAATAAAATATTATCAAATTGATAGTTTGAAAACAAAAGAGGTAAAATTTTATAGTACAATTACAAAGATCGAGCGATGAATGCATATTCATTTTCATATTTTTGTTTAGATCTTTTGGAATTTATTTAATACAATATTTAATACCAATAAATCATATATAATTTAGATTGTTAATGATACAAAAATTAAAATGGACAAAATTAATGATAATTACAATAATATCGGTCAACAAACTATTTTTTTATCTATTTTAAATCATTCCAAATTGGATGGATAGTTGTTAGAGAATTTTCTAACCGCAAGTCTACGGTGTCAAGTTTTAATATAGTGAAAGTAAGGTTGTCGTATCCACAGGGAATAATTATCGAATTCTTGCTAAGTACTATAATATAGTAATCTAACTTTATTTAGAAATTCAATAATTGATAGAGTTTATTATACTAGAATAACAAAAATAAATTAAGAATATGAAAATAAAAATGAGTTTATCCAAATGATTAAATGAATCCTATAGGTATGATGAATCTAGTTATCCCTTATGTTATCAATATGGTTTATCAATCATCAATTACCAATTTAGATCTCAATTGGGAAATCAATATCTCTATAAAAATCACCAAGTGAAATCTCAATAAAAACTATGAATCTTGATAAAAGACTTCAAAGGATTCACAAATCTCTCAATTCTATGAAATCCTAAGTTATGCTATTTCAAGGTCATGTATTCAATTACCTCTCTCAAGTGTCAAATCAAATACTCTAAATTATTGATCAAGTAATTTAGAAGAAATAGATCCAAATAGCACAAATAAATTGATAGATCTAGATTGACAAACCACAATCTCAAAACATAAGTTCAAGCATAGATTACATCATCCTCTAGAATTATAGAGTTTAGATCATGATTAAAGAAAATGAATACATAAGAATACAACAATACATCTTACAAGATATGAAGAAAGCAACAAAATAAGAACAAGAGTTGAGGGATCTTCTCTATTTCTAGATGATAGAAGCCTCCAATCTTCTTCTCCAAGCTCTTTCCAACATGTCTCAAGTCTTTTTCCTTGTCTTGTAGCTGTTTTCTTGTCAATTCAAGGGTCCAAGATCCTTGAATTCATGCCGTGTCTATATTTATAACCCCACCAAGATCCTGTAAGTCAAGTGGCTATGATAATCTAGAGGGGGTGAATAGATTATCTTGTTTTTCAAATTTTACCCTCTTTTTCGAAAATACTTAAGCAATGATGAAATGCTAAGTGCGGAAAATAAATAGCACACGTCGATTTATAGAGCTTCACCCCACCTAGGGACTACGTGCTCTACCACCCAAAGTATATCAGGGATGGGTTTGAAAAGAAAAAGAATTTTATTAATTTACCAAAAATTAATACAACACCTTGAGGATTACCACAACCCTCTTTCACCACCTTGAGGATTACCACAACCCTCTTACAACACCTTTGAAGATTACCACAACCTTCAAACACCTATCACCTAGATCACCCTAAGTGTATTCTTACCACAAGAATACTCACAAGGATGTCTTGTGTTGAATGATGACCAAAATCAAGATTACAACTCAATAATGATTGATACAATATGAGTACAAGTGTAATCAAAAATTGAAAGCCTAGACCTCAAATTTGTGTAAGTGAAAGTGCTTAGGCTAATACAACAACATTTATGAAAGTGTTTGTTCAATTGCTCTTTGCTTGTGTAGAGTGTTGTATTTTGTTGCTTGAATGAAGCCTCTATTTATAGTAGAGGACTTGGCTTTCATTTCAGACATTGGCTCCTCCTTGGGGAGTGATTTCTGCAAAAGAAACCATTTAAAATGATCAATATAGCTGTTAGAAATCAATCCCACAAAATAGGGAAAAGTCATCGAAAATGCAACGGATAGTTCTTTGATAAACATAGGGTTTGACCGGGGCCATGCAGAGATAATATTGAAATTGAATTCTGCAAATTTTTACACGGGGGACCGGTCGGAGGGTGCGGCCGTGGCCGCCTTAGTCATGGATGACCGGTTGAGTGAAGAAATTTCAAACAGAGAAGTCTGAAACAAAAAAAACTCCTGTACGGTCGCCCTCACCGGTCAACCACCTGGTCGATTGGTCGCCTGTCCCTTTTTCTTACGCCTCATTTTTGTTTTTCTCATCTCAACTCAGTACGGGTTGCCCTATAGGGCGACCGGTCGAGCCTGAAACAAATGTGTTGTCCAATTTTTATCGAAAATAAACTCCAAAAAAATACTCCAAAAAATAGTAAAAATATCTTAGGTCGATCGGAAGTATTTAGACAACATATAGGGACATTGTTTTGGTTTAAAAACTCATTTGAACAAAATCGAACATAATCATCAAAATCATGATAAAAACATTTATCTAACAAACTCCCCATTTTTGATGATTACAAACCAAAATAATTTTCTCGAGGACGACTTTGAAAACAAGTCGGTTTTTCGGTTTTACGAGTGAACTATCCGTTAAAAACATTCCATAAAAAGCTCCCCTATCTATGAGCATATTAACAAAAGATTTTTCATAAGCTAGAAGCACAAGCTATGACGAGCTTTTATAGGATGCCTATAAACATCATAGGCAAAGAAGCTCCCCCTGTCTCAATACTTATAATCAATTGCAATTGAGTCCATAATACAAGTCATGGACTAGGTATTCTTGGCTTTAGGAAGCCATATCTTTTTATTGTGAGCTTTTATTAGCTTTTCTTGAGCTAACGAGCCGATTTCCTATTTCTCCCCTTTGGAATCATCAAAAAGAATGTTAGGATGATAAAAACACCATACAATTATATCAAAGTGCGCCAAAGGGACGGTTTATCAACCGTTGAGCAATTTAAGCGTAAAAATCCAAGAAAAACGGGAGAAATGTATCATGAAGAGTTCATACGCTCGTTTTATTTGTCAAAACATGATCTCAATAAATATTGGAGACTTTTGGAAGCAGGAGAATCATGTAGAAGTTGAAATTTTCATTGCGACATTACATCGAACACCTTGTGTGCGGGAAAAATAAAAGAGGTTGTATATAACCTTTGTAATGATTCAAGCCAAAAATTTTCAACACCAATTCAAGTCAATCATCATACACTACAACATAACAACTAAGTTCATCATGATTATACGACAATTACATCAAAAAATATACAAGTAATCCAAAAACTCAAGGTTCAACCCAATTGAGTAGAGGAGAGAATTCTTACATTTGATCGGTAAAGATGAGCGATAACGATGATGATCATGCTATATAATGTCCATGTTGTGAAAAAGATGCATGAAAACCATTTTTGAATGAAATTTGAGTGAATTTAGCAAAGGGGACGAAAAATGGCCAAAATGTGTTAAAGTGACGAATGTGAAGATAGGACCATTTTAATCCAAATTATAGCCTAGGGCGACCGGTCGAGGTTGAGGGCGATGAGTGGTCGACCCCCGGGCGCAGGCACACGGGAGTTGTTTTTTTGTTTTGAGACTTCTCTGTTTGAAATTTCTTGACTCCAACCGGTCACACTAGCGGCACCGGTCGCACCCCCTCCGATTGGTCCCCTGTGTAAAAATTCGCAGAATTAAATTTCAATCTTATCTCTATGCGACGGTCGAACCCTATGTTTATCAGCAAACTATCATTGCGTTTTCAAACAGATTTTTCCCTATTTTGTGGGATTGATTTCTAACAACTATATTGATCATTTTAAATGGTTTCTTTTTTGAAGAAATCACTCCCCGAGGAGGAGCGAATGTCGGAAATGAAATCCAAGTCCTCTACTATAAATAGAGGCTTCATTCAAGCAACAAGATACAACACTATACACAAGCAAAGAGCAATTGAGCAAACACTTTCATAAATCTTGTTGTATTAGCTAAGCACTTTCACTTGCACAAATTTGAGGTCTAGGCTTTCAATTCTTGATTACACTTGTACTCATATTGTATCAATCATTATTGAGTTGTAATCTTGATTTTGGTCATCATTCAACACAAGACATCCTTGTGAGTATTCTTGTGGTAAGAATACACTTGGGTGATCTAGGTGATAGGTGTTTGAAGGTTGTGGTAATCTTCAAAGGTGTTGTAAGAGGGTTGTGGTAATCCTCAAGGTGGTGAAAGAGGGTTGTGGTAATCCTCAGGTGTTGTATTAATTTTTGGTAAATTAATAAAATTCTTTTTTCTTTTGAAACCCATCCTTTGGGGTGGTAGAGTGGTAGAGCACGTAGTCCCTAGGTGGGGTGAAGCTCTATAAATCGCGTGTGCTATTTATTTTCCGCACTTAGCATTTCATCCTTGCTTAAGTATTTTCGAAAAAGAGGGTAAAATTTGAAAAATCGAGATAATCTATTCACCCCCACTCTAGATTATCGTAGCCACTTGGACTTACAAGTGGTATCAAAGCCAAACTCTTTGGCTAACTCGTTCGAGTAAAAGGGAAAGATCCATGGCTACGAATGAAACTAATCTCACCACCGGTGCCTCAACCAACAAGCCACCTCTATTCGACGCCAACAACTATGCATTTTGGAAAGACCGTATGGAGTGCTTCCTACTGGTGCGGGTTTGATATTTGGAATGTAGTTGTTGAAGGAGTTGATCAACCAACCAAGAAATTGGAGGATGGCACTTTGGCTCCAAAACCATTCAAGGAGTTCGATGAAAACGACAAGAAGGTTTTTTCTCTAAACGGTAAGGCCTTAAATATTTAACATGTATGATGGTGAAAGCATTTCTAAGATGGTGGAAAGGCTTGACAACATTGTCAATCCACTTGTGGCCCTTGGTAAAGTCATCTCCGAAGAAGATAGGGTGACTAAGGTACTTAATGCTCTTCCGAGTTCATGGTCCGAAAAAGTGACGGCAATCACGAAGGCACAAAATCTTGAGACACTCAAGTTTGACGAGCTCATCGGAAACCTTCTCATCTATGAAGTCTATCTCAAGGAGAGGAAAAACTCCAAACCATCCACAAATCAATCGGGTATGCAAATTATTCCTAAAGGTCTTGCTTCTTCTTCTAACAATGCATACTATGATAATGATGATGATGAGGAGACGGCGCACTTGTTCGAAAATTTGCAAAATTTGTGAATAAAAATAAAGCAAGAAAGCCAAGAGATAATGTTTGCTTTAAATGGAAAACCGGGCACTTCATTGCCGATTTCCCAAAGCTCGATGAAGAGGAGCAAAAGAAAAAGAAGCCTTTCACGAAAAAGAAGGCTCTAAATGCGGAGGTCAAAACATGGGATGAACTACTCGAAACAACCGATGAGGAAGGGGAGACCGAACACGGTCTTATGGCCATAGACGATGAAAACAATGAGGTATGCTCTAACTCCTCTACTTCTAATTTAGTTGATGAATTGCAATGTGATTTTGATGAATTGCAAAATGAATTTCAAAATTTGATTGTTAAATACAAGAACTTGAAAAAGGAGCATAAGGAGCTTAAAGTTGAAAAAGAAAAACTATTTACCTCTTATGAATCTCTAGACAAAGCTCATGCTCTCACTCTTACTAGAGTTCACTCTCTTGAAATCGAAAAAGAATTGCTCACAAAAGATATTGAATGTTTGAAAAATGATGTGCATCGTTTCAACATAAGCACGGATAAAGTCACTAAAATCTTAGATGCACAAAGGGGTGAGCATTCCAAATTGGGACTTGGTTATAAGCCATTTCAAAGTGTTTTTAAGAAAAATGACCAAGGTCCTACTTTTGATCGTGCTAATAGTGCCCACGATATTATTTGTTTTTATTGTGGAAAAGTTGGACACTATGTGAGTAATTGTAAATTAAAGAACAATTTTAGTTTTGTTTGGAGACCCAAATGTCTCAAGGCTACCCCCATGGACCCCAAAACTATAGGGTACCTAAAAATAATTCATTTGTAGGTAATAGGGGCCATAACAACAATGGAAGATTCAAAATGGCTCGTGGACATGGCGGTGTTCACACCATATGACGGAAGGAGAGAACTTTTTACCAACATCAAGCTCTAAGAAGAGGGTATGGTCATGTTCGGCAATGGCAAAGGAAAAATTCTTGGAAATGGAGAAATTGGTAACTCTTCTTTCTCTCTTAGTAATGTTCTTTTAGTAGAAGGGCTTAAGTTTAATTTGATAAGTGTTAGCCAACTTTGTGATTCAAATTATGATGTTTCTTTTAATAAAGAAAAATGCCTTATACTTAAAAATGGTGAAATTATTTGTGAAGCATATAGAAAAGGCAATCTTTATAATATGAGTACAAGTGTAATCAAGAATTGAAAGCCTAGACCTCAAATTTGTGCAAGTGAAAGTGCTTAGGCTAATACAACAAGATTTATGAAAGTGTTTGCTCAATTGCTCTTTGTTTGTGTAGAGTGTTGTATCTTGTTGCTCGAATGAAGCCTCTATTTATAGTAGAGGACTTGGCTTTCATTTCCAGGACATTGGCTCCTACTTGGGGAGTGATTTGTCTGCAAAAGAAACCATTTAAAATGATCAATATAATCTGTTAGAAATCAATCCCACAAAATAGGGAAAAGTTGTGCGAAAAACGCAACGGATAGTTTGATGATAAACATAGGGTTTGACCGGTCGCTTGAGAGATAAGATTGAAATTGAATTCTGCGAATTTTTACACAGGGGACCGGTCGGAGGGTGCGGCCGGTCGCCCTTAGCTGTGACCGGTTGGAGCTGAAGAAATTTCGAAACAGAGAAGTCTGAAACAAAAAAACAACTCCCAAGTACCGGTCACAGGGGGTCGACAGGGTCGCCCTCACCGGTCGACCACCTGGTCGACCTGGCCGCCTGTCCCTTTTTCTTACGCCTCATTTTCTGTTTCTCGGCTCAACTCAGTACGGGTTGCCCTATGGGGCGACCGGTCGAGCCTGAAATAAATGTATTGTCCAATTTTTATCGAAAATAAACTCCAAAAAATACTCGAAAAATAGTAAAAACATCTTAGGTCGATCGGAAGTATTTAGACAACATATAGGGACATTGTTTTGGTTTAAAAACTCATTCGAACAAAATCGAACATAATCATCAAAATCATGATAAAAACATTTATCTAACAGATCCAAGAAAAAGGTAGGCAAACATAGGAGAATCCGCCCCGGGCGACTGCAGCAGCCAAAGACACCGTTACAACATACCGCGGGCTGCTGCAGCCCGGGGCGTTAAGCTGCAGCGCTAGGTGACGGGCGTTGCAGCGCCCTCCTGGTTTTAGCGCCCAACACAGTCCGAATTTGATTTTGAGCCCTTCGTCAAAGTTGTAGCTCTATCTTTTAGCTTTCCATATCCACTTGAATCACCTCAATATCAATTTTGTAGAGAGTTATGGCCAAAATACAAAACCCGCCAAAGTGATGGAAATTTCAAACGCATTTGGGCGTTTGTTCAAATCAATCTCTCGTTGTTTGATCGATCATACTTCTTTTGATACATGATTCATTAATATGACTATAAACTCAATATAATTGGCCCTCAACATGGATTGACCACTCAAATGATTCTAAACAATGGGAATTAATGCCTAACCTATGAGATATAACAAAAATGACTCAAAATACTCAAAAACAACACAAAACTCAAGTCTAGGAAGCCCAAATCAATGGTATAAAACCAAATGAAGAATAGTATTTAATACTAATTAGACATACCTAAATTAAAATGTCAATGCATATCATATAATTAAGATAAATAAAATTAAGATATAATTGCAAATATATTGGACATATATGTTTATTTTTTTGTTTTCCATTAAAAGATATCTAATTTCGTTTTTAGCAAGTGCAAAAAGGCGGAAAAACATATTTGGAAACAAGTTTGTTATTATTATTATATATATATAAATTTAATTCATTATTGGATATTTAACATAATATTATGTAAAAATATATTAAATAATAATAAAAATTATTATTTAATAAATTTGGGTCAAGACTTATCAACCTCGCAACCCCTTCTCCCGTCCAAAAGAGCGAGTTTGAGTCTTGAGATACCCGCCCGCCCTATTATCATTCCTATAATGTATCAATTTCTTAAAATCAAAATTACTATACAATACTTAATTATATTATACTACGTGCATCGCACGAGGCCATATACTAGTTATATCTTAATAAACGAGAAGTAATTACGAGTTTTTTTATTATTAAGTAAAGTAATTACAACATTTCAATCACTCTAAGCAATGATTGTGGAAAGAAGGGCAAGTATTGAGAAGATAGTAATTTGATTTTGGATAATGTTGTAACGGCTAGCTTCCAAATCAAAGAGTGAGGGTTTTGAAATTATGTGGATATTTTTATTGTTCTACTAAAAGATATGGGTAAAAAGAGGCGGCAAAAACAGGTAAATATTGGGGATGAGATCTTTGGAGTGATTGATTGGCCTTTCATTCCATTTTTTTACTTTTAGAGAGAATAGTGCGGGAAAAAAATGAGAATGAATTTTGAGAGTGCAATTGAATATAAGATGAAAATGTGCATGATAGTTGATGTGATTATTTTTTAGTATTATAGTGAATTTATGTGATTGGTGATTTAAAAAATAAGAGAGTAAATAGTGTGTTTGTGATATAATTGTATAATGATGATAATTGACGTGATACTTTTTTTTTTTTGTTAAATTGTAAATGATGTGATTGACCATTTGGAAAATGAGAAAAGTGAATGGTATATATTTTGAATTTTTTACAAGCAATCACATATTCATACAAAAATTTGTCCTGAAAGTGGAATGAGGTGAGAAATGACTCACAAGCAAGCACTCCATCATATTCCACTTTTCTCTTCCACTCCATATTTTATATATTGGATGAAAGATACGTGTACAATTATGTCATCATCTTATATACATGTCATTCATCCGATGCAATGGAATAATGAGTGAAACATGGAAGTGGAACTCAATCCAAAATATCGCGCTATTGGTGGTATGTTTGTAGTTAATTGTGAGGGAAAGAAAAAAATGTCATCTTACTTTGGACTAATCTTCTAATTTCCACCGAATCATATGATAAGGGCCATATTGATTGTATTGTTCGAGATGGGGAAAAATATGGCGATTTAGAGGATTCTATGGTAATCCAAATGTTAGAAACATAAGGGATTCTTGGGATTTATTAAGGAGGTGGCGAGAATTACATAATTTAAAGTTATTCTAGAGGGGATTTAATGAGATATTCCATGGTTGATAAGATAGGATTTTAATGTGATACGTGCACAAACACAAATGGAGGAATTTCATAATGTTATTGAGGAATGTGAATTACGAGAACTATATGTGGAAGGTGATTTATATACATGGATTAGTAGGAGGTCGTGTGATGAGTTGATTTTAGAAAAGCTCGATAGATTCTTTAGCTCTTTTTCATGAAGGTACTTTATCTCATCTCTAATGTTACCATTTTGGAATTTTATTCTTCAAATCATCGTGCTTTTCTGATTACACTTGAGGAAAACTAGAGATAATGTATGGTATAAGATGCAACTAAATTGTTTTAAGTCGAATAATCTTTGGTGTATGGGAAAGGATTGTAAAGATATCGTTGAGAGAGGTGGAATAAAGGAGTGGCTAATTTTTCTCTTCATGACCGTCTTAATTATGCAATCAAGAGCTTAGGTGTGGGCATGAGATATATTTAAGTCACTATCTATACGTCTTAAAATAGATTGTGATAAACTTTTTTTGCAAATCGACCCAATATTGGATTAAATCGATAGACAAGTTAGAGAGTTGGAGTTTAACATTGCAAAACTAGCATCTCAAGAGGAAATATTCGCAACAACATAGCAAGATAAATTGGTTGTATATATGGGGATGGAAATACTCATTAATTTCATTCTCAAGTTTCTCAAATGACGACTAAAAAGTTTTATTACTAGTCTAACACCCGACATGATCGATGAATTTTGTAAGAATAAATCCCCAATGGTAGAGATCATTTCTAATTATCTCAATGATATCTTCACTACAAAAGATACGACGGATGAACAATCAAGGAAGTAATTGAGTGTAATGAACATAAGGCAAGCCCGGAAATGAATGATCGCTTGTGCCAACTATTCACATCTGCGCTTCTTTCGACATGTATCAAGAGAAATCCCCTAGACCCAATGGCATGCATCTTTTATTTTATCAAAATTGTTGGTCTATCATTGGGGAGACAATGACAAAAGATATGTTGAATATCTTAAATAATAATGGTAACTTGAGCGACTGAAACTCCACGATTGTAACTTTCATTCCGAAAGTTAAAATCACAAGAATCGATCAAATTATTTTAACAACCTAAATTTGTTCGGTTTATAAATTATTTTTCCAAAATAATACATTACATGGGTAAATTAGTCATCAATTTTCACCCTTGCCACATTAAAAACGGCAATTAGTGGAAATTAAACAAGATAATCACCCCATCCAAATCAATTAACAAAAATAAAGGATACCATATCAATCATCTCCAACTTTCAGTAACTTTCCACTTCGCAATTGTCTTCAAACTTTTGCAATCGTCTTCAAACCGTTGCAATCACCTTCTCCATAAAAACTCTCATCTTCTACAAAAAATCATCTATGCCGCATCAATTCTCGAAAAACAGAAACAATACAATTTGGTCTCTCGATAAAAGCCGGGCGTAACATCGTATTCTACATCCAAGTGTACTCTGCAACCAATATTTTTCTTCATAAAAACATGCAAATAAGCACGCCCAACCTACATATGCAACATAGTTAAACTAAATAAGCAATATAATGATATTAAAATATACAATGATTACATGCAACACAATTACGCTAAATAAGCATGCAATGATTACATGCAACACATATGCACTAAATAAGCAATGTAATTGCAAGAAACATATAGTGATTAATTGGCTAATGATGTACTAACTTATTCTTCAACATGTAACAATTGTATACTAAATAAACATGCACACAAAATAAAGCAATAAATTAATATTACGTGCACAACACAATCACATTAAATAAGTAACACAAAACACGTTAAATAAGCAACAAACTTATACTACACATGCAAGACACTCATTAAGCAACAAACTTATACTACACACGTAACACACTCACTTTAAATAAGCAACACACTCAATTTAATGTGAATATACACAACATAGCAAAAAAAAGGCACAAAACATATATGAGGAAAATCCAGAAAAATTAGTAACTTACCCCTTGAATATGACAATGCTCTGGTTGACTTCACTAGGAAAAAGTTGAGTAAATTAAACAGATACCATTTTGTCTTATATAATTGTAAGAAAAATTACACAAGTACCCATAATAATAGTTTAAAAAAATAAAAAAATTATAAAAGCCATCTAAACTCGAACCATTAAAAGAAAGATCCCAATGATTATGATTTGTTCTCTCATAATCACCCTAAATGAATGGATTCATATATATGATCCAAATCACATACACACACACACACACACACACACACACATATATATATATATATACACATATATTTGGGGTCAAAGCCTTGATTGGCAAAGCAAGAAAGCACATACTTTCATATTTTGAGGCGTGCTAAAATAATACCATGCATATAATTGGCGCATATAGTAGAAGAATTCACCTTTATTGGTAGTGTAAGTTCTACTAGTAATCCGCCGTAAGTGCGTTGCACATATGTTTTTATTTTAGTATTATTATTTATAATAAAAATGTCTAATAACATTACCTAATATCTATTACTTTATATTAATAAGAATATTCTTATCAGGTAAAGAAAATAAATATTTATCTAACTAGTTTATATTTCACCCTAAATGAATGGATTCATATATATGATCCAAATCACACACACACACACACACACACACACACACACACACACATATATATATATATATATATATATATATATATAGGGGATGGTTCTTGTGAGACCATATATTGGGATGAGACCGTAGGACCTCATCCAGGCCAGTAGATTTATCAATGAATGGACAAGATGAAAAATTAAATATAGAAGCAATTCCAAGCATTAAATTCGGGTGGGGGTATAAGCGTAAAACACCAAATTCTGTTATTAGGCATGATATTGATAAATCTAAGTTACCATATCCACCTCCTATAATTTAGGAGGTGGAATCAATGATAATCCCTACCAAAAAATATAATATCTTTCCACCTAAAAAAACACGTTAAAATCAAGCACCCATTGTTTAAATGCATATATAGCTTTATAAAAGTGCAGGTTGTAATTTTGAAACTTTGCATAAATAAATCATATTGATGCATGTGTAATTATAATATGTTGCATATTATACATTTTTCTTGGTCTAAACGTTATAGAATTTATGCATATATAACTACATGTTGATGCATATATACGAATAATATGATGCATATTTTGCTTGAAGGTAATTTTAGTGTTATAATAAAAAATGCATAATTAATGGGATATTGATGTATTGATAAGGGTAGTATGTTGCACATATAATTATTATAACTATAAAAAAGAGATTCAAAGCCTACAAATACGCATACCAGTCCGAGGATTTTTTTTTTTTGAAATTGCAATCATTTGTGATGTTCATAAAATGTTGCATGTGTAACATTGTTTAAATGCATATATAGCTTTATAAATGTGCACGTGATAATTTTGAAACTTTGCATAAATAAATCATCTTGATGCATGTGTAATTATAATATGGAGATGGCGTGTGAATAGGGAGAGACGCATGACATGGAAATAGAGAATAAATTTGATTCCCAATGAATCTTAGATATATCAAAAGATTTCCCCCATAATTGCATTAGTGGCGAGATTTAAGGGCAACAAATATAATCTCTCCTAAAATAAACAAACGGCCAATTTGTTGAATTACATATTATTGACCTTCCCGCCGTTTTTTTTAATTAAAATTACCTAAAATATAGGATTAATCTAAGCCCTTCAATAAATAAAATAAACGCACTGATTAATCCCGGTCTCGCCTCACCCTGAGATCTTGGTCTCATTTGAACCAATACTATATATATATATATATATAGGATATGGATCAAATAGGTCCTCCTACTGGGGTGAGTCCATGGGGACACATCCTAACCATAGATCAACAATTTTGGGTGGTCCAGATTTTTAGGGTTTTTTTATGTTTATTTTTTTGTTTCACAGAATTAAAAAGGGTAGGGTGGTAATTTGGCACTTTAGAATCGATTATTAAGATTTCATTCCCTCTTTCACGTGATTTCACCCACTTTTCACGCATACTCTCTCTCCAGCGTTTTGATTTCAAAAAAATTCTCTGTTGCTTATGTAGTATAGGATTGTTGCTTATAACTTGCTTATGCGATTAATGTATATCTGTGATGCATGTGTAGTGTATATTCGTTGCTTATGTAGTATAGGCTTATTGCTTATGTAGTATGAGTTTGTTGCTTATGACTTGCTTATGTAGTTAATGTATTTGTGGTGCATACGTAGTGTATATTCGTTGCTTATGTAGTATAGACTTGTTGCTTATGTAGTATGAGTTTGTTGCTTATGACTTGCTTATGTAGTTAATGCAATTGTGGTGCATACATAGTGTATATTCGTTTTCTGCAGGGGACATAATAGGTTGAGGCAACAAGGACCCTTGCCCGCATGAAAGCACAACAAGACACCCACAACAGAAAGCTTTAGACAAATGACTTTGATCCTCTTTACGCACGTTGAAACTATTGAATAGGAGCAGTTAGAACGCTTTCACTAGAGGACATCACGAAGACATGCCCTTTGCGCGAGGGCGAGCCGATTCCTTCTACGTAGGGGGACGAAGCATTTGGGAACGACTCCTACCGATTAGCTACTCCCATTAAGTGCCGATGTAGTATGAGCTTGTTGCTTATTTAATATGGGGTTGTTGCTTATGACTTCTTATGTAGTTAATGCAATTGTGGTGCATACATAGTGTATATTCGTTGCTTGTGTAGTATAGGCATGTTGCTTATGTAATATGGGGTTGTTGCTTATGACTTGCTTATGTAGTTAATGTATTCGTGGTGCATACGTAGTATATATTCGTTGCTTATGTAGTATAGACTTATTGCTTATGTAATATGAATTTCTTGCTCATGACTTGCTTATGTAGTTAATATATCTAAAAGCACCATGACACATCTATACAAGCAACAGATTACATCTTCATAAGCAACATTCGAATCAGTAGCCAAGTTTTAGCAACTATGGCGAATTGTTTGCAACTTTTTTCAATTTTGGTAATGCGTTGAAGAAGAAAGATGAAGAATTTCTCAAAGTAGTGCATTGAAGAAGAAGGAGAAGAGAAGAAGGAGGATGATTGTTACGTGATTTTATTTTGAGATTTGGAAGGATTGCGTGAATCCCATGAATATTGCTTTGAGAGGATGACTAATTTACCCCTGTGTTTAATTAACTAGCTTGTAATTTGTAATTTTGCCTCTTAAATCGTGACCACTTGAAAAAATTAGATATATGGGTAGGATTGGTCCTATGGACTTACCTTATGAAGTGGTCTCATATAACCCTCTCCATATATATATATATTTGGGGTCAAAGCACATACTTTCATATTTTGAGGCGTGCTGCTAAAATAATACCATGCATATAATTAAAGGCGCATATAGAAGAAAAATTCACCTTTATTGGTAGTGTAAAGTTCTACTAGTAATCCGTCCGTGCGTTGCACATATGCTTTTATTTTAGTATTGTTATTTATAATAAAAATGTCTAATAACATTACCTAGTATCTATTACTTTATATTAATAAGAATATTCTTATCGGGTAAAGAAAATAAATATTTATCTAACTAGTTTATATTTCAATTATAAACTTAAATGCCAAATTTCGAAATTGCCACTAAAATTAGGACTAAAATTGAGACTTAAGTATAAATTCTGAGGACTATTTTGCAAAATATGCAATATGCAGGATTATTTTGTAAAATCGTACATAGTCTGAGGACTAATTTTGCAATTTTGCCTTAAAATAGTCATTATTAAAGGAGATTGTTGAAATAAAATCTTATTTTCAAAAAAGTTGGGGTTCCCTACTTTCTTAAAAACAACTTATAAGCTCCCGACATTTTATTTTGGGAGCTAATAAGATATTTTTTAAAAAAACTTATCAAACAAATTTAAACATCTTATAAGATGTTTTGAACTTATGCTCTCACCAAACATCCTCTAAGTTCAAATTCAAAAACTTGAACCGGAGCCACCCCATTCTCGGATGCTCAAGGAGCGAGAAATGATCAAACCAAACAAGTATAGATGGCAATTCGCCCCGCCCGATCAAGACCCGCCGCCCCGTGACTCGTGGTGGGGGGCGGGACGGTTATGGGTATCACCTGCGTCGTGGGTCCCCGCCTCAAATTTTTTTTTTTACATGTATATTATATAATATAATATAGTTTTATGTATTTAATATTATATCCAACATATATAATAATGACAAATTATATAAATACTATATATTTATAATACAAAATATAAGATTGAAAAATTATTAATAAGATAAAATACAAGATAAAAATATTAAAAAAATTAATTCCAATACGGGGTGATCGCTTCTCGCGACCCGTGATGGGTCGTCCGCCCCGCCTCATTGCCATTACTACAAACAATGTGGTAACAAACTAAACTCAAGACGACATTGGGAGGAACGAGGCGGGTCTTAGTATTGAGAAATCGATATACCCACCCCGCCCCACCCCACCCCACCCCACCCCATTGGCATTCCTACAAACTGTGGTGGTAACGAACTAAACTCAAGACTCAACATTGGAGGATCCGAACTCAACAATCGGAACCCGACTTTCCAACGGTTCACTCTCCCAAATCTTTAAACCCTCCGATTTTATATCTTCGATAAAAGATAAGCTAGTTTTTAATTCTCTCGCTTACCTCCGCCATGTCCCTCCTCCTCCGCTCCCTCCCGGCCGCCGCCCTCCGCGCCAAATCCTCCCTTCCGATACACCTTCCTCTCTTTTTCCTCACATTCCGCCGCCCCAAGTTAAATCCAACTAAATTCCTCAAGAACCGCGCTTTTTCCTCCATTAATGCGTCCGCTTCCTCTTCTGAAACTCTCAGTGTTCCCACTCCCAAACAGCCCCTTCCTTCCTCGGCTGACGCCAATACAACCGCCCTCGAATGGGTGAGCCGAACCGCTTTCTGCGGCGAATTGTCCGAACCGGACGTCGGCAAACGGGTTCGCCTATGTGGGTGGGTGGCCCTCCACCGTGTCCATGGCGGTCTCACTTTCCTCAGTCTTCGTGACCATACCGGAATTGTTCAGGTTCCTTTTCCTCTTCTTCCTCCCCCCCACACACAAACCTTTTATCTGTTCAAATATTTCTTATCGTCTTTAATCTCGAGTTATGTGTTTGATGAGTTTGTATTGTTTAATACTTTGTTGATGATCAGGTTAATACGCTTCCGGATGATTTTCCTGAGGCTCATTCGGTTGTGAATGACTTGAGGCTTGAGTATGTAATCGCAGTGGAAGGTGTGGTTAGGCGGCGGCCAATTGAGTCGATTAATAAAAAATGAAGACTGGCCTCATAGAGGTGAGAATCTTCGGTTAAACTTAATTTCCTTCAACATTCTTAGGCTTATGTATTTGTGAGTGAATAAACTTTAATAGTGTGATTGGGCTTCTTGAAGAGCACTTAAAGTTGTGTTGTGCTTGTGTGACCAAGTAATCGCGCGTTGACAAGTGAAACATATTCTTTCATTCTGTTACATACACTACAATAGCAAAGATATTGTTGTTTTCTCAGAGTTGGCCAAACAAGTAGAAACAGTAGGCTGTGGCTGTGATTTTCTGTGTGTACAAATGGGGGCAAAAGAGAATAAGATGATGAGTTTATATACTTGAGAATTTAGTCCTTTGTCTCTTGTTACTTGCCAAGAGAATATATATTGGGAACAGAATTGATCTACTGTGACTCTATGAGTTGTCTTGATTATTTTCATGCCCTGGTTTATGCACACAGGTCGCTGCAGAGAATGTCCATGTGTTGAATGCAGTGAGATCTAAGTTGCCGTTTTTGATTACTACTGCTGACGATGCGAAAGATTCTACTAAAGAGGAAATCAGATTGAGGTAATTCTTGTTGCATTTTATCTCTGCCTATAAGTGATTTGGAATGCTAGATTGTGGCAATGGCCAGCTTTCTCCCACTTGCTTCTGTGTTTAATTTTTTTTTTTCATGAGAACTTAATTACTATGAAATATGAGGTGTTAATGAAGATTTTATCAATTATGTGCCTATGTCCAACATCTAAATTTTTGCCCTGCAGTTATATTTCTATATCTGGAGTCCATTAGTTAGATTAATGAACAAATATGCCTACAGTTCTCACTATTAAGATAACTCATGAATCTTCCATTTTGCAAACTGAAATGATCCACATGAAATTTAAATTGATATTTGACTTTTTATCTTTCCATTTCAAAGTTTAAATTGTTTGGAGTTGCTTGGAATTTTTCAACATTGAAGTCTTATGATCTTAGTCTTATGATCTTCTGGTTGGGGACAAGGAAGGGCAAGATTTTGGGGACTTCAAAATTGGAATCTTATTTATGAGAAATAACGATGATTTTGTGATTTTATTTTTAATCTTATGTAGTTGCTGCTTGATTTTATTCAATCTTAATGAACATTCTAATTCTGTAAGTTCTCTTCGATGTCTCTTATGTCTGTCCTTTTTCATAATATGTGTTCTATAGTTCTCATTGAGAGGGCTACAATTTGCAAATATTTCGAACTTTATATTATTTCTACAAGCTAACTCAAAGCTTCACTTACATATCAGATACCGTTGCCTTGATTTACGACGTCCTCATATGAATTCCAATATAATGTTGCGGCATAGAGTAGTAAAACTCATTCGGCGATACCTTGAGGACATTCATGGTTTTGTAGAGGTATTAACTCTGTTTTTCAGTCTATTTGAGCTGCATGATGGATGCTAAAATAAGCTTATTAATAAAAGAATTGCACATATTAAAGCTTGCTTCCATGTTTAATAAAATTCCTTGTGTTGATCCTGACCTCTTAATGGTTGTAAGGTAGATTGAGACTCCAATTCTATCTAGATCTACCCCGGAAGGTGCAAGGGATTATTTAGTGCCATCAAGAATTCAGGTATCTTTTACTAGTTTTGGATAGATTGTGAACTGCCCGAAGATTATTATCACGCTTTGTATTTCTTGCGAACTGTTGGTTAAAATAAATTGAGGCAAGGATAGGACTTTGTAAAGATTGCTGCGTTTCATTCAATCATTGTTCTCGTCTGCTTTTACTCTGCCTTGAGTTAACTAAGAAAGGGATTTTGACAGCGCTTAGTGTCACCGTGTTCTAGCCGAACTTTGCGTGTGCTAACTTTAAACTTTATTGATCTTATGGGTGTTTCAGATAGTCACTATGTGCCCATGGAACTGTGTATTGGAAATATTTTCCTTTTTGTTGTTGCAATATATTAAATGAGTTTTGGGGTGCTAGTATATCGAGCAGATTAAATATCAAAAGAATGGTTTAGTACGTAGACAATGGGCGTACTTTTGTCTTCGCATTTATCCATTGATTGAGTGATTTTCTTCATGTAATGAAAATGATTCTTCTCTATGAAGCCTGGAACATTTTATGCTTTGCCTCAAAGTCCTCAGCTCTTCAAGCAGATGCTTATGGTCTCTGGATTTGACAAATACTATCAAATAGCAAGGTAATACAGTTTTCAAAGGGATACTTAGATCTTTTTTCCTTTTTCTTTCTCTGCTATGATCTTGCTATATTTTTGCCTCTGAACCTGCCATTTATGCTGCTACTATAATATTTCCCTCTTATTGTAAATCTCCATTCTAGTTCATAGTGCTTGTAATTGTGGTTTCGAATTTTGAAAACCATGAATTTCTTTTACATTATCTGAATACTCCACATTCTGGAAATATGCTTGAATTGGAACAGTATTTCCGTCTGGTGGAGTTATGATATGATACAGAGTCATTTTTGTTTTCTTTCTTTCCAGGTGTTTCAGGGATGAGGATCTAAGAGCAGATAGGCAGCCCGAATTTACACAGCTGGACATGGAAATGGCATTCACTCCTCTGGAGGACATGCTGAAGCTCAATGAAGATTTGATTAGAAAGGTTAGTCAGATTGGTCCTGGATTTGTAATATTTTATTTGTACTGGAAGACTACTGTCCTGATGAAAGATAAATATATAATAAAATGTGAAAATTGTTGAGATATTATAATAGACTAGTGCTTTAACTTTAGGGTAGTGCCCTATTTTGGGGATTTATGTTTTCTTTCTTTTCCTTAATTTGTGGGTTGATTAGAGTAGCTTTTTGCCTATATAATGTATGCATTCTCTTCATGTTTGAATACAAGAAATACAATCATTTTCATATGGTATCATAGAGCAAGGTTCCTAAACCCTAGTTCTTTTTTTTTTTTTTTTTTTCCAGAAATCTTAGTTTCCATTTTCAGTTTCCAGATTCCAGAAATTCCAATTTCCAAATTCCAGTTTCAGTTTTTCCCGAAATTCTGCTGGAACACTATTCACCGGAACAATGTTCACGCAATTACACTGTTCACAAAAAACACTGTTCACATCCGAAAAAATATTATTTCATCGGGACACTGTTCACGGTCAGAAAATATTATTCTACTCGGAAATACTATTCAGTTCGGAAAATATTGTTCTACCGGAAAATATTTTTGACGCCAGACAACATTGTTCACGTCTGTTTAATCAAGTCATCATGTCTGATCCTTCTTTCAAAACAACGGGTCTAGTCTCGGTCGCCTTTCAAGGGTCCACAACCATTACAACCGACATATTGAATGTCCAACAGGCAACCTCTTGACCACTATAGCTCACACCGATAATTCTACGGTTTGTTTCTCTCACTCTACACCTATGAGATGGGTTTTGGATTCCCGGTGCTTCGATCACGTGATTGGTAATTCCTCTATATTCTCAGAAATATCAGAGACCAAATTTCCTCATTATGTTACTTTTGCAGATGGGTCTAAAATCCAGGCCACTGGAGTTGGGCGGGTTTCACCAACTCCCTCAATTCCATTGAGTTGATCTTGTTGGTTCCTAATTGTCCTTTTAATTTGATATCCATAAGTAAATTAACTCGTTCTTTAAATTGCACCATAACTTTCACTTCGATTCTTTTTGATACAAGACCGAGATGCCGACGATTGGTGCAGGATCTGAATCTCGTGGTCTCTACTACCTTCAACCAACAATATCCACTCTATGTGCCGCTACTACATCCCCCGATCTTCTTCATCGTCGTTTGGGTCACCCGAGTCTACCCAAATTAAAAACAATGGTACCCGGTCTTTCACGGTTGAGTCTTTAAATTGTGAGTCTTGTCAATTAGGTAAACATGTTCGTGCTTCTTTTTCTAATCGTATTAATAATGTGAGCTTCATCTCTCTTTGACATTGTTCATTCGATGTTTGGGGTCCAAGTCGTGTTCCGTCTATCTTAGGTTATCGGTATTATGTCACTTTCATTGATGATTTCTCCCGGTGTACTTGGGTATTTCTAATGAAAGATCGTTCTGAATTGTTTGGTATTTTTGAAACTTTTTGCTCAGAAATTAAGACTCAATTTGGTAAAATGATTCGTGTCTTGCGTAGTGATAATGCAAAAGAATATTTCTCTGGATCGTTTCAATTCCTTTACACGTTCAACGGCATTATACATCAATCGAGTTGTCCCCATACACCTCAACAAAATGGGGTAGCTGAACGAAAACATAGACACATTGTTGACACAGCTCGCACCTTGTTGATATATGCCAATGCACCTTTAAAGTTTTGGGGTGATGCTATCCTGACTGCCACTTATTTGATAAATCGAATGCCATCCTCTGTGTTGAATGGTCAGGTTCCTTACTCTATTTTGCACCCTACAAGCCCTTTATATGTTGTTCCTCCTCGTATTTTTGGTTGTACTTGTTTTGTTCATGATCTATCTTCGAGCCGTGATAAATTGTCTGCTCGGTCTGTCAAGTGTATTTTCCTTGGTTACTCCCGTTCTCAGATTGGTCCTGGGTTTGTAATATTTTATCTGTACTGGAAGACTACTGTCCTGATGAAAGATAAACATATAATAAAAATGTGAAAATATTTGGGGATTGTATATCTTATCTGCTCCTTCGTTTGGTTTTAGGCTAGTGAGCCCCAAAACACCTCTTTTTTTTTTTTTCTTTTTTTGCAATTCTCACCAATCACACGTGTCCTAACCAGGAGCACAGATTCTCAACCACAGAACCATCATGCTGGCTGATGAATGCCTTATCTTACCTGTGTAAATTCAATTCTTCAACTTAATGTTACAAATGACTCTAGTGAAGGGTTTGTATATGTGGTCTCAAAGAATCTTCTGATAATTTTTTGGTTAATTTTCTGCTGGATTTTTAACAGCTTCAAATAAGTAATGTAAACACAAAACACTTGTTAGCACCGAAAGTAGTTTAGAGAATGTGGCCTACATGAATCTGATAAATGTGTTCTTTGTACACAATTTTTCATGGTGGTATTTTGGGTTATGATGATCCTGTCTCAACAAGGTGGTTTTGTATTTGGTGACCACTGCTTCAAAGTTGATCTTATTTAGTAGGCTTGCTAGAAAACGACTTGCACAGAAACCTATAGGGTTTTGACCTTCAAGTAGGTCTATTATGTGTTTCCTGAGGATACTAAGGTTGACCAGTGGTTGTATTCCTTTTGACACTAGCGTGTATTTTCCTCATCATGTGGAGATTTTAGTTATATTCATCCAATTTTTTTCAAATTATATGGAGTTCATCATGACCAGATAAAATATTGCAGGTTTTTCTTGAGGTCCAAGGAGTTGAACTACCAAACCCTTTTCCAAGGCTAACATATGCTGAAGCTATGAGAAGATATGGTTCAGACAGACCAGATACGCGTTTTGATCTTGAACTGAAAGATGTAATTTCTTTGTTGACTTGTTTACAGTTTTTTTTTTTTTTTCATTTTCATTGGGTTGGCAAGGAAATAAACCTAACTCTGATTGTGGAATTTGACAAATTTTAAAATTTCCTCTCTGGCTGCTGGTCCTACATTGTCTTTTGAGAAATAAGTATGTTCATTGAATTGGTTGTTTTTTGTTTTACCATTTATGTATCTGTTGGTCATGCGGTACATAAGATTTATTTGTATCAATCTGTCATCTCTTGTTTCAGTGATTTCCCTTGTATTACCTTCTATTTGTTCATTAGCTCTACTGAAAGTGAGTTTATTCATTTGATTCACTTGTGACAAAATCATGCATTCCATCTTGAAAAATATATGTCTTGTGTATACTTTACATCCCACTTTGCTGCAGATGTAGTGAAATGGTTTATGTTGTAATTTGACATCAGTCAGCACCAAGGTCTATTAGGCACTCCAAGTTTTCACCTGTTTGTAGATGATTCCGGTTTGCTGATCGATGTACTCAGTACTTCAGAAGATTTTGACTATTTTTAATAAATAAAGGTAGTTGGAGGGGTATGATCTAAGACATCGTATGAATGTCAAATGTGACCATGTGGTTTGTAGTAGATTTATTGTTTCATCTTATTAGCTTTCCATTAGAGAAGATGTGAAGGTTTTATTCGATGCTGGACAGCTAAATATGGAATTTGATCTGATGTGGCCTGAATGTAATAAGAACATTGATATTGCCTTTCTTGGAAAATAATCGACTTTTTTTTTTTTTTTTCTGATTTTGATGAAATTGTTCTACCTGCAGGTATCCGATGTTTTCAGGAATTCTTCCTTTAAGGTTTTTGCAGATACCTTGTTGACTGGGGGTGTTATTAAAGCACTATGTGTTCCTTTAGGGGCCAAAAATTATTCAAATAGTGCTCTTAAAAGGGCGATATTTACAATGAAGCTATCAAATCTGGAGCAAAGGGTTTGCCTTTCTTAAAGGTCTCAAATGATGGTAACAAAAGATGCATTTTGCAAATTAAATGTGCGTTAGATGGTGCAAAAGTTGTCACTATTAATTCAGAGTAATGTACTATTGCAGGCGCTCTTGAAGGGATTCCTGTGCTAGTATCAAGTTTGGACACAAATGAGCAAGATTATTTGCTGAAAAAATTATCTGCTAGTTCTAGTGATCTTATATTGTTTGCAGTGGGTAATCATGCATCAGTTAATAAAACTTTAGACAGGCTGAGGCTGCATGTAGCTCATGATTTGGGCTTGATTGATCCTGTAAGTCATTGACTTGGAATGTTTCTAACTTAAATTATATTTATGTGTACAATAATTTTTAGTTAGCACTTTACTTGTCTGATCTTTATATTGTTCTTCTCTGGGGTTGTTAGTCAAGGCACTCGATCCTATGGGTTACTGATTTTCCAATGTTCGAGTGGAATGACTCCGAGAAGAGGCTTGAGGTTTGTACAATCTTTATATCATTCCAATTTTGCAAGTTTTACGATGTTCATTTCAGGAGATGTATTGGAAAAAAATTCTTTCGACACATCCGTGCTAGTTTGCATGTACAAAATATAATCTTTTTGTTTTAATTGTGTCCCGTGCTAGTTTGTGTTTACAAAATATTATCTTGAGTTTTAATTGTGTCAGGTTGAAACAGAACTGAAATGTGGGGGCTGGGGTACAACTTTATCACATTTCACTTGAATTTGCTCTCCTGGGGATGTTTGAGCTTTATTGTGATGTTAAAGATTGGGTTTCTTTTGTATGATTACGTGTTTTATGTGTCCTTTGGATAAGTTATTATGAGTGTCAAACTGTGGAAACGATAATTTTTTGGAAGATTTTGAAAAACTCCTCTTCAAGCTTCAAAAAGGATTGAAAGAACTCGGGAATATGCCAACACTAATTTTATTACTTAATAAGAATAATGATAATAACATAGTTCAACTCCTATTAGAATGTACAATCCTAACTTAGGTCAAACAGGACAGACTCAGAAAATAACTAAACTTGACCCAAAATATCCTATTACACGACCAAGAAAGTGGCCTAATATTAGGCAAAAAAATACATCATCATCATCAATCGCACCTTATCCCACTATGTGGGGTCGGTGGTGTGAAGTTTATAGTGTCAATTAATTGTCTAAAATTAGTTAACACTACAAATTCACACAAAAAGCAAAGTGGCAAAGTTTTACGCCGGATGCCCTTCTCGACGCAACCTTCATACGAAGGAGAAATGAGATGAAATTGCAAAACCATCAGCATCATAGGTTTTTCCACTTGCATGGAAAGTACGATGAGACGGCGATGAGTTGAGATAGTTGCTCTAGTCATGTTCCATTACATGATTGATATTGTAAAATCAACATGTAGGTCATAGAACATGACCACATTAGGCAAAAAATACAAATACAGAAAAATTTAATAATCCCAAATGACTTGAAACAGAAAAATATCCAGATGGGGCCTGAATAGTGGAATTTTACCTTCAAGTTGTGAGGGGTTAGGTCCATTTCGTAGATGAGCGTGCGCTGAAGAATTTCTAGAAATGGCTGAAGAATTTAGTTTTTATATTTTCTTGTGTACTAACATGATATAATTCCTTTTTGTAGGCCTTGCATCACCCATTCACAGCTCCTAACCCTGAGGATATGAAGGACCTTGCTTCTGCCCGTGCCTTAGCTTATGACATGGTTTACAATGGCGTTGAGGTACATGAATTCTAATTTTGCTTTAGAAGCAGCAGTTTTGAATTGGGAGTAAATAAGATGTGATGCACTGTCTATTTGTTAGATCGGTGGAGGAAGCTTAAGAATTTACAAGCGGGAGGTCCAAGAGAAGGTTTTGGAAATAGTTGGCATTTCCCTGAACAGGTAATATATATTGGTATTTTCAAATAATTTTACAAAGAGTCAATTATTTTAGTGGTCCTACTTATTTGCATTCAAAAGTTAAAGATACGAGAACCTTCCGTTACATGCATCAAGCTTCAATCTCCTATCAGAATATGAAGTTGCAAGTGGTTTGGCCCCTTGTAAAATTGATAATGCATCGATTAGAAAAAAATAAAGAATTGATAATTTGTCCTACTTGAGGTAGTTGGTTCTCTTTTTCTTTACCAAGAATGACAATTAGGAAAGAACTGAGAAGGATTTTAAGATGATCAGATAAAGCCTCAAGAACTTGAGGCTGTACGTTGCTTTTCATTTTTATCAACATTCTTTTTTGGATGTCAGATTATGATTAAAATGGTTCGTATGTTCTATGTGCAGGCTGAAGCGAAGTTTGGATATCTTTTGGAGGCTCTTGACATGGGTGCTCCTCCACATGGTATTTGGATGCCTTTGTTATCTTGAAGTAAAATTGTTTTCACATCGTAAATATACTGCTTATATCGTATGTGGTTTATTAAGATCCAATGTTTGTGCGAAATGAATGTTGAAAATAACAGTAACATAACAAAAGCAGAAGTAGCCATGGAAATGAGCTTTATAAGGTTTGAAGTGGCCATGTAGGGAGTTGCATTTTGTCTAGTTTTTCTAAAACGGTCATGGTTTGGGAAAAGATATTTTATTTGGAGATTTCGGTTCATCGAACTTCTGAAAAATAGGGTTTTATTGCGTGCAGAAAATCTTTCTTGAAAATCTCTAAGGGCCCATTTGGATGGAGGAATTTGAAATTCCAAGGGATTTCAAATGAATGGATTTCAAAGTCATTGGATTTGAAATCCACCTCTTGTTTGGATGATGTGGATTTGTGTAAGGATTTCAAATCCATCGTAAGTTTTGATAAAAAATTTAGAAGCTCAATTTATTTTCTTAATTGATATATAATAAATAAAAATAAAAGATATAATCTTATTATTTTGTGTGTGTGATGTGTGTAAATGTGTGCAGTGTGTGTAGTGTGTGTAAATGTGTGCAGTGTATTTAAATGTGTGCAATATATGTGTAGTGTGTGTGCAGTGTGTGTAGTGTGTGCAAATGTGTGCAGTGTGTGTAGTGTGTGCAAATGTGTGCAGTGTGTGTAAATGTGTGCAGTGTGTGTAGTGTGTGTAAATGTGTGCAGTGTGTGTAAATATGTGTGTAGTGTGTGTAAATGTGTGCGGTGTGTGTAAGTGTGTGAATATGCAAGTGAGCATAAAGAGGAAAAAAAAGAATGGATTTCAAATGACTAGGTTTTGGGAGGGATTTGAAATCCTTTGAAAATAAACTAAAAGTTAAAGAGGGATTTGAAATCCATTGATTTGGATTTATATGCCAAATAGGGGTGTGGATTTAGCTAAGGATTTCAAATCCCTCCTCCCAAATCCCCCATCCAAATGCACCCTAAAGCATTTATCTGGTTCAAGTTGAATTCTGTGCATTGATATATTATTGACGCTGTATTGGAGGACTGGTAGCTCTTTTGTTTGACAGAAATGAAAACTTTCTTGGACATTTAGTGCCTTGATGTAAAAATCTGGTTGACATTGTGTGTTGATTTGTCCGTAATTTCTTTTCATGATTGTAATATTTATTCATGTTAAATTTAAGTGATAAATTACAAAAATACCCTTGAGGTTTAGTCTATTTATGAAAAAACCAGCTATATTTAAAATTACAAATACCCACTTGATATTTGTTTCTATTTTGCAAATTACACCCTCGGGAAGGGGGTATTTGTCGAGTAAGTGCAAACCTGAAGGAAATGTTTGTAATGCCCAATGGGGTATTTGTAATTTTAAAAGACAATTGATTTTTTATTTTTTTGGTAATTAGGCTAAAACCTCAGGAGTAGTCTTTGTAATTATCCGTAAATTTAATGGGCATGTTATTCATATCTAGATATTTTATTGGTATACTCTTGTGCAGGAGGAATTGCTTATGGGTTGGACAGACTGGCAATGCTACTGGCAGGGACTAGTTCCATTAGGGATGTCATAGCTTTCCCAAAAACGACTACGGCCCAGTGTGCCCTTACTCGTGCACCATCCGATGTGGATCCCCAGCAACTAAAGGATCTATCATTTCAGACAACGATAAGTTCTTGAAGTGTTTCGATCTCACATTCATGTTTTGTTGAATCACTTTGGTCCTAAACTCTCTTGGAAAAGGAGGGTGGTGATGGTGGATAACAGTTATCGTTCGATTTTGTATAGTAGTTACATGTTTTCATTTTTTCCTCGAGACGAACGACGTTTCTATGCTTTAAGTCACTTGAAAAATTGAGGTTTTTGTATATTTATTATGCGTGGCTTGCTTGTATATGGCGAGACGGAGTCCACAGCAATGTACACTAGCTTTTTGATATGACTCAGAAATAAAACCAAATTGCGTTGGAACTGATATGTATCCTCTGTTAGGGAAATAGAGCTTGCTCTAATATTGCACCCGGAATTACACCCTATTGGCACAATGCACCCTGAAATTGTAATTTTTGTAAATTGTACTCCAGAAATAGAATTAGTGTTGCACTTTGCACCCTCAAGCAACTGTAATAGATATTGGTATGATCAACTGCCACCACTGTGAACATTATTGTCGTCGGCTTATCACCTTCCATTAGAGTCTCTTTTTTCGTCTGCTGGTTTTGTGGGTTCTTCAGAATTGATCGGTTGATTTGACATTAAACAGGAAGTTTTTGCTCTGATTTCTGCCTGCTTGCTTGGGGTTAAGACTTGAGAGGGTCGAACTCTGCGGAAACGTTTGTATTGTGCGTAAGTTGCCACCAAAGTCTCTGAAATTTCAATTTGCCCTATGTACTTTCGTCTATTATTATTTTAACATTGTGTTTATGATACGGCCCAACAAATAGATAAACAAGTGAATGTTGAAGAAAAAACCAGCTAACCATTGACAATGGTCCAACCTGCATTAGACGTCCATCTTTAAGGTTGAAGGATTATATCACGAGGAAGGTGACGTGGAGTGATATTTTTCAGAGTTAGTTACTAATGGGCACTAGAGACGTTATAGATAAACAATCTGAGGCAAAGGGATTATGGGATGATGTTTGTTTTTTGCTGCTTTCTTCTCTATTCTCTATGTAATGTAATTCCTTCTATATTCCCTTCTGAATTTTCTTCTGTACTGGAGTTTGCATTCACTCAAACTAGTACTAAAAGTAATATCTCGTATCATTAATGCTTTCATTGAGAGGTGTGGCAATGATGAAATCCGATCTTCCTACCATGGTCAAGGCTTTGCACCTACAATCGGAGAATCAAAAAAGTGTTAATGTAGAAACAAACCGAGCACCGAGAACAAAACTATGAGTCAAGTAATGCGAAATACATGGCTACGGTGGATGCGAGGTTGGAGGAATTGAGTTCCAATTTCAACCTGGTCTTTGGACAACAAACCGGTTTTGCGATCCTGGGTGGGTCATGGGCGGTGAAAAATACATGGGCAATTTCGATATGCAATCCCCTTTTCGTTCAATGAAGATGGATATTCCCCGCTTCAATGGAAATGACCTGGAGGGATGTATTTTCAAGATTGAAGATTTTTCGAGTTTCATGGAACACCCGGTGATTTGCGACTCCGGATCGTCTCTTTTTACATGGATGGCCGAGCTTCGTGTGGTTTTAGTGGATGAAGATGAACTTCTCCTCGATCTTGGGAGGCATTCTGGTTCGAAATCGATTTGGGAGTTCACCGTATGAAGATCCCCAAGGAACCCTCTCCAAACTCACTCAAGTATCTACCGTTCTTTGAGTTTGTCTTCATTTGAGGAGTTAATGAATAAAGTTACGGGCATGCCGAGTCATTGTTTGTGAGTTTTTTTATCACGACCTCAAGTCGGAAGTTAGGCGAGAATTGATGGTTTCTTGTCCGACTACATTGATGTAGGCATTCTCCTTGGCCTCGGTTTATGAAATGAGATTTGAAGAAACCAGGGTACTTAATGATATGGGTCTAAGTAGGGAACAATGGGCAACTCGATCCAAAGTGTTCTATTGGGCTACTCACCCAAATTGCAAACCCGATTACAGAATCTACATGTAACCCAAATATAACCCTCAATCAAAAGGCCGACATCCCTGGACTGTTAGAAAAATATTTTAATCATGATTCGATGATTTCATATAATCGAGTTTTATCCAAAACAATGTCCCCAAATGTTATCCAAATACTTCAAAACATTTCCAATGATTTTTACCAAGCTAAGTTTTTGAAGTATTTCTTGAACTTTATTTTTGACAAAAATCGGATTACTTCTCTATACTTAGGTCGATTGGTCGCACTATATGGCAACACATACCGAAAGTTTCATAAAACAGAGAAAAATAGAAAGCTGAAAATGAGGAGGGCATCCGGTCTAACCCAGGGGACCGATGCCCGAGATGTTATGTTTTTCAAAAAATTGTATCTGTTTCGTGGGGGGACCGATTGGACCATAGGGGACCGGTCACCTTAGATGTCGACATGTCCGCCCCGGGGAATCCCGTATTAAAATATTCTCCAACGTCTTTTTCATTCAAATTGTTAGAGAGCGACCGATTTGCCCTAGTATTTTATTAGCGAAACTATACGTTTTTGAATAAATGCAAAATATTATTAAAAAAGAAAATATAGTGTCGCTTTGCTTACAAGCCAAACTAACTTAAAAAAAAGGAGTTAAAACCTATCAAAGTAAAACCCATTGGAAAAACCTTTGATAGGAAAAAGAGTACCCCATAAAAGAAACAAAGAAATAACTTAAAATCTCAATCGAAATGATGGACGTTTATTTCTAGAGGATTTTCGAAGGACATTGGCATGTGTTTAGTTTGCACGTGCTTGAGTATCCTCCCGATGGTCCGATGTATCCCTGTGTACTATCGCCTAGGATTCTCTAGCCACAATTGCCGGAGCGTTTATAACTTTTCCGACGAATCACTTGAGTGAAGGGCAATCGAGAGCGAGTTGAATCGTCTAACTTGGCCTTTAAAGCTTCCAATTTGTCTACATCATCTTGATCATCTTCATCCGCCATATCTCGACCAATGTTTCAAGGCAACAACGACCATATCCTTGAACCCCTCGGAAGGATCATTGAGGCTAAGGACATAATTATTAAAAGGAAGGTTATTCAAACTATTTTCATTCCACATTGCAAATTAGCCTTTGTCCATGTTCATCCAAATTTGTTGCATGCGGTTGATAAGGAACCATGGCTCGTCATGCGTGTTGCTGCTAGTATTATATTAGAGCCATAATCCATTCTCATTATCGATTTGTGCTCCAAATTCGTATTATCACATGCCACATCATCCGGATTAACACCTAGAATATCAAAAGAATTCTTAATGTGAATACGTGAAGAAGAAGGTTCACCCTTCTTAACACGACCTTGATGACCCGTATTACCCATGGCGTCATCAACGGCCTTGCCTTTGTCCTGCCGCACCGGATGGTAAACTTTACGGACCTCGAACGACCCCGTTTCATAGAATTGGGGACGTGCCGCTAAAGTCCTGGGACGCCCCCTGGTCGAGAGGCGCATCTTTCGGTGGTTGAGTGCCTGCGGGAGTAATACGGCAAGAAACCGCCGTTACCCGCATTTTGAACAAAATTTTGGTAATTTCTCATAAGTAATCGACACAAAGGAACACTGGCCAACCCGTTCTACATGATGTGCTCCTCCAACGGTTTCGGCTGCATCAATATCCACTAACACCGAATGAAATGCCCCAGAGAGTCGTCAAATGATCGTTGATCAATATGTATCGGATTTTCAATCGACCTGGCGATCCCCAAGATGATATTAGGATCCCAATACTCCAAACCAAGCTCAAAGATTCAGACCCTAAACACTTGCCACACGTGTGTACCTTGTACGGATTGAAACAGGGACCCATGGAGAGAGCCTAATAGTTCTCGGATTAAGTGCCCAATTAATACGTGTTTGAGCTCGAGCTCTATCCCGCACATTCAAGAACTTGACACAAAAGAATCCATATCGTGGTGAGTACTCGAAACAATTTTAGCAAAAGAAAGGCCAAAATGGGATTGAGCATTAGTATTATGAGCCGAATGTCGAGGGTTCCCCGTCCCTTGGTAGCCCGCCCATGCACGAAATCAAGAACAATAGCGAGATGGGAAGGACGCTGCAGCGCCAGTAGTCGCACGAGCTCGTGGCAATGCGTCGCGAGGAGATGTCGCGGAAGGTGTGGCTGCAGCGGGTAGCGAGGCCAGCTGCACATCGGCGATTGCGTGCATCAAGAGCCAGTAGCATGCGAAGAAGATGCCTACTCCTTGGTCTTCAAAGACCGACAAGTAAAATTCGGGGAACCAGCCCATGGCTGCGGGGGTTGTACCTGGGGTCAACGTTCTTGATGGCACGAAGGAAGAGGGAATTCCATAGCAAGAGAAGATCGATGAAGATGGCGGAACAATTTAACGATTGGAGACGCAACAAGCATAGATGACGATTGCGACGTAGAAGGATTGGGAGGGAGAACAGGGGGAGGCATGTAATTCGAAGTCAAACCATGAAAATCATACGACAAGTTCATGATGATCAAGACCGACAAATACGTCGACGACGATGATGGAACAACCGAACATATTATACGAAAAAGACGACGGAACTTCTTCCCTAAAATTTAGGAGCATATTAGGGTTTTCTCCTAAAATTTAGGAGCATTCTCAGAGAAAATATATGTTGCGGTAAACAAGTTTTCATGATTTTGTGGCTTTGCTTCTAACAACTATTTTTTTGAATTGTTTGACATTTCTTTTGCAGAAATCACTCATTTAGGAGGAGCCTATCTTTGGTGATTAAATCTAGGAGCTCTCCTATAAATACATGAAGACTTCAAGGATCAAATACAATACACAAGCATATAACACAACAAGAAAAATCAGCAAAATATATTGTTATTCATTTTCAACATCCTTGTTGTATTAGCCTAGTTTTGAACTTTCACATCTTGATTATTAGGCTTTCTATCTTGATTACACTTGCACTTTTGAGTTGCAATATTTCATTTAAAGTGTAATCTTGATTGTAGTTATAGCATCATCCATAATGTTCTTTTGGTAAGAACACGTTTGGTTGATTAAAGGTGATTGATTGAAAAGCTTGGTGCTTTTCGTGTTGAAGAGTTTGGTGCTCTTCGAGGTGTTGGAAGAGTTTGGTGCTCTTCGAGGTGAAGAAGAGTTTGGCGTTATTCGAGGTGAAGAAGAGTTTGGTGTTCTTCAAGTTGGAAGAGTTTGATGTTCTTCATAGGTGTTGTTGTAAGAAGAGTTTGGTGCTCTTCAAGGTAAATATTGTATTTGTTTTTGTTTCAATTAATAAACTTTTTCCTTTTCGAAATCCACTCGGACATACCGGGTTGTAGAGCACGTAGGCCATAGGTGGGTTGAAGCTCTATAATCACCATCTTCATATTCGAAAAAAGAGGGCACAAATCGAAAAATCCGGAAAATCTATTTACCCCACTCTAGATTTTCATAGCCACTTGACTAACAAGTGGTATCAAAGCCAAACTCTTTGGCAAGCTCGTTCTTCATTGCGAGTAAAGAGAAAAGATCCATGGCTACAAACGAGGGCTACCTTCCAACCGGTGTTTCATTCAATAGACCGTATTTTTGACTCCAATAATTATGCATTTTAGAAAGATAGAATGAAGTGCTTATTACAAAGTTGCGGGTTTGATATTTGGAACACGGTTAGTAATGGAGTATCTATCCTAATGAAGAAAAAGGAGGATAGAACTCAAATCTCTAAAGCCCTCAATGAGTTCGATGATGAAGACAAGAAAATATTCTTCTTAAACGGTAAAGCTCTTAACATTCTTCATTGTTCTCTTACCGCAACGTAGTATAATCGTATTATAGGAACTCGATCCGCTCATGATGTGTGGGAAAAATTGGAAGTCATCTATGAAGACACAAAGAAAGTGAAACAAGATCGAACAACCATGTTGGTCAAAGAGTTCGAAAATTTCACTATGAATGATGGAGAAAATATCTCTAAAATGGTTGAAAGGCTTGACAACATTGTAAATCCTCTAATTGCACTTGGGAAAATTATTTTCGAAGAGGATAAAGCCACCAAAGTTCTAAATGCTCTTCCCCCTCTTGGTCCAAAAAAGTTCTTGCTTATTATGAAAGCTTAAAATTTAGAAACTATAAATTTTGATGAGCTTATTGGCAATCTTCTCATTTATGAAGTTTATACCAATGAAATGAGTAATTTAAATGCATCGACTTCTCAACCGGATATGAACTCCAAAAGGTCTTGCCTCAAATCGAAAAAAATTATTCAAGTGATGAAGAAGATGAAAAGGAAGATGAAGATGAAGAACTTATTAGAAAATATATAAAATTTGTAAATAAGAACAATGAAAGAAAAGCAAGAAGCAAATCTTGCTTTAGATCTGGAAAACCTGGACACTTTGTGTTGCCAATTGTCCAAAAGAAGAAGAACAAAGAAAGAAAAACACTTTTACAAAGCCTTGAATGCTAAAGCTAAAGCAAAACCGTAGGATGAGATTTTTGCAACATCCGATGATGAAGAAACCAAGCAATGCCTAATGGGCATCAATGAGGACAATGAGGTACAGTCTAATTCTTCTATCTCTTTCATTAATGAATTGCAAGGTGATAATGATGAAATTCAAAATGAATTCCAAAGCATGCTTTTTAAATACAAAAATTTTAAAAAGGAATTCAATACTATGAAAAAAAAGGACAGTTTACTTGTCTCATATGAATCACTTTCCGTGCTCACACTATTACACTAGAGAAGGTTAATACTCTTGTAAACGAAAACTAATCTCTAGTCAAGATTATTGATTGTCTTAGAAATGACATGATTAAATTCAACTTGAGCATGGACAAAATCACCAAAATTCTTGATGCTCAACGTAGTGATCATTTGAAACTAGGACTTGGTTATAAGCCATATGTTATCAATAATATGAAAAAGAACCAAGTATCTATTTATGTGAATCATTATGCTTCCAAAATATTACTTGTTTCTATTGCGGTAAATGTGGTCATACAACAAATATGTGTCGAGCTAGAAATAACTCAAATTATTCTCAAAGACCTAAAAGTTTCAATGCTAATCTCAAATGACTCAAATACTTGAGGTACCAAAAGATAATTTCATGTTAGGTACTGTCGTAATAATAATCAAAGAAAATTCAAATCTTCAAATAGGCAACAAATATTTGCGCCATGTGATCAAAGGATAAGATATATCAACAAAATAATTTTTCAAGAAGAATGTATAATCAACAATGGGAAAGACACAACCCTTGGCGATAGCGATATTGGTAACTCTTATCTCTTCTTGAATTTTATATATTCTTTGAGTCATTAATATTTATTGAGCATATTACTATTTTTTGTCAAATTCTATTTTCTAAATATTTTTCACAGAGTGAGGTCTCAATTATAATTTCTCGGATTTTTATATTTCAAATTAGGCCTCATATAGGTTTTCTATAAGCACATTAGACTTTACATGTCTCATCAAACTTATTTTGATTTTACAACATAGTATATGTTACTTGATTTTTGTCTTGAAAAGATACTATATATCATTCATATCAACATATTATCCAATACTACTAAACTCTTGTGCAAGAAATTTTGTTTAGATTTTGCAGAATTTCTTTTGGAACAAAATATCGATGAGAAATCCATGGTTATATATATCAAGTTGGTCAAGTTTGATTAATGCATATTGATTGACAAAAATAAAATCAAGGTATGTTCTTCAACTTCTCTTACTTCTAATAGACTCGATATTCTTCATGTCGTATGCATATACGCTCGATTTCAAAGAAATCCCAAAGAATCTCATGTAAGTACTGGCCAAACGTATTTTTCAATAAATAAAACAAACCTTAGCAGATTATAAATTTTCTTTTGAAAACGTTCCTATTTTTGTGATAATACTTCAACTATAAACATTTCTCAAAATCCGGTTCATCACAACCAAATCAAATATATTGATGTTCGACATCATTTTCCAAAGAATTGTGTTTCTAAATGAAAAATTGAGATATGTTTTGTTCCGTCTCAAGATTAACTCGCATATATTTTTACAAAACCGTTAACCACCGAGTCTTTTACCCAAATTCGAGCTCGTTTAGGCATAATGCATATTGAATAATGTCTATGTTTTGTTTTTGTACATTTTAATCTTAGGAGTAAAAATTACATTTTAAACTTAAAATTCGGAAGTAACCAGGACCTCTCGAACATGTATCAATCGCCCGCTTGACAGAGGTCCTATATATTATGTCTTCTCTCTTTGTTTTAATTTCAAAACTTAACACCCATTCGCCTTGTAGGTCCCAAGGGGTGTAAGTGTAAGGTTTAGAAGGGGGGTTGAATAAACCTTACCAAATTTTCGATTTAGTCTTTTTAAATCTACTGAGTTCTACAAATTTGTGTTCTTGATGGACAATCGAATTAGTCACTCAAGAGAGTTAATCTCTTAATGCACTCAAATTGAGTCATTAATGGAGTAACTCATTTGTTGGCTATAATTTGACTCAATTGTGGTTTTGTTTTATTGGAAGACTTAACACCCTTACGTTTAATTAAGCAAGATTTTAGAGCTTGATTTAGTACTTATAAATTATCAAATGGATAGCAAATTTATCACAGAGATATAAGCGATTAAAAGTGCAGAATTTAAATCTTTGAAATGTAAATGACACAATAAAATTTTTATAGAGGTTCAAGATGGGGTAATTCTTCTACTCCTCTCTTCTCCAACTCTTGGAGGAATCCACTAGGTAATGATCGGTTTACAAAGTGGTAACAGTCCGGATACAAGTCTTGATCACAACGGCCGACTTGATCCTTTGGGACTCGATGCCTGAGACGCCTTGATCACTCGGTGGCTTCTCGTGCGACGACTCGCCTTTCTTCACAGGTGGTGCGCTTTGCTACTACTGACTCACTTGCTCAAGCACTTTGGATTTGATCACGAAGCCCTCCAAAAGCTTAAGACTTGGTTCAACGCCTTGAACCTTTCTACAATCCTTCCCGGAATGTAGACCCCTTGTTTGAGATTTTCCTCTTCAGGCGATTGAAGTTCTCTTTCCTTCACGGGTAAGTGTTGGATTGATGTACTTCAAAATGCAGCTTGAGGATTGAGAATGTTTCAGATTTTGATAAGCTTGTATATCTCACGTGTGTGTCATTCATCCTCCTTCTCAAACAAACTCCTCGGCCTTTTATAGTGAACTTTCAAAAATTTGCCCGTTGAAGAGATAGGCTCATTTTTGAAAGTCACTTTGCGATCGTTGCTTTTGCGTTCTTGGAATTGCCATTTCCTCGTATGAATTGTTTTATCACCTTTTCGAGTTCGACACGGTGTAGTGCTTCCCATTGGTTCATTCCTTTTGCACGCTTCCGGGACCGAGCACTCCAAGAAAGGTGGTATGGAGATATTACTTGTTTAAGTAAATCTCTTGATTTAGGCAACGGTTCTTTTACGATTATCTCGACTTGACCGCATTTCCTTGCTTTCCCCAGGTGACTTAGAGTCGCCTTCCAATCATTGGATGACTCTTGTCATTTCACTTGAGACTTGGCTTCTCTTGAGTTGACTTGATCGATGTTCCACTCACCGTGCATCTCACCGCTTCTTGATCGAGTTCCCTGCTCATTTTCTTTGTCAGACTCACTGCTCTCTCTCAGAGAGTTTTCCTTCAAGTCTTGATTGTCTTCTTGCATGTTAGGGCGTAGGCGACTTAACTCGGCTTTGGCCACTCTAATTGTTACAATACATTTTCTGTTAAGAATTGGGGTGCCAACTTTCTATTCTAAGTTTTACATGGCATTCATCAAAATCTAAACAATAAAATTCCTAACAATTTCCCCTTTTTGATGATGCCAAAACTTAAATTATTCAAAGATGCAACAAAGAATGATACATACAGATAGTGTATTGACATAGAATGTATGCGCGAGAATCAATTCTTTTATTGATCATATCATTCTTGTTCCTCAACACAATATTTGTTTACAAGGTGTATCGAGCATATAATTGTCTTCACAAAAATTAAAGAATTTATATCTTTATTACGGTAAGACTTACATTGTATGTATTTACAAGATAAAATACACGAAGGGTTGGACAACAACACTTCATCTCCTTTTTGTCTCCTTCTTTCATCTTGATCAACATCTTCTTCTCTTCTTCTCTTCTTCTCGTCATCACCGCTTCTTTTTCTTCTCATATGCCTTCCCGGCGCCTTCATCTCTTCTTAATCTTTCCTGTCTCTCCTCCCATAGCTGAGTTTGTCTTTTGTTCTCTTCTTCTATTCTTTTTGCATACTCGGCGTTAGTTTTTGCCACTTTCAAATTTGCCACTTGGTCAAGTCCACCCAAAGAGATCCCTCCTTTCTTCCCCGGATCTACGTATTCAATGTTCTTGGCGGAGGCCCCAGGTCAAGCTTCTTCCTCCACTGCCGCTTCTTCCTCTACCTCGGGCGTATCTTGATCGAGTCTTCTTCTTTCCATTTGAATGCCAGCGGAGTGACCAGAGAGTAATCGCTAGGTTGTCTCACGTCACGTCCTTTCTTCACATAATGTGAGACCCTTTTCCCAAGATGATCCCAAGCTTGAGCCATAGACATATTTGCAAAGTATCCCTTAGACTCGAGCGTTTTGAATTCATCGATCGATCGTGGCTCGTCCCGACATCCGAGATGGCATAGGTGTCTCTGTCATTTGGAATGCCTCCATGTTCTTTCAAGATGTTCATCACCCTGGCATCCATTCTTCCTTCCACTTCCTTCATCCCCTCGCTTCAATTGATTTTCTCTTCTCACCATAGATACAACAGAGTGTTGGAGTGGCAGAGTCACCGGAGTTTGCCGCTTATAATGTCACCGTGATGAGGACCTTGTTGGGGGTTTGTGCAATCATCAATGTCACATCCGTTGATCCTTCCCCTCAACATTTTTTCCTTTCTTTTGTTTCAAGACTTCCTCACCTGATTTTCCCGAAGTCACCGCTTCCTTTCTTTTCGGCTTCAGATTTTGTCGCTTTAAGGTATTCCTCTTCCCCTTTTTGGCATCATCAAAGGATAGAGGAACCCCTGGGAACATGGCAAGCATGAAGTCGAAGTCTTCCGATGGTTGAGTTCTCGCTTCAAGTCCGCTGCGTTGTATGCAAAGACGGAATTCAGATCTAGTAGCGTTGGATTCACTGAAATCGCTTCATCTCGGCCATGAGAAGGTGAATTTTCTTGTCATGTGTTCTTCCAAACGTCAGAGATCATGTGTATGTTGTTCACGCAGCAGCTTGATCTCAGCGGTGTGAGCTTCATGCATATGCTCAATGTGCTCTCTCGGCCTTGTCTTTGCATCGCGTATTTTCAGCTCTCCACACCAAAGAACTTATTGAACAATTGTCCAAGTATCTCATTGTTCCACACGCATTGTTTTCTTCTTTGTTGCCACCATTCCCTTATCCGAATCGTTATGCCTCTTAAATCACCGTAGGGTGGCATCTCTGTTGTCCAATCGCATGTCCAAAGAGGCCTCGATGCCTCTCCATCCTTTCAATCTCAAAGAAAGAGTGCCTTGAACACTTCTCGAGCTTGGTGATTCTTCTATTGCGGTGATGGCCATACAAAGATCAAGTCATAATTTGGAACAATGGTGTCCGTTGGAAGAACAGAGCTGGTTTGTAATAAGCGTGCTTGTTCGTTTCGATTCTTCGTGGAGTTCTTGTATCTCCAGTGAGAAAGGGAAAGATTCTACAAAAGAATCATCACCGCCAACCGGGATGCGTTCGATGATGAGCGGTGCGCGTGAAGTTCTTTTGGGAATCGATCCGCTGCAGCCTTGAGGAGCCTCGTGCGGCAGCAGTCATTGTTGTTCACCGGGTTTGTTGTGGAGTAGACCTTTACTGGCCGAGCCTCACTTTGTCTTAACAACCGTTGGTCTCGGTGATTTCTCCATTTCGATGGATCGGTCCTCGGCCTTTATCGAAGCGTCATCGGACGATGATGAGATTTCCATAGGTGGCTCATCATCAAAATTAAAGGTTTGACGAGTAGTCTTGGGATCGACTTGCTCGTGCTTGGAACATCCGCATGGTGAGTCTTTTGGATTTGTCATGGGGATGACTCGCCTTCTTCTTCGCCTTCCGATCCGGAAAAGTGACATCGGGGTTGTCCTGGGAATCATGAAGTGCGCCGATCTCCTTCTCGGATGGGTCGATGATACCAGGAGGGATGTTTTCTACTTTTGGTTTACCCCGGGAAGTCTCAACCTCCCGTGGGCCTTCATTTCCTCCAATAGCGGTCTCTCTTGCTGCGAGGTTTGCTCCTCCTTTCGACAAAGTGTCATGCCTTAGGGTCTTCTACAATGGCATCCATTGGAGTCTCAACCCCATGGATTGCACTTTCTTCGCCCGCAGTGATAACTCCTGCGGTGGTACATTCCTTCTCGTGCCTCGATCGCATCGCAGCCGTCATTAGCCTTCAGAGAGTTGGCACCTCGAGAGACAGATCTCAATCGCCTCGAGCTTCGTTGATGGCAACTTGTCGTTTCTTCTTGCGTTTGAATTGTCCCTACTCCGCCTCCCGCATTCTTTGTGGAGTCATCTGCAAAGATCCTCGTCTCCAAACTCCCATTGTTTTGATTGATTGTTCAGCCGTTGGGGGGTGGTAGCACACCTTCAATAGGGGTTGGCTCGACGGGGTCCCCACTATCCCGGTTTCATCGCCAGCTTTCTTATCGCTTCTTCGTGAGTGAGTCAGAAGTGGTAAAAGCAACAACAGTGGCTATTTGTCAACCACTCCCATTGGATCGATTTCACTGTGATCCTGGAGGACTCTCCTGGTCCCTCCATTAATCTTTGCTCGTGAAGGAGTCTTGATTCGTGCAATGCTTTGCATTTGCAACTCTTCGTAGGCGCAGCATTCTCCAGTTCCTCGTCACTATCGGAGAAGACATCAAGGAGAGGATGTGTGTGTTCGTGGTGCCGGAGATAGGCGATGTCTTGCCTTCTCTCGTGCTTCCGGCTTCTTCAGCTTGCTTTTTCTCTCTCCTTGTCCTTGTATATCTGCAGAATGTCATGCAGTTGTGTTCATCCGAGTGGGAGCACAAGAGTTAATCCAAGGAAATTTTAGCGATTCTTCTTCTTCTATGAATTCGGGCCGTTGGAACTGTTTCCCTCGACTTGCTTCGGCTTCCATTTTCTCCACTCACGCAGACGATTTTGGATGTCCGGGTAAGGTGGAGAGGATCATTACATCACTATCTCGCTGAAATTTGGTTCTTTTGTGCTTCACTGTGTGAGTGTGTCTTCGGGTTGGGATCACTGCTGATCACCAGAGACTTGGCTGTTTCATCAATTACATCCGGAGACTCTACTTCTCCGGTAGTCTCCGGTATATGTGCTAGCCGAGTAATCGACTCACTCATTTGGTTTCTCCTGTTCGGACCGCTTGACGAGTCTTCGTCTCTCTGGTTTGTACAGGGAATTTTTAGTTCGAGGCGGTGTCCTCCGAGTCTTGGGCGGCCGGGGGGTGCAGTGTTTGTTTCGAGGAGCCGTCTTGGTTTGTCGATTCTCCTCTTTTGACGATCGGAGAAGGAATTTGTGAGTCTTTCTCGACCGCCGCCGCAGGGGCGGGGACATGGTCTGCCAGGGCGGTGACTCTGCTGCTGGGGGGGAGCATGTTTGGTTTTCACGCAGGGGCAACAGTTTTCTTGGCACCGCAGGGAAATTTTCTTCTTGGGTGGAGAGGAAGAATCGTGTCTTGGGTCGGTTGATTCCCCTCATTGGTGTCGCTCTCTTGGCGTAAGCTCGCTTCTCGAGCACCGGAGAGATTAGCTCAACATCCTCTTGTTAACATGGAAAGCCTTCCCATGTCTAAGAGGGACTCCTTTCACCTCCAATAGCCGGCCAATCACAGGCCATATCCTAGGGATCCTCCAAATGACCCATCTTCTTTGAAGGACTTGTTCCCACGTTCGGGCAGAATCTGCTTGTGAGATAAATAAGCTTCGGCTTTATCTTCTTTTCCTCGATGATTGCGGCCATCACAATCGGCTTTGCCTTTTGACAGCTTGGTCAAAGTGCCAAATTTGATGTCGATACATTTGGCAACTATGTCCAACAATTTGTGATAATCTTCCTTCAGATCTCTTGTTTGTTTGTGTATATAATTTTATCACCACGTCGGACTTGGCTATCTCTTTCCATGCGTCACCCAAGTTTACATCGCCTCTTTAATCTCGGATGCTCCTTCCTGGCGGTAGTGAGCAATATTCACCAAATCCTTGGCGTGATAGTCACCGCTTCCCGTGAAGATGACTTGATTCCCTCATCGTGAATCTCGGCATTCACGTAGAATTGTGCGACCTCTCCTCCACATAGGTCATAGGATATTCCAGCGTTAGAAACGGTTTTAGTCCGGTCGTTTCCAGCTTCTCGGCGATTTTCTTCACCAGGGTGTTGTCGGACCCCAGCTTCACCATTCCGTCGAAATCCACCGTCGAACCGGTGTGGATTTGCTTTTCCAAACTTGTAAAAGTATAAGTTGGTGCCATTTCTCGAGAATTATTTCAAGGAAAAAACTTTAAAATGATTTGGAGATTGATAGGGTTTCGAGAGTATTTTGCCTTTGCTTTTGAGAGAATGAGATGAACAGTTTTTAGAAGTGTGAGAGAGAAACGGACGAAAATGGTTTAAATATGGTTTATGAAAGGACGTGCAGACGGTTTTTGAATTGTGATCGAAATCAACGGCTTGGATTTCGCACGCATATTGAGCAGTTCATGTCTCGTATTTAATGCGGCAGCATTTATATCCAATCATAGGCTTGGTGTGCAGCTTTATGTCTGTACACATCATCATTATCTTTCGACGTGTTTCTTAAAACATTCCCGCTTAAGTCAAAACGACGCGTTTTTGTCACTTTGCTCATAAGTTATTCAAACTTATCTCTTAGCCGATTTAACTCTCGCTTCTCACATTTCTCTTAGTGACTCACCTATCACCGGTGACTTGGTATAGTGACTTTCCGATCTGGTGATTCATCGAAATGATTTTTGTTTTCACTCTTTTTCACCTCCTTTCTTGTTCCATTTCTTTTCTTTGATTCTTCTCGTGTCTCGGCTTAGCTCAATTAGCCCCAACTCATGTTTGAGTTCTTCAAATCTTGACTCACATAATGGTTTTTTGTGAAGATGTCACTAGTTGTTTATCGGTTGAGATATATTCCAGGATGATGTCCTTCTTTTCAACATGGTCTCTTATGAAGTGATATCTCGACATCAATATGTTTTGTTCTTGAGTGCAACACAGATTATGAGTGATTGCAATTGCACTTGTGTTATCACACATGATTGGAATTTCTTTTTCTTCAACTTCATAATCTCAATTTCTTTGTCTCATCCATAGGACTTGGGCACAACAATTTTGCCCATAGCCTATGTATTCTCGCCTCATTTTGTAGAGGTGGCTATTGAGTTTTGCTTCTTGCTAAACCAGAAATTAGTCTGTTTCCTAGCATTTGACATGTGCCTGAAGTACTCTTCCCGCCCACTCGCATCCAACATAGTCGAGTCCGAATAGCCAATTAGCTTGAATCCACCTTCCTTTGGATACCATAGCCTACTTCTTGGCTTCCTTTCAAGTATCTCAATATTCTCTTAGTCTTTGTCATATGGCTCTCTTTTGAGCAGATTGAAATCTTGCACATACACCTACAAAAAAAGTGATGTCCGCCCGCTTCATTGTGAGATAGAGCGATGATCCAATAAGTGCTCAGATCTTGTTTGATCTACAGTGCTTGCCATCCGCATCTATGTCCATTTTTGTCGATGTGTTCATTGGTACTTTTACGTAAGACTTCTCCTCCATACCAAATTTCTTCATTAAATCTCTCCGGTGTATTTTGTTTGACTTATGAAGGTTCCATCCTTCATTGTTTCACTTGAAGTCCAAGGAAGAATGTCACTCTCCCATCATGCTCATTTCAAATTTACTTTGCATGAGGTTTGAGAATTTTTCACACATGACTCTTTGTTAGTGGATCCAAAAATGATGTCATCCACATATATTTGAACAAGCAAGATACTCTTCTTGTCTTGAATTTTAAAAGTGTTCTATCTACTTTTCCTTTTGTGAATCCATTTTGTTCGGGAATTGTGACGGGGTATCATACCATGCTCGGGTGCCTGTTTCAATCCATACAAGGCTTTCCCGAGTTTGTATACCTTGTCTCCAAGAGTCTTCTCGCTCAAATCCTGGAGGTTGTTCAACATACACTTCTTCTTCCAATAAACCATTTAGGAATGCACTTTTTACATCCATTTGATATACAATGAAATTCTTGTGAGTCGCATAGGCAAGAAACATCCTTATAGCTTCCAATCTTGCTACGAGGGCAAATGTTTCATCAAAATCTATCCCTTCTTCTTGGCAATATCCTTTGGCTACCAGTCTTGCTTTGTTTCTTACCACGTAACCTTCCTCGTTCATCTTATTTTTCGAATACCCATTTGGTTCCAATAACATTTTGATGTATGGATCTTTGCACTAATTCCCATACTTTATTTCTCTCAAACCGATTCACTCTTCTTGCATAGCTTGAATCCAATGTGTGTCGTCCAATGCTTGTGACACATCTTTGGGCTCTATTTTGCGAAATGAAGCATGTGAACATTGCTTCTTGTTGAGTTCTCGATCTTGTCTTGACACCTTCTCTTATATCTCCAATGACAAGTTCGTGGATGGTCTCTCGGCCCATCTTACGCCAAGTTGGAGTAAGTTAGCCGGATTGATCGACTTGTGTGTTTGCCGTTATCGCTCTCTCGTAATCACTTACCGCAAATTTTCCATTGCTTTTTGAGATTCAGCTATCTCATCTTCTTCTCAATTGATAATTCCTTGACTTGACAAAGAGGGACTCTTTCGTATGGTTGGATGATTCACTTATCGGTGACTCTTCAATGTCTTCTCCATTTATATTTGGCTCATCGAATACTACATGAATGGATTCTTTCGCAACCATAGTCCTTTTGTTGAGTATTCTATAGGCTTTGCTTTTCGGTGAGTATCCTAAGAAGATACCTTCATCGCTTTAGCATCAAAAGCCTTTAGATTGTCTTTGCCATTGTTGTGAATGAAGCATTTACATCCAAATATTCTCAAATACGAAACATTTGGTTTTTTCCCGGCCCGATCTCATAGGAGTCTTTGTCATTTGTCTATTTATCATACATCTATTTTGAGTGTAGCAGTGTGTTGATTGCTTGCCCAAAATCTTTTTGGTAACCCCGCTTCAGCCTAACATGGTCCTTGCCGCTTCTTTGAGGGTTCTGCTCTTCTTTCTCGCAACTCCATTCTCATTGTGGAGTCCTTGTCGCCGATAGTTCATGACCAATACCATTCTCAATACAATATCGAGTTATTATTCCATTGACAAACTCAGTTCCTCTATCCGATCTTATTTTGATAATGGTTTGACTCTTCTCATTTTGAATCCTTTTCATCAGTTGTGGTAGTTTTTGTAGAGTTTCTTTCTTTCTTACACATGAATATTGTCCATGTATATCTTGAGTAGTCATCTACTACCACCAAGGTGTATTTCTTACCACTTATGCTCGGCTGGTTCCACTAGGCCAAATAGATCCATATGTCTGATGCAATATTCTTGTTGAGGATGGGCATGTCTTTTCTTTGAATGACGACTTGATTTGTTTTCCTTCCGACATGCATCACATATACTCTCCTTCTTGTATATCGAGTCCGGGAAGTCCTTCTACAAGATGACTTTGCCGGTTTGTTGATCGTTTTGAAGTTCGGTGTGACTCACCTTTTTGTGCCATTACCAACTTGATTCACCAGGTTTTGCAAAGAGACAGTCTTTGGGTGTTGCAGTTGACCAATCCACTACATACATATTTTTTCGTCTACATCCTTGCAAAGACCACTTCATTTGATTCAATATCTTTGATTTGGCATATGCCCATGTTGAATCCAACATTGTAGCCCTTGTCACAAAGTTGATCGATGCTTAGTAAATTGAAGTTTAGTCCTTCAACATATGCAACATCCGTGATTTCTAATCCATTCCTTTTGATGGATCCAATGCCTCTTATTTCACCAGGAGCTTCATTTCCTCCAAATATGACTTTGCTCCTTTGACTTCCTTGAATTTTGACAGTATTTCTCTTATTTCTGTCGTCATATGTCCGGGAATGACCACTATCCATGTACCAGGTTCCTTGGCACTCACTGCTCTTGAACCCGCAATCAAGGAAATTAAGTTTTAGGTACCCATGCTTGTCCGGGTCCCGAGGGGTTAGAATTATAAGATGATCCAACCAACCTATAGCCAAATGATTTGACTCAAGAGGTTGCCATCTATCTGCCATAATCATAATTAATCCTGGCAAATTGCTTGGGGATTCTAGGTTCATACAAATTGTCTCTTTTGTCGTATGCCTGCATATATGTTTTAGCAATTGCCTTCCTTGGGTAATTGTGGTGTTTTTGAGTGTAGTGCCTAGGTGCATGTGTGTCTTTGATGAAAGCTCTTATGCTTTTGGAATGGCCTTTCTTTGAGTTCTAGGCCTTTGCCATTTGGGCTTATATTCCATAAGTCTATGCCGATAGTTCACATTATTCCAATCCGCTTGGCTTGGATATTTTCTACCATTCCCATCATATGTATTTCTTTTATGAGTTTTCTCGGGATTTTTGGTAGCTCGCTTCTTCTTTACGTAGTATTTTTCGCTTGGAGTCTCATTTGAGGACTCGGTTGAATCTCTTCTCATTGCCCTTTCAAAGACTCTCAATCGGTCGTTTTCCTTTTCCTTTGTAACCAAGGCCGTTTGCTTATTATTGTGCTTTGGAGCGAATGTGTGTGCAACATTTATAGTTTTGGATTTTTCGGACTCTTCATGACTTGAAGATCCTTTTTCCAAAATTATTCTTGAGGTTTGACATAGCATAGAGGAATTAAATCCTAAGCCTGTCTTGTCTCCACATTCTCTTTGACTCATAATAAGATCATCCAATGATTTAGATGCCTTGGTGAATGAGACAATAACATTCTTGAGGTCATTCTCCTCTTTTCTATAGCAGCAATTTCGCTATTAATTTAGCATTTTCACCTTTAAACTTTTATTCTCATCACTATTTGACTTAGAGTACTCGGCTCCTTAGTCACTTTGAGTTTGACTTTTGAGTAGCTGTTTTCCTCATTCAATAGTGTGTGTGAGGTTTTAATGTGCTCAAAATCTTTCATCATTTTGCCTAATGAATCATAAAGATCGAGTGGGTGATGAAGTGTGTGTGTCACGATCACTATCACTAGTGTCCGAGTTTGTTGAGTTAGATTGTACCTCATCTTCTTGATCTTGTTCTTTGGCCATCAAGCGGATCATCGGGCTTCTTCTTCGAGTCACTTGAGTAGTCACTTCACTACTCTCTCGAGTCATTGTCTCTTGACTTGGTCATTTGTCTCAAAGATCTCGTAGCCATCATTGCCTTTTTCTTTTCTTGTCTTCTTTCTCTCAAGACCTTTCTTTCTTCTTCATCTCTGTATTTGCGACTACAGGATATGAGCAATCAATTGCATAGTGACCTGGTTGTCTACAGGTTCCAACATAGATATTCACTTTTTGATCACTCTTTCCATTCTTGAGTTGTCACCCTTTGATATTCAACTTTTTGATGATCTCTCTTGGTTGGCCTGTCTTCCCTTGATTTAGAGGAGCCGAGTGTCTTCCGGAAGATCACCCTTTCCTCTCTTGTAGTTCTTATTGAAGAACTTGTTGAACTTTTAACCATCGTGGCTATTTCTTCCGGGTCAATGACTTCTTTGACCTCGCCTCTCTTCCCATGTTTAACAATTAGAGTAAATTGTTTTGGGTACAACTGTCTCTTCCTCGGTCTTTTCTTCTCGGCTCAAACTCATAGGCTTTGAGGTCCGAGAATAGTTCATGGTTGGATGTCTTTGATAGGTCCATGGAATGTCTCGGTGCCATGACCTTCATTTCCCATTCATTTGGAAGACTTTTAGGATCTTCATACACATTTCTTTCGTGTATATTCCTTTCCAAGGGTAGATGTAGCTCATTTGTGATTTCAGTAAACCGAGCATCTAGTTGATCCAGGTTTTTCCCGAGATCATTTTAAAGTTCTCAAATTTTTTGTACCACCGATAGTTTGTTTTCTTTGATTTGCTCACGAGCCTTCACAAATCAATGTCACTTGTCCTGATTTCCTTAGCCGTTTTGCAAGATTTGACTTTATTGAACATTGTTTTGTCTAAGGTTTTGTAAAGAATGTCCTTGGCTACATTGTCCAGGTTGTATCTTTTTCGTCATCATTTGTCCACTCAGCGGTTCTTGGTTTTTCAACCATGACCGGTCCGGGAGCAAAGATCTTCTTCTCCTTCAAACCGCAACTCTTCGCATTTGTGTTCACCTTTAATATTTGCAGAGGCCCATCTTCTATCACTATCCACATCTCATCATGTAATGCCGATAGATGAGCCTCGCATACGAATTTTCCAATCATCAAATTCTTCAATAGTGAACATAGGAATGCGTGTTAGATTTGCTTCCATGATAATAACTTTTAATGATAGAAAGGAGTTTTGAAAGTAGGGATGTCAATGGGTGGCACGGGTCGGGTCCGCCCGACCCGAGACCCGACCCGCTAAGATTTCAAGGACCCAGACCGCCCCCGCACTCCGCCTCTCCCTGCACTCCGAGACCCACCCCCAACCCATACCGTGTTTAGCGGGTAAGACCCGCTAGACCATTAGACCCACCTATGTCATCCATTTTAACTTATTTTTTTATTTTTTTCATTATATTGCCACAAAGAATATTAGTAATATATTGAAAAATTTACATGCAATGTTATTGAAACAATGATTAATATATTGAAACAATTAGTAGTATATTGATAAAAATAATTAGTAAATTCAACAAACCCGCAAAACCGAAAAAAATAGTAATATATTGAAACAATTTACATGCAATGATGATAATTGAAAATCAAAACAAAAGCAACTTATATCTAAGTTTAAAATATTCTGAGCTTACAACACAATCAATTTGAAGACTAGAGTGAATAATAGATCAACTAAGGACTTTCCTAGTTCCTACAGAGTTCATTTGAGAAATTAAATTCTAGATAAATTAATGTAAGTCAATTAAAAATATAACATTACAACAAACATGTAACAAAGAAATAAATTAGATTTATAAATGAGGGTTGCAAAATAAATTGTCTTTACAAAAACAAAAATAAAATAAAATAAAATATATATAATTAAACGAATTCGGGTATGGGTCGGGTCCGCCTGGACCCGCATTACCGACCAGCACTACCCCCGGTATGAAAACATATACCCGTTACTCCGCCCCATACCCATTTACTTGTCCCATACCCGCCCCAAATAAGGCGGGTTGGTCGAGGTCCGGTCTTACCCGGACCCATTGACATCCCTATTTGAAAGTTTAAGTACTAAAACAGGACTTTGAAAAGTTTGGAGATCTAGTTCAAGAACGGTGCGGAGGGTTCAATGAACCAACCGCTCCGATACCACTTGTAGGTCCCAAGGGGTGTAAGTGTAAGGTTTAGAAGGGGGGGTTGAATAAACCTTACCAAATTTTCGATTTAGTCTTTTTAAATCTACTGAGTTCTACACAAATTGTGTTCTTGATGGATGATCGAATTAGTCACTCAAGAGAGTTAATCTCTTATGATTCATTTGAAAGTACATTAATGGAGTAACTCGGTATTGGCTATAATTTGACTCAATCGTGGTTTTGTTTTATTGGAAGACTTAACACCCTTACGTTTAATTAAGCAAGATTTTAGAGCTTGATTTAGTACTTATAAATTATCAAATGGATAGCAAATTTATCACAGATATAAGCGATTAAAAGTGCAGGAATTTAAATCTTTGAAATGTAAATGACACAATAAATTTTTTATAGAGGTTCAAGATGGGGTAATTCTTCTACTCCTCTCTTCTCCAACTCTTGGAGGAATCCACTAGGTAATGATCATTTTACAAAGTGGTAATCACCCGTCCGGATACAAGTCTTGATCACAAAGGCTTGACTTGATCCTTTGGGACTCGATCTGGGAGACGCCTTGATCACTCGGTGGCTTCTCGACGACTCAACTTCTTCACAGTTTTACCGCCTTTACTACTATGACTCACTTGCTCAAGCACTTTGGATTTGATCACGAAGCCCTCCAAAAGCTTAAGACTTGGTTCACGCTTTGAACCTTTCTACAATCCTTCCTGGAATGTAGACCCTTGTTTTGATATTTTCCTCTTCAACTGATTGAAGTTCTCTTTCCTTCACAGGTAAGTGTTGGATTGATGTACTTGAAATGTAGCTTGAGGATTGAGAATGTTTCAGTTTTTGATAAGCTTGTATATCTCACGTGTGTGTCATTCATCCTCCTTCTCAAACAAACTCCTCGGCCTTTTATAGTGAACTTTCAAAAATTTGCCCGTTGAAGAGATAGGCTCATTTTTGAAAGTCACTTTGCGTCGTTGGCTTGCTTCTTGGAATTGCCATTTCCTCGTATGAATTGTTTTATCACCTTTTCGAGTTTCGACATGGTGTAGTGCTTCCCATTGGTTCATTCCTTTTGCACGCTTCTCGGGATCGAGCACTCCAAGAAAGGTGGTATGGAGATATTACTTGTTTAAGCAAATCTCTTGATTTCTCGCAACGGTTCTTTTACGATTATCTCGACTTGATCGCATTTCCTTGCTTTCCCCAGGTGACTTAGAGTCGCCTTCCAATCATTGGATGACTCTTCTTGTCACTTCACTTGAGACTTGGCTTCTCTTGAGTTGACTTGACCGATGTTCCACTCAACTGCATCTCACCGCTTCTTGATCGAGTTCGTCGCTCTTCTTTGCCGTACTCAAACTGCCTGTCTCTCAGTGAGTTTTCCTTCAAGTCTTGATTGTCTTCTTGCATGTTGGGGCGTAGGCCGACTTAACTCAACTTTTGGCCACTCTAATTGTTACAATACATTTTGCAAGAATTGGGGTGCCAACTTTCTATTCTAAGTTTTACATGACATTCATCAAAATCTAAACAATAAAATTCCTAACACGCCCAAATCACACACATATCACTCAAAATGATTTTCCCTTGCAAATTCCGCTATATTAGGCTTCTACTATGAATTTCTTGTTTAATCTCAATTGGGTTAAACCTTGAGTATTTTGTTGGAACTTGATGAATTTTTATAATTCTAGCATTTATGTGATGGGGAATTGTGTATAATGATGATATATGATTGTAGAATTAGGATTGATGTTGATTTTTTGGGAATGATTCAATATACCACTGTCATATACAACTTTGAATTTATCTTACGCATGCCAAATGTTTGATAAAATGTCTCAATGAAAATTCTATATTTTGTATAATTCTCTTGATTATTGTTGATTGGTATCTACATGGTGATCATTTCTTGTACATCAAAAGAGCTTCTAAATACTTTCTTCTATTGATTGCCCTTACAATTTGGAATCTTAGACCCTCAATTTCTTAGCATGATATTGATATGGTTTATTGCGCATTTTGTTATCTATTTATGATGTTTTTATCATGATACTAGTCTTTTCGATGATTGCAAAAGGGTGATAAAAATGGAATGAGCTCATAAGCTTATGGTAAGATCAAATGAGCTAGAAAAACCTCAGAAAAAGTTATAAGTTGTGTATGGATTATGGATTGTTGCTTGTATTATGGACAATTGTTTATCACTAATGACTTATTTTTGATAGGGGAGCTTTAAGCTCTTGAGCTTTTAAGTCATATTTACAAAAGCTAAGCTTTTAGCTTTCAAGTTGATTGGTTTTATACTTGTTTATTGTTTAGCATGTTGATATGGGGAGCTTATAAAACTTGTTTTAAAAATCATTGCTCCTATCCTTATGATTTTCATCTTGAGAAGTGTTTCTTACAATGGATAGTTGATTTTGACCGGAAAAACTTATTTCGTTTTAAAATTCGTCTCTAAATAGTTTTGGTTTGTAATCATCAAAAAGGAGATTTTATATAAATGAGTTTTATCCAAAATAATGCCCCAAAGTGTTGTCCAAATACATCAAAATATTTTCAATGATTTTTACTAAGTTTTTGAAATACTTTATGAACTTTATTTTGGACAAAAATCGGACAACTTCTTTGTACTTAGGTCGATTGGTCACCTAATATGGCAACTCGCACCTAAAAGTTTCATAAAACAGAGAATAAAATAAAGTCGAAAATGAGGAGGGCATCCATTCTAACCTTAGGGAAACCGGTGAGGCGACGGTGCCCGAGATGTTGTGTTTTTCAAAAAATTGATCTGTTTTCATACGGGGACTAGCTAGACCGGGCGACCGATCCCCTAGGGCATCCCCTGTTAAGATATTCTCCAACATCTTTTTCATTCAAATTTGTTAGAGGGCGACCGGTCACCCGTGTACTTTATCCAGAAATTGTCCGTTGCAAAGAAACAACTTTTCATGATTTTGTGGCTTTGCTTCTAACAACTATTTTTGAATTGTTTGACATTTCTTTTGCAGAATCACTCATTTAGGAGGAGCCTATACTGGTGATTAAATCTATGAACTATCCTATAAATACATGAAGACTTGAAAGATCAAATACAATACACAAGCATACAACACAACAAGAAAAATGTTGAGAATATATTGTTCTTCATTTTCGTCATCCTTGTTGTATTAGCTTAAGTTTTGCACTTTCACATCTTGATTATTAGGCACTTTTCTTGAATACACTTGCACTTTTGAGTTGTAATATTTCATTTAAAGTGTAATATTCGTAATTGTAACATCATCCAAGACAATAACTCCTTGTTAGTGTTCTTTTGGCAAGAACATGTTTGGTTGATTAGAGGTGATTGATTGAAAAGCTTGGTGTTTTTCATGTTAAAGAGTTTGGTACTCTTTGAGGTGTTGAAAGAGTTTGGTGCTTTTCGAGGTGAAAAAGAGTTTTGTGCTCTTCGAGTTGGAAGAGTTTGTCGCTTCTTCATATGTTTTGTTATAAGAAGTCGCTTCTTCAAGGTAAATGTTGTAATTGTTTTGGTTTCAATTAATAAAGTTTTTCCTTTTGAAATCCACTCGGACATACCAGGTGGTAGAACACGAGGCGCTATGTGGGTTGAAGCTCTACAAATCATTGTGTGTTGATTTTTTATGCACTTCTATTTCTTCACCATCTTCATATTTGAAAAAGAGGGCACAAATCGGCAAATCGGGAAAATCTATTCACCCCCTCTAGATTTTTGTAGCCACTTGGACTAATAGGGCCCAAACCCGATTTTCCACCTTCATCACAGATAAATCCTAATATAAATCGGATTCAACAACAACCACCTCTTCTCGCACACACCAATGGCCGATTCGCTAACTTTCACCATTGGATATATAAGAGAAGCAAGAGAAATGTCTCTACTTCATGCGATCAAAAATATGGCCCCAAATCATCGGTGTCGTGGTAAGTATTTGGCACTATTGGGGCCCGACAAAGGTGTCGAGACAGAGGGTATTGAAGAGGAAGTTATCGGAGACATTTCGAGCTTGAAATTCATTAGCATGGCAAACAAACACTTGTTCGCTATGGTTATGATGGTGAGATTGATGGGCAAAAGAGATACAAGTGCTTATTGATAGTGGTAGCACACATAATTCCGTAAAGCCATTGATTTTGGAAAAGTTAGGGTTGTAGATTAAAGTTATTCGATGTTTCGGTATTCATTGGAAATGGGGATCATCGACATGCCAACACAAATGCTTGAAGGTGGATATGGAGTTCCAACATAATTCATTCTCTCCGAATTTTTTGTGCCGCCAATTGAGGGTCCCGATTTAGTATTAGGGAAATGACTATGGAGTTTGAAGTATATAGGAAGATCGTTTCGACTTCGAGGAGAGAATTGCTCCTCTTTGGGGTCGATTACATTTCACCACCTACAAGCTCTAATTCATGATAAGGAAATCCATACCATGTATGATGTCTATCTCATTCCTTTGCAAGGTGATGATATGGTGGGTGTGGATGATAACTGCTGGCTAGCTTTCCGCAGGGGCTAGCACATGAATTTGGAGGTTTTGCATCATAATGTCAAGTATTTTCTACCCCAAAAGGACTACCCCTATCATATCATTGATCATCAAATCTATTTTGAATGGGAAGTAAGTTTAGGTAAATGTGAGGTCGTATAAGTACCCTCATTTTTGAAGTCCGAAATAGAGAATATGGTGAGATAAATGTTGGAATAGGGTTTGATTCGCAACAACCATAACTCTTACTCGCCTTGTTGGGATTTGGTCCAAAGATCCGCCCGCAATCGACTTTAAAAGAGGCGCAAGACACGACCCATGATTCGAACTCGTGATCATTTGGATTGCATAGTTAAATGATAGCTTAAAGGATTTGATTTGGACTACCTATATCAACAGATGCATCTTCTTTTCTCGTGCTCATTACATAGAAACTCCGAGGTTAAGCGTGCTTGGCCTGGAGTAGACATGGGATGGGTGACCCCCTGGGAAGTTTTCCAGTGCGCTTGAGTGAGGACAAAACGTGCTAAAAAGACTCATGTTGGTTTGTGGGGACAACGATCGACAATCCGAGTAGCGCTAGAGGTCCAACAACGGTATCAGAGCAGGTCACGAGTTCGAATTCCCTTGGAAGTACACGCAGTGGAGGTTGCCAGGAGCGGTGGAACCGAGATGCTTTGGCACAACGGAGATAAACATACCGTAATCAAGGTAGGTTGCAGGTGGCTTAATCGAGGTAAAACAGATCGAATTGAAGGTGTAGGTTCTTGGGTGGACTCGAATCGAAAGGTACGTTGCCAGGTGGTTTAACAAAGATCCCGCCTACAATGGGCTTTAAAGAGGGCGCGCGCGACCCGTGATTCGAACTCTTGAGCGCCGGATTGCATAGTTAAATGATAGCTTAAAGGATTTGATTTGGACTACCTATATCAACAGATGCATCTTCTTTTCTCGGTGCTCATTACATAGAAACCGAGGTTAAGCGTGTTTAGCCTAGAGTAGACATGGGATGGGTAACCCCGGGAAGTTTTCTAGGGTGCGTGTGAGTGAGGATAAAGCACTCTAGAAAAGACTCTGTTGATTTGTGGGGACAGTCGTCAACTGAGTAGCACTAGAGGTCCAACAACGGTATCGAGTACGTCACGAGTTCTAATTTCCAACGGAGGTTGCCAAGCAATCGAGCTAAGATCTTTGGCAGGTCTTTGAAGGGGAATTATTGGGATTTGGTCCATCATCCCGCCTGTAATGGGCTTTAAAAGAGGCGCAAGGTGCGACCGCGATTCGAACTCGTGAGTGATGAATTGCATAGTTAAATGATAGCTTAAAGGATTTGATTTGGACTACCTATATCAAGAGTTGATTCTTCTTTTTCTCGGTGCTCGTTACATAGAAACTCGAGGTTTAGCGTGCTTGGCCTCGAGTAGACATGCGATGGGTGACCCCCGGGAAGTTTTCCAGTGGTACGCGTGAGTGAGGATAAAACGCGCTAGAAAGGACTCGTGTTAGTTTGTGGGGACAATTGTCAACGAGTAGCGCTAGAGGTCCAACAAATGGTATCGATCAAGTCACGAGTTCAAATTCCTTGGAAGCACGCTGCATGGATGTTGCCGAAGCGGTGGGAACCGAGATCTTTGGCACAACGTAGCTAAACGGACGTAACTAAAGGTAGGTTGTCGCAGCGTAAATGAGGTAAAACGGATCGAATTGAAAGTGTATACTTTAGACCACAAACGAATCGTAATTACGGTGGTATTGCTCATATTCCAATAAATGGCAACAACTTTGAGCTCAAACCTAAGACCGATCAATATGGTACAACGAGAACCAGTTTGGGGTTCGCAATCAAGATCTTAATTCCCACCTTGCTTATTTTATCCAAATATGCAATACGATCAAAATGAATGGAGTCTTAGATAACGCCATAAGATTGCGCATATTCCCGTTTTCTTTGAGGGATAAGGCGAGAAATTGGTTGGGTACTTTGACGCAAGGAAGTGTGAGCACATGGGACGAATTGAGCCAAAAATTCTTGTTTAAATTCTTTCCACCGAGCAAAACTTTGCAGCTCAAAAGCGAGATTACTCAATTCAACTAAAGGGTAGGTTTCCGGTGGCGAATCGAGGTAAATAGAATGAAATCAAGGTGTAGGTTTCTCGGGTGGCCGTAATCGAGAAGTTAACGTGACATGACGCTTGAATCAAGAAGTTGGCGTTAGAATTGAAGAAGTTTGGCGGGCGGTGAGATTGCCAGTGCACTGGAGCTAAGATCTTTGGTAGGTCCGGGAAGGGGAATTGTTGGGATTTGGTCCAAGATCCCGCCCGCAATGGGCTTTAAAAGAGGCGCAAGGCACGACCCGCGATTCGAACTCGTGAGCTCGGATTGCATAGTTAAAGGATAGCTTAAAGGATTTGATTTAGACTACCTATATCAACGATGCATCTTCTTTTCGGTGCTCATTACATAGAAACTCCGAGGTTAAGCGTGCTTGGCCACGGAGTAGACAATGGATGGGTGACCTCCCGGAAAGTTTTCCAAGGTGCGCGTGAGTGAGGACAAAGCGCTAGAAAAAAATCGTGTTAGTTTGTGGGGACAATCGTCAATCCGCATAGCGGTAGAAGTCCAACACGCGCCGGTGTTACTCGCTCGTAAAAAGGATAGGACATACCATTTTTGTGTGGATTATCGAGCACTTAACATCATTACAATCAAAGATAAATTCCCTATCTCGACAATGGATGAGCTATTAGATGAGTTAAGGCGAGCCCGTCTATTTCTATAAATCGATTTACGTGTCGGGTATAATCAAATCGGATGCACCCTAATGATATCGTAAAGACAACCTTTCGAACAATAGATGGCCACTACGAATTTGTTGTCATATTGTTTGGCCTTACTATCTAAGAAAGTACGTCATCGTTTTATCTATGATAAACTAGCATACATTTCGGGCGTTAGAAGCCCACAATTAGCATCTTTAGCAAGTGCTACAATGTTTGTGAGAGAATCAATTTTTGTCAAACTCGCGAAGTGCTCCTTTTGTCAAGCCACAATCGAATACTTGGGACATAGTATCCACTTGGGTGGTACAAGTCAAAAAGGTGGAAGCTATGGTTGATTGGGTAGACCTTCAATACAAAAACAACTTCGAGGCTTTAGGATTGACGGGGTATTATCGCCGCTTCATAAAAGGGTATGCCACCAATGTTGCCGCTTGATAAGTATTTTTATGCATGTTTTATTTGTTTATTTGAGTAGAATTTGAGTTATTTTTTTGTTAGTTTCGTAAGTTTTTTATTGTACACGCTCATATTATTGTGAGGTGCTTTTATTGGTGTAGTTAATCATTTGGAGCTATTTTTGGTGAATTTGGGTTGGGTTAAGTTGTTAGAATCATTATTTTCATGTGACAGAAAGTAAAGAATTAATGCAAAGACAATGAGGTGTAAATGTGCAAAAAGAGTTGTCAAAAGTCTTGGTTGAAGTGCTTTCCTAAAATACCCTTAAAACATCATGCAAAAATAGCCCCGCAAAGACGATCGTCTTTGAGAAACACGACCTCCGGAAGTCTCGAACATGGTCGTGTTAAAAAGCACGGCCCGACTATGTTCAAGTATAACATGATCATGTTTTTGCTTTTTTTGTTCATTTTTAACATGGTCGTGTAAAAAAGCACACACTGGCCGTGTTCGGCTCTAAAGGCCCCAAAATGACGTGTTTAGCTTGGGATTTGAGCAATTTTATATCTATAAACCCCGGGATATATTTTGGCATGAAACGATGACCCGAAATTCACCAAAAATAGTTCCAAATGATCAATCTACACCAATAAAAGCATCTCACAAAGCAAAGAATAATATGAACTATGTACAATCGAAAAACTTACGAAACTAATAACAAAATAACTCAAATACTACTCAAATAAACACATAAAACATACATAAAAATACACTTGTCACTACTCTTACGGAATTAATAAAAAAAGATTCATTCGCTGGAATGAAGGGCAAAAACAACTTTTTCAGCCCTGAAAACATCGATGACAATGTCTTCGGTCTTATCTCCATTAGACTTTTCACATTATTTTATTATCGAAACTGATGCATCTAACATTGGTGAAGGGGCAATCTTATTAAAATAGTGGCATCCCATTTCATATTTTAGTAAGAAGTTGGGTGTGAAGATGCAATCTACTTCGACATATATAAGGAATTTTATGCTATAACTGAGGCGGTTGGAAAATGGCGTCAATATATTTTTGGTTGATTTTTCATTATTCACACGGATATTCAAAGTATTCGGGAGTTATGTAAACAAGTGGTTACCATACCAGAGCAACAAAAAGCATGTGCATTAGGCTCTGATTTTTGATTTGAATAGAAGTTGGGTAACACTAATGTTAAATTTGGTGGGACTTGGTGCACGCCCCACACATAAGCGCACTTGATATGGGAAAGAGAGTCCAGCCCACCAAGTGAGGTTCCATCCTATAACCAACCAATTGGTGATAGGAGGAGTAGCTCTTGGCTTATAAATTGACTCTCTTCCCTTAATTAATCAATGTGGGACAACTCACAAGTGACATATCTCAACACGCCTCATCACTTGTGAGTCCTTCGTCCAATACATTTATCATTTAATTATCATCACAGATCCACCATGCTCAATCACATTATGTGATACGATCACCTCGGGCCGAGCATGAGCCTGGTTTAATACCATGTTAAATTTGGGGACAGTGCGGTCCAGATTAAAGTCCCACACAAGCGTATGGGATATGGGAAGAGAGTCCAAGCCCACCAAGTGAGGTTTCATTAGGATGGAACCTCACTTGGTGGGCTTGGACTCTCTTCCCCATATTCTGACGCTCATGTACGTGGGACCGCATGCAAGTCCACCAAGATTTAACAACTAATGTGATCGTAGATGCTCTCTCAAGAATTTTGAAGGGTCAGAAATAACCACATGCTTTCATTTGGTTAGTTCTCCGACTTGTGAGCTGTTGGCAGAGATACAAAAGCAAACACTAATTAATCCTGAATTGATGGAGATACATAAAAAATTATTGATAATTCCCTCACTCCAGAATTTTAAGTTAAAGAAGGGATTATGTTTTTCAAGGACCATAAGGTAATTAGATTGGCGTCTCCATTACGGGGAAAACTTCTTCACGAATATCATTCCACGCCCTTGGATGGTCACGTAGGGATAAAACGCACTCTTGCGCATATCTTGGCTTCATTTTATTGGCCTCAGATGCGACATATGTTCATGAATCTGTCTCTTCTTATTTTATTTGTCAACAGATGAAATGTTCCACCCAACGTTATCAATACCAACTCAGGTATATGAGGACATCACTATGGACTTTATTACGGGTTTGCCAAATTCAAGGGGGTTTCAGTTATATTGATGTGGTTGATCGGTTGACAAAATATGCTCACTTTGGCGTCCTGCTTGCAATCTTTTCTGCACTGAAAATAGTTGATTTCTTGTGAACATTGTGTTATTTGGGTGGTTTATTGTTTTCAAGAAATAATTAAGTGTTTAGGATATTTAGGCTAAGTCGAAGTCCGTATTTAATACAGTCTCCCAAGATGAAATCACCTCGTATTTGAAGTGTTTACGATTCAGGCGCTCGTCCCTTGATACAACGACTTCATTGTTTCGACTTAGCAACACTTGTAAAAGTCTAAACTATAACGAACTTAAGTGTTTGAAACTTTCAAGCTTTGAAGGGGATGAAATCAATATGTTGTAATGCAATGACTCGATTTTAGGCTTGTATATTCGCACTCAGATTTTATCTGCGGGGGCCTTGTATTTATAGGCATCAAGGTGCCCGATGGAAAGGACATGTCTTTTGGCTCGAGAAGACATGTCTACGCCTAAAAATGCATCTGGTTGCTCGAACAGTAATCGCTCGTCGACGTGCATGTCCCGCACGCTAATTTCGCTCACTATCTAGCGATGCGTGCCATGCTTTGGTGCGTCGTGCGCACGCTGTGCGCTCCACGCATCAGTTGGCGTCCAAGATCCCATTGGATTTAATTAATTATTTAAAAAATAATTAATTAATATTTGAAAAGGATTTTAAAGAAATTTGGTCCAAAAAGTATAAGGGTCTTGAAGTCCATACCCAAGCCGATCTTACGACCAAGGTGGCGGCATACAAGATGTGTTTTTGAATCAAACCCACAAGCAAGTAGGTCCTCACCCCTTTAAAAACTTTGATGCCCAAGGGCCCAAACCCAATTATCCAACTTGAGATTTATTAATAGAGCACACTTTGGCTTTTCCTTCATGTGGGATGGAACTTTTCTCCTTCCCCACATTTTTCATTTTCCATACCATTTTCTAGTTTTAAGTGGCTAACTTCTAGCATTAATTTCTCATTCACCCGGAATTGGTTTTGAGAAATTTGAAATACTATTCTCATCTACTCACTTAGTAGAATTTTAACAAATAGTTTAATTACTTTTTCACTAATGGAAACCACTTAAATATTTGGTCGAAACCGGTCAACACTCAATTTCACATAACCAAATTCCAACACATTGTTGTGAAACTCCACATATTTCTTGCCTCCACTGTGTCCAACCGTGACCCAATATTTTTGAGCTCTTTCTGGCAGCAACTATTTAAGCTTAGTGGCACGATACCACATCATAGTTTCTCCTACCACCCACAAATCGATGGGCAAACCGAGGTTGTTAATCGAAGTCTTGAACAATATCTTTGTTGCTTTGTATAGGACAAGCCAACTTAGTGGGCTAGATTACTTCCTTGAGCAGAGTTTTGCTACGCTAGTAGTATCCATGAAGGGTTACAAATGACGCTGTTTTAGGTTCTATACGGCAGGTCTCCACCTAAATTCCCCTGTACCAGCAAAATACCAGCCTCGTTCAAGTTGTGGATAAAAGTCTTTTGGAGCCCGATGAGTTATATAGTACATAACTTACGTAATAACTTAATTCAAGCTCAAAACCGGATGCGACATAAGGTGAATGTTCATCGTCGGGATATAGAGCTAAATGTTGAATTGGTCTTTGAGAAATTGGGTATTGACCCAATTTTGACCAATTAATTAAGTGGTTTCCATTTGTGAAAAATGGAATTAAATTATTTGTAAAAGTTCTACTAAGAGAGTAGATGAGAATAGCATTTGGAATTTCTCAAAACCGATTCGGGGTGAATGAGAAATTAATGCTAGAAGTTAGCCACTTAATACAAATAAATGGTATGGAAAATGGAAAATGTGGGGGAGGAGAGATGGTCCATCCCACATAGGAAAAATGAGGTAAAGTTGCACACTTTATTTATCCCAAGTTGGACAAATGAGTTTGGGCCTTGGGGCACCCAAGTTTTTAAAGGGAGATGACCTACATGCTTGTGGGTTTGGTTCAAAGCACACGCGCCGCCGGCCGCCATTGCCTCGCCCGGTCCGGTCGTGTGCACGGGCTTGGGCTTCAAGGCCCTTATTCTTTTGGACCAAAAACCTTTAAAACTTAAATATTTAATTAATTTTCGTAAGTAATTAAAAGAGTTCAATCGGGAAATGTTTCGGCCACAAGACGGGCAGTGAGCACGCCCATGCGGTCGGGTCGTGCTACTCGCCGAGAATCTGCGCCTACACGCACGCAAGCGGCGCACACCCGTGCGCCTGGGTCGTCTTTGGTGTCAAGGTCTCGAGCCTACACGCACGGGCGGCGACGCGCCGCGTGCGTCCAGGCCGTGCTCTCTCCGGACAGATGCGTGCATTCGGTGCAAAGCGTGCTTTTTCGAGCCTACAGACGCGATTTTAAATGACGGGCACTTCGTTGTCTATATTAATGAAGCCCCTACTAATGAAATAACAGACGAAAAACTCAGATTAAAATCGGTCATTTGCATTACAAAGCATATTGATACTCCCATTCCTTCAATAGCTTGAAAGTCAAAACACTACGTTTGTTCATTTTGTGTTTCGAGTTTGCAAGTCTTTGTAAGTTTCGAGACGTAAAAGTCGTTGTATCTTAGAGACGAGCGCCGAACCGTAAGTACTCGGTGTACGGGGCGTTTTTGTTTTGCGGAGATCGATTCCAAATCGAGGCCTCGACTTAATCCCAAACACTAAGCCATTTTCTTTAAATGTAAACCTTTCCACCATAATATTTTACAAACACTAAATGTGGGAGATCAAGTTCTGGTATAACTGCAACCTTATAGTGGCTATATTTATAGCTTACCAAGTTACGAGTTACAACTTACAACAATACGAATTGACTATTTATTCAAATTTATGATGATCAAATATTGTATTATTGAAAAATCAGGCCAATCAGTGTAACAAAATGAATGCAAATCTTTTTATTAAAAAAATCACTCTTTGGTAAAGATTTTGTTGTGCCACTTCTAATTTAACGTTTTATTATGCATGTTTTATTTTATGATGTATGTTTTTATATTAAAATAAAATTATATTATTCTTTTAAATTAACGGACAAAAATGCCCCTATTAACAGTTTGCCGGATGATTTTTGGGTAAAAATATTCCATCCTAAATGGCTTGAGGGTGCAAAGTGCATTACTAATCCTCATTTCTGAAGTGCAATCAGACAAAAATACAATTTTAGTGTGCAACATGTCAATGGAGTGTTATTCGAGGGTTGAATATGCCAAATTGATTTTTTGGCAGAAGTGCTTAGACTTGTTAATGCGCTAACCTGATGACGCTTCGTACTTTTGAAGAAAGCCAAATAGGTTCGAGATTCATTCCATCACTATGTACCAGTGGCGAATTTTAAAAAAGAGGTACAATATATATTAAAAAATATGCACGTATTTATTGTTTAATGTTTAAAATCCTACAATAAAATACTGTTTAAAATTTTATAAAAGTTGATCATGTAACCGCACATGAAAAATTAATGCACATATATAAAAGAAATAATCAGAGTAATTAAGCTAACAAGAGACAACAAAACATAGTTTTTGTAATATTATTGATAATATTAGGTTTTGTTTTTTGATATTTTTATTTTTGTAGGTTTTGACTTTTGTCATGATTTATTTATTCAAGTTGTTAAGTCAGTCCTTTAATTTTTGAAATTTTATTGTGGGGATTTATATTGTTTTATTTTGATTTTCTAATTCTTTTTTGTAAATATAGGGGTACAAATTTATTATTTTTTTAACTAATAATTTTGGTTGAATTTTTTAATTTGGGGTATAACTATACCCCATATTTCTACATAGATTCGCCATCATTGTGTACCCCATACGGTCGGGAGGCGGAAGTCTCACGTACGGTTCTCTAAGAAGGGATAATTGACAATTGTTAGTGGTTCATCGATAAACCCTTTTACTAAAGTTTCGTACTCACCCAAATTAAATTGGGGTGGTTACCCTTCAATCAATCAGCTTTCTAACAAAGAGTTCCAGTTCTGTGTCTAGATTTTGCAAATTGCACCATCAAAATATAATTATCTTGGCACTTTGCACCTGAAGCACATTTTAGACTAAAATTATGATTAAAAAAACTAATAGGTCAGATTGCAAAGAGGTATACTTGTCTCTTTATATGTTATAATATAATAGCAAATTTTCCCTTTTCCTTTCTTTTTTTTTTTTTTTTTTTTTTTATTCATTTTAGCCCTCTGTTTTGCATTATTTCTATTCCCTCACACTTATGATTTTTGACTTTGAATCCAAAATCTCACACAACTACAATATATTTTAATGACAAAGATGTCACATTAAAGATTGTTCCACTCTAATATGCAACCAAAGAAAAAGAAGATGAGATAACCTTACGCTTTCTAGTGATTGAGACATGTGTTATAAGGGTGAATGACCAATTCGATCATATATGAGTGCGTGTGTCCCCTCCCCCAAATTCCCCATTGTACTAAAAACAAATTGAAGACTATCTTAAAATTAGTACAATTTTTCAAGTTTATCTTCAATTACTTCAATTAACTTCATCTCTATCTCTATATCTCTCTATCTCTTTGTAACACAAATTTTTATTGTCTCTGCAATTAACAAACAAGAAAAAGCGTACAAATTAAATATATATAAATCAAAATGAAAATATATAGGTTACAATTTCCATTTCTCCTCTGATTCTTTTCTTCAAGAACAAAATATCCGGAATTTGAGAAATTGGAGTCGATTCTTCAGTTTAATCTTCTCCAAACATAAACTTGAACTTCAATATCGTTAATTCGAGGGCTTGAAAGCTTGATCTCGAATCAAACGTGATATATTTGATGATATTTGATTTGAATATATGAACTTCTTGGTGAAATAGACCTTTTGATCTCCCGCCAAGATGGTTTGGACTTCAATAACGTCAACTCGAGGGCTTGGAAGCTTATTCTCGAATCAAACGCCGTGATTTGGTGGACTCCGCGAAGAACGCCTTGAATTTCGCCTTTGAACACCGTGGACTTCTTTGGATTTGGACTTTTGACTTGAGAGAATTCGCCTCTTTGCTTAGACTTCTTCTCTAGGATTCTTTTTTATGTCTTTGAATTATGAAGAGGACCCTATTTATAGTTGTGGAATAGGAGTTCTTGCCATAATTACTTGATTGAAGGACGCGATTTGATTGGTCCTTGATGATTTGATTCAATTTGTTGCCATATCCAGGAAGATGCTATTTTAGTTACCAAAATGATGGTATTCTCTTCCATAATTGACGAGATATTATCTTGATTCCCAAGATATTGATATTTGACATGTGGCGATATTTGATTGGCCAATAAATTATATATTAAAAAATATCAAAATTAACTATTTATTTTTTAGGAATTAAATTTGAATAAATTCCCAAAATACAAATAGAAGATATAAATTGATATTTAATATATTATTTTCCACGTGTCGTCATTTAATTGGACATAAATTTTAATTGTCTACAAACGCCCCTCGAGACTTGTGGACGGCATGTCATGGAGTGAATAAGTCGCGACATATACTCCCGGACTTCAAATAATTGGACTTTTAGCTCACGTATGCATTCTCTCGAAATTTTCAATTTTAACACCCATATAAAATAGACCATTGTAATAAAGCCCAAATCTAATTCGACCCACTTCGAGAATGCAATTATCTCAGCAACAATGATTCCAACTTTTCTTTTTCTCAAGAGCACCAAATTCAACAAGACTTTCACTCCTTTCCTTTTATTTGATGAGGCCCACATGAATTCTTTATGGGAGGAAAGCTTTGAAATTTGGCTTGTCTTTTTCAAGATGGAAACAAATTCTTATGCAGATTCACCAAACTTTGGCAAGTTTCATTCCATCCTTTTGATATGTATGTGTACGCATATCTATAATTTAAGGGAAATTTCAGCGGGCCCCACATACTTTAAAAAACAAATTAATGTTTTTTTTTTTTTTAATAACTCCTAGGCCTGTGCAAGAAGATGGCAAAGCCTACAAATTCAATTAGAAACCCACCTCCTGTTGCTCAAATTACAGAATTCGGCAAGTATCACTTAAACAAAATTTTTGCGTGATTTTCTTTCCATTCTTAAGTTCACAAGGACAACAGCAAGTTAACAATACCAAAAGATTTAAAATCCTTTGATAATTTTCTTGGCCGCTGCAAGAGGAAAATTACCATAATCATACCAGAGAATCTTTCCATCTTCTGTTTCTTTGGCTCCAAGTTGACAGAGAATTGAAATTTTCTATTTCGAACAACAATTCTTCTCTATAAAAGGAAGAGCCTATGGACTAATTTTTTTCATCATCACACGGCAAAGCAAATTTCAAAAATTGCCTCTTTTCTCTTCTGCAATTTGTGAGACGAATGGAATTGGTCTCTTTTGCTCTTTTTCACATTTTTTTTGTGTGTTCTTTGGTTTCTTCATGATTGATTGTTGAATTTGAGAATTAAGGTGGTGAGAATATAATTCTCATCTCCAACATATAGGCTTGGTGGCTGGTGCACGCCAACTGCTCGTGAAAATGCAACATCTATCTTTTGGTTCCCTTTTTTTTTTTTTCTTCACGTTTCTGAATCTGATTTATTCTTCTTGTCCATGCAGGTGGTTTTCTCATGAAAAAGACATTCCTTGGCAATTGATTTGGAGCTCCATCTGTAATACCCCTTTTTCCTTTCTCTTTTTGTTTTATCCCTTTTCTAAGATAAAGGCTTAGAAAATTAATCTTTCCTCTTATACTCAGTGCATATCATCTTTACCGTCAAAAATAAGCGTGCACAGCTGCTTGCATTTGAGTTTGTCTACAGTAAGCTTTATCATCACGAGATAATTCAGATCACTATTATATATATGTTTATCTAACTCTTTTGTTTATATTTTGACAGCATCATAATGGTTTTCTTCAAAGATGATTCTTCACCATCCGGCGTTCAACACTTGATGATTCTCGATGACGAAAGTCAATCCATCGACAAGGGTACTATTTTGGCGGTTTTCGATCCCGTTGTTGGACGATATGCAACGGCATGGCCAAGGTTGACAAATCCGTCTTACTTAGAGGAGTGGTCAAAGGAGATTCCTTCAAGCAAAACTTCCAAAACATGGACTTTACAAGCAACACATCACCAACAATCGGCCGAGTCAACTCCATTGCCGACATTGGGCCGCCACATCATTGAAGGTCAAGCCAAATGGGGTGACGACATCAAATTCGCCGGCGAGTTCCACTACATCAAAGGCTATTGGGAGTGGACCGAAGACGTCCTTAGCCGTTGCAAGAATAATCTTCAAAAGGTGAAAATCTACGATGCGGTGTATGCTTCGCTCTTCACATATGACAACAACTCCAACATAATGAGGGCGTTTTGCGAGGCGTGGTGTCCGTCTACGAATACCTTGTTGACTTCCTTCGGAGAGCTCTCCATATCTTTGTGGGACTTGCACACTTTGGCGGGTTTGCCCATAACCGGATCCCTTTACGATGAAGTCGTCCCATGTGCCAAAGAACTCACCGGTCTCGATGAGGCGGCAAGTCGATTCCTCCCTCGCTCTTGCGGCTACTTACTACATGCTTATCATAATCTTCGGAAAATTGTGAATGGTGGTCAATCTTCTCAAGTGCCTATCGGCGAATGGATTAGATTCGGTCCAAGCGATTTAAGTACAACAAACCTCCTCTCAAGAGAGAAAAAGAGAGTCGCCGCCCCAAATCGACTTACAACCCACTTGGCAACTTAGACGCCCACGGAGAATGGTCCCCCTGCAGAGAAGGCTACTTTTTCAAAGATCAATATCAAAGAGAGCTTGAGATAAGAAACATATTTGGCGGCATTTCTAAAGCATGTTGGCTCTGCGTGTTTGTTCTTCCCAACGACGACATCAATATGATACGCCCCAAAGACCTTCAAAATGGCGGGGATCATGGCGAGTGGGCGAACAATAGGCCTTGCGGTTCCTGTCTTGGCAAGCATCTACAAGGGTTTGAACAAGATTGCGGGTTCTTCGAGGCCATCTCGCGTATGTTCAACATTTCCCGTCCACTTCGTTCATGGTTGGTTGGCACATTACTTCAAAACTCACCACCAAGTTTGGCAAGGAGTACGTGGCCCCAAGATGACGACTTTTTCTGGCGAAGGAGGCGCGAAGTACTATGATCCTGCAGATGCTCGCAAGCGGATCCATAAAGGAGAACTTGTTTCGTTGACTTGCACCATGATCACCAAGGAGAAAGATTTCACATATGTTGATAATGGGAATGCAGAGGAATTCGAGCGGAACTACTTCCTTGCAATTCGTTCAAACTATCTTACTTTGCGGCAAGGTGGGTATTTCATCGTTGAACCTTATAGTCCTCACAGATTCAGTCGCCAGTTTGGATTTTATCAAGTGGTGCCCGGAGCGCTTAAACGAGATGTACGTCGAGCTTCTCTAGATGAAGGAATTCACTATTGGCGTTTGTGCACATTGTCGAAGACCTTTTCTAAGGCGTGTATGCACCGCTTGTATGCCCCCAAATGCGAAGAAGTTCTCTTCAAGATTACAAGACATGGTGGAACAAGGTCCATGGATGCTTTTTCAAGAAAACATCGCAAGCTTGATCAATATGGAGCGAAGTGGTGAATCGCCGGAGGTACAAAGCCCAACAATGGAGGTGGCACGATTGATGAAAATAGTCAAGCTTCTTCGCATGTTGCCCTTGCCAACGAGTGCAATGCTCAAAAGCCAACAAAAGAAAGAGTACTTCTCATCCTGCTGGAGGAAAGTAGTAGTAACGCCGACCGTCATTGGAAAAGGCCCAAGAAGGATTCGGATCCTTGCCATCACATGATGTTGATGATATTGCGGACCATCCTCTTCAAATTGAGACTTTTGCCGAAGAGGTTATTTCTTTACTTCTTATTTTAATAATTCTTTCTCTCTTTTTTTTTTTTTTTTAACTTAAGCATGCAATATTTCGAGTTGGAGAAGGACCTTGTCAACAATGATGATGATGAGTCACAAGGTAGCCAAAGGTTGGTGGTGAGGCTTAACTAATTGGCTAGGAATTCCATGGTTGACAAGACAACACGAGAAGAGACGCGTGACTTGGCTAAGATTACGAAGACACCTCATTGCGCGGCATTCTCGGTGTTCGAAGGTGGGAAGTTTCTATATAAGCACCAAAGAGAGTTCCTTCAGAACATGTGGAGTGATCTTCGTGAGAAATTAGCCAACACTTCAATTGACTTTATTTCATCCATTAAAGAAGATGTGTTTGTTGTGCTTGAATCCATGAAAAGCTTCAAGGATTTTGACATCTCTCACTTAGAAGAATTATTGAAAGCGCTTTTTGCCCAGGCTACTGCATATGATGAGGCGAGATCAATATCTTCTGAGAAGGGATCCAAAGAACTCCTTGCTCGACAATTAAGTGAAGCTAGAGATCGCTTGCATGATGCGAAGACCAAAGAAAACAAGGAGTTTGCCCAAATTATGTCAACCAAGGATGATTTGGAATCTATCAAAAAGGAGATTGACAGTTTGCAGAAACGGAAGAAGAACTTAACTGCATCATTAAAGCAACAACAAGAACTTCTTCAAATTGCTCAAGTGAAGTTTTTGATATTGAAGAGGAGATTATCGCCATCGAGAGTATTTCCCACCGAGTGATGAAGCGAGTTAAAAACTTGAAGGTTTCAAAGATTACATCTAGAGACCGCCAAAGAAGAGTTGAAGAATCAATCCTTTTGCTTAGTATTTTTCCCTTTTTTTTTTGCTTCATGTAATAGATAACACCATTCTTAAGACTACTTAATAGAAATATTGTTTTTCTTTCTACTTTGCAATCTCTCAAGTGCATTTATTTTGCCGTAGCCCATTTTTTTTTTTTTTGAACTTTTTTTTTCTCTTTTTTTTTTTTACTTTTTTTTTGACTTCAAGGGTGATATCGTTTTAAGAATTTCCCATTTATCGGGCCAATTCTTAATCCATCCTCAAGAACCAATTTATAAGCACCATTTGTGTATGCTTCTTTGATAACATAGGGACCATCCCACTTTGGTGTGAACTTATTTCGATTCGATGGGTTATAATGATGGGTCTTCTCACCGTAGAAGAACCCAATCACCAACTTGAAAGGAGCGCGATCGCACTTTCTTGTTGAATGCTTTAGCAAGACGAGCTTGATAACATTCGAGTCTTTGTTGTGCTTCTAACCTTTTCTCATCAAGAGCTTCCAACTCTTCGAGGCGTAAGCGTGCATTCTCTTCTTCAGTTAACCCTTCTTGTATGGCTATTCGCAGTGATGGGATTTGTTGCTCAAGAGGAACAATAGCTTCAACACCATACACCAATGCATAAGGAGTGGCTTGAGTAGGCGTCCTATAAGTGGTCCTGTATGCCCATAGTGCTTCTCTCATTCGTTCGTGCCAATCTCTCTTCGACTTGGCGACCACTTTCTTCAGCAAATTACATAAAGTTTTATTGAACGCTTCAGCAAGGCCATTTGCAGCAGCATTGTACATGGACGACTTTCTTTGCTTGAAGCCGAACTTCTCGCAAAGCTTATCTATCGCGGTGTTGCAAAAAGGCTTCCCATTATCAGTGATTATATATCTTGGAATCCCATAGCGATAAATGATGTTGATACGAATGAAGTCAACAACATTTTCCTTCTTGACTTCTTTGAGAGGTATCGCTTCAGCCCACTTAGAAAAGTAGTCAGTTGCTGCCAAGATGTACAAATGTCCACCAGAAGACTTTGTCATCGGTCCAACTACGTCTAAGCCCCAAGCATCAAATGGCCAAGAAGCAACAGTAGGATGTAATGACTCCGGTGGTTGGTGAATGAAATTCGCATGGAATTGTGAGAGCTTGACATCTTTGCGCATAATCCATGCGATCCCTCACCATTGTCGGCCAATAATAGCCCATTCTTTTGATCAGGAAGTGTAACCGGGCCTGGATCGATGAGCACCACAAATCCCCGAGTGAGCCTCTTCCATGGCTTGGATGGCTTCATCATCACCTAAGCATCGCAAAAAGACTCCATCGAATGAACGCCTATAAAGTGTGCCTTTGTAATAGATAAAGCGAGCTGCACGACGTTGGGCGTCAACCCTTTGTCGCGGATCATCGGGTAGCTTTTCATACTTCGGATAATCCACAAATATTTGGCGCCAATCTTCTTTATCAACTTCGAATACCTCAACAACATGGTTTTCTTCTTCATCATCGCATCCTCTTCCTCAAAAATTGGAGGCACCACCCAACTTTGGCATATCGGCACACAAGCTTCAACTTCAGGCATGGAGATTGTGGAAGCAAGCTTTGCTAAAGCGTCGCTTGTCTATTATCCTTTCTAGGGATATGTTCAATTGTCACGTCTCCAAGCCATCCAATAAGTCTCTTAGCGTAATTAACGTATGGGAGTAGCTCGGGCTTCTTCACTTCATATATTCCAAGCAATTGATTAACTACCAATTTGGAATCTCCGTACACATCCAACCGTAATTGCTTTATATCAATGACCATTTCCAATCCGGGATGAGAGCTTGATACTCGGCGACATTGTTTGAGCAATTTTGAGTTAGGGTGAAGGAGTAGGGCAACACTTCCCCTTCCGATGTAACAAATATGACTCCAAAGACCAACTCCTTCTCTATGTGAGGCTCCATCAAAGTACATTTTCCAAGGGGAGTAATCTCGACTACAAGCACATCTTCATCGGGTAACTCATCGACAACTCCCACTCCGCAGGATGGGATGATCACCAAGAAATCCGCCAAAACTTGCCCTTTTACGGCCTTTTGAGGAACATATATGATCTCGAATTGTTTAAATCAAGATACCACCTTGCAAGTGTCGTCAAAGAAAGAATCGGCCTCGTCATGACATACTTTAGTGGGTTTGCTTTTGAAACAAGACGAACAGTGTGAGCTTGAAAATAATGCTTCAACTTTTGGATTGCGAAGATTAATGCCAAGCATATCTTTTCAATTGGCGAATAGTTCAGCTCATTTGGCGTCATCATCCTACTCAAGTAGTATAGAGCACTTTCTTTTCCATTATCGTTCTCTTGTGCTAGTAAAGTCCCCACGTAACGTTCTTGAGCAGCGACATAAAGAATCAATGGGCGCCCAGGCACTGGCGCAATCAACACAGGGGGTTTCATCAAGTATGCTTTTATACTTTTGAAAGCATTTCGGCAAGATTTGTCCCATTCAAATGGAACACCTTTCTTCATGAGCTACCATTGAATGGCCTGGCACCGACCGACTAGATTTGAAATGAACCTTCAAGATAAGCCAATTTTCCTTGTAAACTTTTGAGTTCGTGAATATCGCGAGGTTCGGGCATCTTTACTATCGCATCAATCTTTGCTTGCTCAATCTCGATACCTCTATGACGAACTATAAACCCAAGAAATTTTCAGAGCGGACACCGAATGCACACTTGAGTGGGTTCATCTTAAGTTGATATCTCCTTAGCCGTTCAAAAACTTTTCTCAAATCAAGGAGGTGATCTTCTCGCTTCTTAGATTTCACGACCACATCATCGACATAGCACTCAATGTTTTTGTGAAGCATATCATCGAAGATTTTTCGCATGGCTCTTTGATATGTAGCCCCTGCATTCTTCAAACCGAATGGCATCACTTTGTAGCAAAGATACACCTTTTGGGGTACGAAAGGTCATCAACTCTTCATCTTCCGGAGCCATACGTATTTGATTGTATCCGGATGATCCATCCATGAAAGATAGTGCTTCATGGCCCGTAGTGGCGTCAATCATGAGTTGATTATGGGCGGTGGAAAATCGTCTTTGGGACACGCTTCATTTAGATCTCTAAAGTCAACACAAACTCGATTTGACCATTCTTTTTCCTTACAGGACAATGCTCGAGATCCATGTAGGTACTTGACTTCTCGAATAAACCGGCCGATGAGTTTGTTTACTTGACCGATTAATGGAACCAAGTCGGCCGAAAACGTCGCCGAGCTTGCTTAATTGGGCGAATCCCTTTCTTAACGGATAAATGATGTCGCTACTTTTGGATCTAATCCGGCATCTCTTTGTAGGACCAAGCGAATACATCATCGCATTACTCGGAGCGATTCGACATACGAATTTTCTTCATCAATTGTCAATAATGCAATCGATGTAGATTGGTCGTGGATTATCAATATCGCCCAAATTGATTTCTTTAAGTTCGTCAACTGTGGCTTTGATCCCTTCTTCAAGTTCGGGAGGAGCATCTTCGGCATCTTCTTCCCCTTCTTCGCTCAATGTAATGTGGTATGTTGATGCCACACTTTCTTTATCATCTTCATTGTCTTGAGGCTGTGTGAAAACAACAGTTTGAAATTTGGCTTTCAAGACTTCTTCGCACGATATAAGCAAAGTAGTTTGTCGCTTCATGCGAGATGGAATCACACTTCGAAGCTCTTGAGTAGCTTGTGACTTTCTGGCTCTTTTCCATTGCTTTGATGTTTTAGAGATGCCCAACCTTTGATGGATGGTTCCTTTTTCTTCAAGTTTTGAACAGGGCCAAGTCTATCAAAGCGATATTAAATCGCACCTTCTTTCCATTTTTGTCAAAGGCATCCTCCGTCGATGAAAGTTCTCCTTCAGACATATAATTGACGTTGGCTCTTCTAATGGCTATTCGAATGGGAGTTGGTGCCACAAATCCAAGACCGGTTCGAATATGTCCACTTTCTTTCGACATCTTTTGGGTATCCTTAGCTTGAGAAGGAGCCTACCCGAGTGGAACTTTCTTGCGGGTCATACCCGGCTTTAACGAGAAGATTGTAAGCTTTTGGATCAAAGCATTTAGCATCTCGGAGTTCTTCTCCATGTTCAGTCTTGGGTCCTTCAGTTGGGCGGACAAACTTATCGAGTGGCTGGAGAGATGGTTTCTTGGCATCAAGTTTTGTTAAAGGGAACACCAATTCCTCCAAAGATCCATTGTCATCATGACTTGTAGAAGCACTCTTGACTTTGATCTCTTTGACTTCATCATCTTGATGTTTCGGTGGATTTTCATTAGCCTTGATTGACTTAACATCTTCAAAGTAGTACTTGGCATCGGCAAAATGTGATTCGCCGGTGAAAGGCTTGTCATCTCCAAGAACCTTTCTCACCACACCATCTTTACAATACTTGAAACATTGATGCCAAGTAGAAGGAACAACCCCATTATCATGTAGCCACGGACGCCCCGGAAGCATATTGTAAGAAGTTTTAGCATCTCTATGACGTGAAGCTTGATCTTTGTTGAGGCCATGTCACCAATCAATAACTTCAATCTTATAATGCCGAGAGCCCTTTGCCCCCTTGGTTTGAAGCCTTGGATCATCAAACGACTATTTGCGAGTTCATCCATGGGGATCTCCAACTCTTTTAGCGATTTAACGATAAGATATTTTTACCGAGCCTCCATCAATCAAAATTCTATTCACCTTTCGCTCACGAGTATAGCGTCAAAAATAACGGTCTGTTGTGAGGCTTGGAACCAAGAAGTAGGTCCTCATCATCGGTGAAGGTAATCATCGACACACAATCTTCAACAATAGTGTTAACCTCTTTGTCGAACAAACATGATTCACTAGATGAAACATGTTGCTCACTCGTCACATTGCATGTAATATTTCCATCATTATGTATGTTCTCCATCGCAACATCTATGGATCCAAATGTGATGGTAACAAGATTCTTTGGTTGCAACATCTTCTTCAAGTGATATCTTTCTTGGCGAGACAATCGCATGACTTTATCTTTGAAAACGAAGCAATCATGAATTGGATGGCCTACCAAACGATGATACTTGCGATGCCGGGTCATCGACTCGCCTTGACTTCTTCGGGACGCTTCATTTCTGGCAACTCAATGAGGTTTGCCTTGATCGAGATCATCAAATATCCGGAGACATCGAGTCGAGGAATGGATATTGCTTTGCTTGCATCTCCTTGAGTCAACTTTCTTTGCTCTCTCTCTTGAGGAATGTCTTTCTTTTCATTAGCCTTCGATTACATTGCCCTTAAATTTGATAGGTGTTGTGCTAAGCGCCATGGATTCCTTGTTTGGAGCTTTAGAAGAAAACTTGCCCCCTTTCTTGGCTTCATATCGTTCTTTGGATCTTTGAGACTCTTGGATGGGTGGCCCTTCAACTCCACTTGCGGCCATGCTTAACTCCATATCATGGGCCCGAGTAGCCAACTCTTCAAATGTCTTTGGTTGGATTCCTTGAAGAATATATCGAAGGCCCCAATGCATTCCCTGGATGCACATCTCAATAGCCGAAGCCTCTGACAATCTGTCTTTACAATTAAGGCTTAAGTTCCTCCACCGATTAATGTAGTCGATGACAGGTTCCTCCTTCCACTGACGTGTATTTGTAAGCTCGATCATGCTAACCGTTCGTCTGGTGCTATAAAATCGGTTGAGAAATTCATGCTCTAATCGCTCCCAATCAATTGAGTTTGATTCCAAATCAATATACGGTCGAATGCATTGCCCTTCAAAGATCGGACAAATCGCTTTACTAGGCGATCTCCATAGGTTCCAGCGTCATTGCACGTTTCTACAAAATGAGTCACATGCTGCTTTGGGTTACCCTTGCCGTCAAATTGTTGGAACTTTGGAGGTTGGTAACCAACAGGCATCTTCAAGTTATCAATTCGTTGTGTGTATGGCTTAGCATAGCTCAAGGATGATTTGGCACTTCCATCGAATTTGTCTTTGATTGTCCCCATGATGAAATCCTTCAGCTGATCAACAGGGATCAAGCCATCGGTTGAAACTTGCAATTCTTTGGATTGATTTTCCTTTTCAAAGAGATTGCTCTTTCATAGATGTCTCTGCCTCATCTTGTATTTCAACTTGCTTTCCCATCGCACGACTCGTATCAACATTGTCTACTTTGTTTATCAACTTTGCAATTTGCGTAGTCTTGCTCCTTGACATGATGGGTGAGTCCTCAATGGCCCTCGTCAAACTTGCGATTTGCTCCTCTAACGTCGTGACATTTGTCACCATAGCAGCGCCATGTTTGAGGTGAATGAGTAACTTGACGCCGAGCGAGGGGTCGATGAAGCTGACTCATCGTTGAGATCTTGATAAATCTACATTTGTATTTTCGAGAAGTGGCGAATCCTTCTCAACTATTTCGTGCGGGGGGTTCATATCACATGACGCATTAACTTCTTGGACATGCTCCTCGTCATGACACCAATGCTTTTGTTGATGGATTTTGATGAGTTTGGTGTAGTAGCTTTGACTATCGTCACTTTGCAATTGGCCGTGATACTTGGAGAACTTGGTGAAGAGAAGAGATGAGAGGTAGAAAGCGGCCCCATTTAGGCGTGCCAAAAATTTGTAACACAAATTTTTATTGTCTGCAATTAACAAACAAGAAAAAAACGTACAAATTAAATATATATAAATCAAAATGAAAAATATATAGTTACAATTTCCATTTCTCCTCCGATTTTTTCTTCAAGAACAAAATATCCAGGAATTTGAGAAATTGAGTCGATTCTTGATTTAATCTTCTCCAAACATAAACTTGAACTTCAATATCGTTAATTCGAGGGCTTGAAAGCTTGATCTCGAATCAAACGTGATATATTTGATGATATTTGATTTGAATATATGAACTTCTTGGTGAAATAGACCTTTTGATCTCCCACCAAGATGGTTTGGACTTCAATAACGTCAACTCGAGGGCTTGGAAGCTTATTCTCGAATCAAACGCCGTGATTTGGTGGACTCCACGAAGAACGCCTTGAATTTCGCCTTTGAACACCGTGGACTTCTTTGGATTTGGACTTGACTTGAGAGAATTCGCTCTTGCTTAGACTTCTTCTCTAGGATTCTTTTTTATGTCTTTGAATTATGAAGAGGACCCTATTTATAGTTGTGGAATAGGAGTTCTTGCCATAATTACTTGATTGAAGGACGCGATTTGATTGGTCCTTGATGATTTGATTCAATTTGTTGCCATATCAGGAAGATGCTATTTTAGTTACCAAAATGATGGTATTCTCTTCCATAATTGAGATATTATCTTGATCCCCAAGATATTGATATTTGACATGTGGCGATATTTGATTGGCCAATAAATTATATATTAAAAAATATCAAAATTAACTATTTATTTTTAGGAATTAAATTTGAATAAATTCCCAAAATACAAATAGAAGATATAAATTGATATTTAATATATTATTTTCCACGTGTCGTCATTTAATTGGACATAAATTTTAATTTGTCTACAAATGCCCTCGAGACTTGTTCACGGACGGCATGTCATGGAGTGAATAAGTCGCGACATATACTCCCGGACTTCAAATAATTGGACTTTTAGCTCACGTATGCATTCTCTCGAAATTTTCAATTTTAACACCCATATTAAAATAGACCATTGTAATAAAGCCCAAATCTAATTCGACCCACTTCGAGAATGCAATTATCTCTGCAACAATGATTCCAACTTTTCTTTTTCTCAAGAGCACCAAATTCAACAAGACTTTCACTCCTTTCCTTTTATTTGATGAGGCCCACATGAATTCTTTATGGGAGGAAAGCTTTGAAATTTGGCTTGTCTTTTTCAAGATGGAAACAAATTCTTATGCAGATTCACCAAACTTTGGCAAGTTTCATTCCATCCTTTTGATATGTATGTGTACGCATATCTATAATTTAAGGGAAATTTCAGCGGGCCCCACATACTTTAAGAAACAAATTAATGTTTTTTACTTTTTTAATAACTCCTAGGCCTGTGTAAGAAGATGGCAAAGCCTACAAATTCAATTAGAAACCCACCTCCTGTTGCTCAAATTACAGAATTCGGCAAGTATCACTTAAACAAAAATTTTGCGTGATTTTCTTTCCATTCTTAAGTTCACAAGGACAACAACAAGTTAGCAATAACAAAAGATTTAAAATCCTTTGATAATTTTCTTGGCCGCTGCAAGAGGAAAATTACCATAATCATACCAGAGAATCTTTCCATCTTCTGTTTCTTTGGCTCCAAGTTGACAGAGAATTGAAATTTTCTATTTCGAACACCAATTCTTCTCTATAAAAGGAAGAGCCTATGGACTAATTTTTTTTTCTTCATCACACGGCAAAGCAAATTTCAGAAATTGCCTCTTTTCTCTTCTGCAATTTGTGAGGCGAATGGAATTGGTCTCTTTTGCTCTTTTTCACAGTTTTTTTTTGTGTGTTCTTTGGTTTCTTCATGATTGATCATTGAATTTGAGAATTAAGGTGGTGAAAATATAATTCTCATCTCCAACATATAGGCTTGGTGGCTGGTGCACGCCAACTGCTCGTGAAAATGCAACATCTATCTTTTGCTTTTTTTTTTTTTTTTTTGACTTCATTTTTTTTTCATAATTTTTTTTTTCTTCTTTTTTTTTTTTACTTTTTTTCTTCTTTTTTTTTTACACAACTACTCCTGACAACAAAGCTCAATTGAATACAAACTCATGACTGAACTTAGAACAAATCTAAGTTGCCTACGTATTGAAATAAGGGGATCAAGTCATAACGTAGTTCAAAGAAAATTTATTTTTGATGGGGGGCGTACACGATTTATACTCATGCGGGCGGGGAGTATCCATTTCTTAACCACCTTGGACTAGGTGGGGTATTTAATGTTTAACCACATAAAATGCCTATAGTGGAGTAAATTAACACTTTAACCACATGTATTTACCTTTGGTGGGGTATTTAACTTTTAACCACGTAAAATACCTTTAGTGGGGTAAATCAACAGTTTAACCACATGTATTTACCTTTGGTGGGAAAGTTAGCGGTTTAACCACATACATTGCCTTTGGTGGTTACTAGTTCACATTTTATACTCATGCGGGTCGGGAGTAACATGCGATTTAGGCTCGTGCGCCAATGAGCTTTTTTTTTTTTGATTTTTTTTTTTTTTTTTTTTTTTTTTCTTTTTTTTTTTGACTTCAAGGGTAATATCGTTTTAAGAATTTCCCATTTATCGGGCCAATTCTTAATCCATCCTCAGCAACCAATTTATAAGCACCATTTGTGTATGCTTCTTTGATAACATAGGGACCATCCCACTTTGGTGTGAACTTATTTCCAGTTCGATGGGTTATAATGATGGGTCTTCTCACCGCAAGAACCCAATCACCAACTTGAAAGGAGCGCGATTGCACTTTCTTGTTGAATGCCTTAGCAAGACGAGCTTGATAACATTCGAGTCTTTGTTGTCTTCTAACCTTTTCTCATCAAGAGCTTCCAACTCTTCGAGGCGTAGCGTGCATTCTCTTCTTGATTAACCCTTCTTGTATGGCTATTCGCGTGATGATGGGATTTGTTGCTCAAGAGGAACAATAGCTTCAACACCATACACCAATGCATAAGGAGTGGCTTGAGTAGGCGTCTATATGTGGTCTGTATGCCCATAGTGCTTCTCTCATTCGTTCGTGCCAATCTCTCTTCGACTTGGCGACCACTTTCTACAACAAATTACCTAAAGTTTTATCAACGGCAGCAATGAAGGCCATTTGCGCAAAGATTGTACATGGGCGACTTTCTTTGCTTGAAGCGAACTTCTCGCAAAGCTTATCTATCGCGGTGTTGCAAAAAGGCTTCCCATTATCGGTGATTATATATCTTGGAATCCCATAGCGATAAATGATGTTGATACGAATGAAGTCGGCAACATTTTCCTTCTTGACTTCTTTGAGAGGTATCGCTTCACTTAGAAAAGTAGTCGATTCTTTTCGCCAAGATGTACAAATGTCCACGAGAAGACTTTGTCATCGGTCCAACTACGTCTAAGCCCCAAGCATCAAATGGCCAAGAAGCAACAGTAGGATGTAACGGCTCCGGTGGTTGGTGAATGAAATTCGCATGGAATTGACAGGCTTGGCATCTTTGCGCATAATCCATGCGATCCCTCACCATTGTCGGCCAATAATAGCCCATTCTTTTGATCCGAAAGTGTAACCGGGCCTGGATGATGAGCACCACAAATCCCCGAGTGAGCCTCTTCCATGGCTTGGATGGCTTCATCGTCACCTAAGCATCGCAAAAAGACTCCATCGAATGAACGTCTATAAAGTGTGCCTTTGTAATAGATAAAGCGGCCGCACGACGTCGGACGTCAACCCTTTGTCGCGGATCATCGGGTAGCTTTTCATACTTCGGATAATCCACAAATATTTGGCGCCAATCTTCTTTATCAACTTCGAATACCTCAACAACATGGTTTCTTCTTCATCATCGCATGATCCTCTTCCTCAAAAATTGGAGGTACCACCCAACTTTGGCATATCGGCACACAAGCTTCAACCAGGCATGGAGATTGTAGAAGCAAGCTTTGCTAAAGCGTCCGCTTGTCTATTATCCTTTCTAGGGATATGTTCAATTGTCACGTCTCCAAGCCATCCAATAAGTCTCTTAAGCGTAATTAACGTATGGGAGTAGCTCGGGCTTCTTCACTTCATATATTCCAAGCAATTGATTAACTACCAATTTGGAATCTCGTACACATCCAACCGTAATTGCTTTATATCAATGCCATTTCAATCCGAGGATGAGAGCTTGATACTCGGCGACATTGTTTGAGCAATTTTGAGTTAGGGTGAAGGAGTAGGGCAACACTTCCCCTTCCGATGTAACAAATATGACTCAAAGACCAACTCCTTCTCTATGTGAGGCTCCATCAAAGTACATTCATCGGGTAACTCATCGACAACTCCCACTCAAAGCAGGATGGGATGATCAACCAAGAAATCCGCCAAAACTTTCCCTTTACGGCCTTTTGAGGAACATATATGATCTCGAATTGTTGCAATCAAGATACCACCTTGCAAGTCCGTCAGAAAGAACCGGCCTCGTCATGACATACTTTAGTGGGTTTGCTTTTGAAACAAGACGAACAGTGTGAGCTTGAAAATAATGCTTCAACTTTTGGATTGCGAAGATTAATGCCAAGCATATCTTTTCAATTGGCGAATAGTTCAGCTCATTTGGCGTCATCATCCTACTCAAGTAGTATAGAGCACTTTCTTTTCCATTATCGTTCTCTTGTGCTAGTAAAGCCCCCCCGTAACGTTCTTGAGCAGCGACATAAAGAATCAATGGGCGCCTGTGCATCGCGCAATCAACACAGGGGTTTCATCAAGTATGCTTTTATACTTTTGAAAGCATTTCGGCAAGATTTGTCCCATTCAAATGGAACACCTTTTTCATGAGATTTGAATGGCTGGCACCGACCGGCTAGATTTGAAATGAACCTTCGAAGATAAGCCAATTTTCCTTGTAAACTTTTGAGTTCGTGAATATCGCGAGGTTCGGGCATCCTTACTATCGCATCAATCTTTGCTTGCTCAATCTCGATACCTCTATGACGAACTATAAACCCAAGAAATTTTCAGAGCGGACACCGAATGCACACTTCAGTGGGTTCATCTTAAGTTGATATCTCCTTAGCCGTTCAAAAACTTTTCTCAAATCAAGGAGGTGATCTTCTCGCTTCTTAGATTTCACGACCACATCATCGACATAGCACTCAATGTTTTTGTGAAGCATATCATCGAAGATTTTCGCATGGCTCTTTGATATGTAGCCCTGCATTCTTCAAATGAATGGCATCACTTTGTAGCAGTATATACCTTTTGGGGTACGAAAGGCTGTCAACTCTTCATCTTCTGGAGCCATACGTATTTGATTGTATCCAGACGATCCATCCATGAAAGATAGTGCTTCATGGCCCGTAGTGGCGTCAATCATGAGTTCAGTTATGGGCAGTGGAAAATCGTCTTTGGGACACGCTTCATTTAGATCTCTAAAGTCAACACAAACTCTGATTTGACCATTCTTTTTCCTTACAGGGACAATGCTCGAGATCCATGTAGGGTACTTGACTTCTCGAATAAACCCGGCCGATGAGTTTGTTTACTTCAGCTTCGATTAATGGAACCAAGTCAGGCCGAAAACGTCGCTGAGCTTGCTTAATCGGACGAATCCCTTTCTTAACGGATAAATGATGTACTGCTACTTTTGGATCTAATCCAGGCATCTCTTTGTAGGACCAAGCGAATACATCATCGTACTCCTGGAGCAGTTCGACATACGAATTTTCTTCATCAATTGTCAACAATGCACTGATGTAGATTGGTCGTGGATTATCAATATCGCCCAAATTGATTTCTTTAAGTTCGTCAACTGTGGCTTTGATCCCTTCTTCAAGTTCGGGAGGAGCATCTTCGGCATCTTCTTCTTCCCCTTCTTCGCTCAATGTAATGTGGTATGTTGATGCCACACTTTCTTTATCATCTTCATTGTCTTGAGGCTGTGTGAAAACAACAGTTTGAAATTTGGCTTTCAAGACTTCTTCGCACGATATAAGCAAAGTAGTTTGTCGCTTCATGCGAGATGGAATCACACTTCGAAGCTCTTGAGTAGCTTGTGACTTTCTGGCTCTTTTCCATTGCTTTGATGTTTTAGAGATGCCCAACCTTTGATGGATGTTTCCTTTTTCTTCAAGTTTTGAACGGGGCCAAGTCTATCAAAGATCGATATTAAATCGCACCTTCTTTCCATTTTTGTCAAAGGCATCCTCCGTCGATGAAAGTTCTCCTTCGACATATAATTGACGTTAGCTCTTCTAATGGCTATTCAAATGGGAGTTGGTGCCATAAATCCAAGATAGGTTCGAATATGTCCACTTTCTTTTCGACATCTTTTGGGTATCCTTAGCTTGAGAAGCGAGCCTACCCAAGGTGGAACTTTCTTGCGGGTCATACCCGGCTTTAACGAGAAGATTGTAAGCTTTTGGATCAAAGCATTTAGCATCTCGGAGTTCTTCTCCATGTTCGATCTTGGGTCCTTGATTGGGCGGACAAACTTATCAGTGGTGGAGAGATGGTTTCTTGGCATCAAGTTTTGTTAAAGGAACACCAATTCCTCCAAAGATCCATTGTCATCACGACTTGTAGAAGCACTCTTGACTTTGATCTCTTTGACTTCATCATCTTGATGTTTCGGTGGATTTTCATTAGCCTTGATTGACTTAACATCTTCAAAGTAGTACTTGGCATCGGCAAAATGTGATTCTGCTTCGGTGAAAGGCTTGTCATCTCCAAGAACCTTTCTCACCACACCATCTTTACAATACTTGAAACATTGATGCCAAGTTGAAGGAACAACCCTATTATCATGTTGCCACGGACGTCGAAGCATATTGTAAGAAGTTTTAGCATCTATGACGTGAAACAGTGCTGTTGAGGCCATGTCACCCATCAATAACTTCAATCTTATAATGCCGAGAGCCCTTTGCCCCCCTTGGTTGAAGCCTTGGATCATCAAACGACTATTTGCGAGTTCATCCATGGGGATCTCCAACTCTTTTAGCGTACGCAACGATAAGATATTTACCGCTGAGCCTCCATCAATCAAAATTCTATTCACCTTTCGCTCACGAGTATAGCCAGTCACAAATAACGGTCTGTTGTGAGGCTTGGAACCAAGAAGTAGGTCCTCATCAGTGAAGGTAATCATCGACACACAATCTTCAACAATAGTGTTAACCTCTTTGTCGAACAAACATGATTCACTAGATGAAACATGTTGCTCACTCGTCACATTGCATGTAATATTTCCATCATTATGTATGTTCTCCATCGCAACATCTATGGATCCAAATGTGATGGTAACAAGATTCTTTGGTTGCAACATCTTCTTCAAGTGATATCTTTCTTCGAGACAAGCGCAATACTTTATCTTTGAAAACGAAGCAATCATGAATTGGATGGCCTACCAAACGATGATACTTGCAAAGTTGCCGGGTCATCGACTCGCCCAGCCTTCTTCGGGACGCTTCATTTCTGGCAACTCAATGAGGTTTGCCTTGATCAGATCATCAAATATCCCAGAGACATCAGAGTCGAGGAATGGATATTGCTTTGCTTGCATCTCCTTCAGAGTCAACTTTCTTTGCTCTCTCTCTTGAGGAATGTCTTTCTTTTCATTAGCCTTCGCAGCTATTACATTGCCCTTAAACTTGATAGGTGTTGTGCTAATCGCCATGGATTCCTTGTTTGGAGCTTTAGAAGAAAACTTGCCCCCTTTCTTGGCTTCATATCGTTCTTTGGATCTTTGGGACTCTTGGATGGGTGGCCCTTCAACTCCACTTGCGGCCATGCTTAACTCCATATCATGGGCCCGAGTAGCCAACTCTTCAAATGTCTTTGGTTGGATTCCCTGAAGAATATATCGAAGGCCCCAATGCATTCCCTGGATGCACATCTCAATAGCCAAGCCTCGACAACTGTCTTTACAATTAAGGCTTAAGTTCCTCCACCGATTAATGTAGTCGATGACAGCTCCTCCTTCCACCGACGCGTGTATTTGTAAGCTCGATCATGCTAACCGTTAAATGCCTGGTGCAATAAAATCGGTTGAGAAATTCATGTCAGAATCGCTTCCCAATCACATTGAGTTTGATTCCAAATCAATATACCGATCGAATGCATTGCCCTTCAAAGATCGGACAAATCGCTGCTTTACTAGGCGATCTCCATAGGTTCAGCGTCATTGCACGTTTCTACAAAATGAGCTACATGTCGCTTTGGGTTACCCTTGCCGTCAAATTGTTGGAACTTTGGAGGTTGGTAACCGTGCAGCATCTTCAAGTTATCAATTCGTTGTGTGTATGGCTTAGCATAGCTCAAGGATGATTTGGCACTTCCATCGAATTTGTCTTTGATTGTCCCCATGATGAAATCCTTCAGCTGATCAACAGGGATCAAGCCATCGGTTGAAACTTGCAATTCTTTGGATACAGATTTTCCTTTTTCAGCAGATTGCTCTTTCATAGATGTCTCTGCCTCATCTTGTGTTTCAACTTGCTTTCCCATCGCACGACTCGTATCAACATTGTCTACTTTGTTCATCAACTTTGCAATTTGCGAGTCTTGCTCCTTGACATGATGGGTGAGTCCCTCAATGGCCCTCGTCAAACTTGCGATTTGCTCCTCTAACGTCGTGACATTTGTCACCATAGCAGGCGCCATGTTTGAGGTGAATGAGTAACTTGACGCCGAGCGAGGGGTCGATGAAGCAGACTCGTCGTTCAGATCTTGATCGTCTACATTTGTATTTTCGAGAAGTGGCGAATCCTTCTCAACTATTTCGTGCAGGGGGTTCATATCACATGACGCAGTTAACTTCTTGGACATGCTCCTCGTCATGACACCAATGCTTTCGCTGATGGATTTTGATGGATTTTGATGTAGCAGCTTTGACTATCGTCACTTTGCAATTGGCCATGATACTTGGAGAACTTGGTGAAGAGAAGAGATGAGAGGTAGAAACTGTCCCACTGGGCGTGCCAAAAATTTGTAACACAAATTTTTATTGTCTGCAATTAACAAACAAGAAAAAGCGTACAAATTAAATATATATAAATCAAAATGAAAATATATAGGTTACAATTTCCATTTCTCCTCTGATTCTTTTCTTCAAGAACAAAATATCCGGAATTTGAGAAATTGGAGTCGATTCTTCAGTTTAATCTTCTCCAAACATAAACTTGAACTTCAATATCGTTAATTCGAGGGCTTGAAAGCTTGATCTCGAATCAAACGTGATATATTTGATGATATTTGATTTGAATATATGAACTTCTTGGTGAAATAGACCTTTTGATCTCCCGCCAAGATGGTTTGGACTTCAATAACGTCAACTCGAGGGCTTGGAAGCTTATTCTCGAATCAAACGCCGTGATTTGGTGGACTCCGCGAAGAACGCCTTGAATTTCGCCTTTGAACACCGTGGACTTCTTTGGATTTGGACTTCTTGACTTGAGAGAATTCGCCTCTTGCTTAGACTTCTTCTCTAGGATTTTTTTTTGTGTCTTTGAATTATGAAGAGGACCCCTATTTATAGTTGTGGAATAGGAGTTCTTGCCATAATTACTTGATTGAAGGACGCGATTTGATTGATCCTTGATGATTTGATTCAATTTGTTGCCATGTCCAGGAAGATGCTATTTTAGTTACCAAAATGATGGTATTCTCTTCCATAATTGACGAGATATTATCTTGATTCCCAAGATATTGATATTTGACATGTGGCGATATTTGATTGGCAATAAATTATATATTAAAAAATATCAAAATTAACTATTTATTTTTTAGGAATTAAATTTGAATAAATTCCCAAAATACAAATAGAAGATATAAATTGATATTTAATATATTATTTTCCACGTGTCGTCATTTAATTGGACATAAATTTTAATTGTCTACACTCTTTCTTTTTTTTTTCTCTTTAAAAGTCCGAATATTTCTTCAAATTTTTGAGCAGACAAAAATGGGCTTTAGATGAATGGCAAAAAGGTTTTTCTTCCAATCACACATTACTTATATTCTATTGGATGTCCTTGAAGGGATGCATCTCTTAGGATTTGAATTTGATTAACCCATAATCCATCCAAACTCGAAATAGGGGACACATAATTGCGAGGCCAAAAACTGGATTCTTGGTTCAATTCTTCGGATAATCGATTGTCGGAATCATCAACATCATTTTAAATCAATCACTTGAAAAAAAGATATTGAAAGATGAGTATGGTAAGGCACATAATAATCCAAATAATGCTTCTTTTTCTTATTTTTTGATTCTTTCTTTCTTTAAGTTTTTCGCATTCTTTCCGAGATTTAATCGGCTAGAGGAGGAAATTCAATGAATCATCTTGCAAAACAGGTTGAATTATTTAGTATTTTTAATATGTTCTAGGGTTTTCCTCACTCCATCTAAATTTGGCTTTCATATCCGAAAATGCCTCTTTTTCTAATTTCTTGATTCTTTGATTCTTTATTTTCTTATTCCTTGTTTTTCTAAGATTTTGTCTTGCTAATTAAGGCATAAGGAATTCAGAGGTATGCATTTGATATGTTACTTGGGGTTGACAATGGGGTGAGTTTAGATCCGCTTTGTATTTGACTAGATGAATCAAAATGATTGACTTTTTATTATAAACTTTGTTGTAACTGACAAAATAATATTTGTTGGAAAGTCATGTCTTGTGTGCTATTCTAATGCGGGAATAGTTTTTTGATTGCTAAATATGTTTCGATTGATAATTCATTTATCGACTTGGAACTTTTGATTCACTAAACTCGTTATAATTTATTATTTAATTTCAACTTTCTATCAAGGCAAAATCCAAAGTCCAAACCAGAAAAATCGATTGGTGGAAACACAAGAAGTTGCGATTATTTGTTGAAAGACTTATCTTTTTTTTTTTTTTGAGAAATTATCTTTGATATCGTTTAATCGTGCGAGTTTTTTCTCAATGGCCAAGACATAATTTCTGGTTTTTTTGGTATCGATTATATTGTTTGTGAATTTCTTCGCACCATGTTATTTAGATTAAGGAAAACAAAATTTTAGGAAGAAAAATACATATGAAATGGAATTCTAGATGTGACACCCTTCTTGTTGTGGTTGTTTGTCCTTTTGGACTAGAATAATTATTTCTCTCGTATTAAGTTGGTCATTACAAAACCTTTTTGTTAGTCTAATTTGCTACGATAATCTAGAGGGTGAGTGAATAGATTATACCGATTTAGCCCTCTTTTTTGAATGTAGAAGCAATAGTAAGAATAGAAGTACGGGAAAATAAATAACACATGTTGATTTAAAGAGGTTCAACCAACCTACGGCCTAATCCTCTACCACTCCTGTATGTAAAGTGGATTTCAAAAAAGAAAAAGAAATTTCATTAATAGCACCAAACTATTACAACTTCATCTTGAAGAGCATCACACTCTTCTTACAACACCACCAAGAAGATTACCATAATCTTCTTACACCTATGAAGAGCACCACACTCTTCAACACCTAAAATCACCCAAACGTGCTCTTAATTACCACAAGAACACTAACAAGGATATCTTGTTTTGGATGATGGAAACAAATTCAAGATTACAACTCGATATGAAGTTTACAACTTTGAAGTGTAAGTGTAATCAAGAATAAATCCTAGTACTCAAGATGTGCAAGTGAAATACTTAAGCTAAATACAACAATATATGAAAATGAAGAACAAGAGTTTTGCTTGTGATTGTATTGCTTGTGTTGTTGTATCTTGTTGCTTCAATCCTTCATCTATTTATAGGAGAGGTCTTGAATTTGATTTTCAAAGATAGGCTCCTCCTTGGAGATTGAAATCTACAAGAAAATGCAAATCAAATCAAGATTATAGTGTTAGAAATCAATCCCTTAAAATCATGAAAAGTTGTTTGTTGCTCAACGGATAGTTTCTTGACAAAACATTTGGTCGACATTGAGTTGAATGTAAATGAGAAATTCGAATTGTTCATGAAAAAATACCTTGTTGGACGGTCGAAGGGAGGTTGGACCGATCAACCCCTGCTCGATCGATCCAACACCTTGAAAAATCATTACGGAAAAATTTTGCAAAACGAATAATCCCAAGCAATTTGCCGTGGTCGACGGTCGACCTTTCATACGCCCCGTTTATGTTTTGGAAATCAAAATTTCAGGCACGGGTTGCCCTCTAAGGCGATCGCTTGAACACGAAACATAAGTGTTTTGGAGTATTTGGACAACACAGGACATTATTTTGGTGAGTGTCAAAATTATCAAAATTACGATAATACATTTATCTAACAAACTTCTCCTTTTTGATGATTACAAACCAAAATAATTTTAAGAGGTCGATTTTGAAAACAAAACACGTTTTCCGGTCTAAAACAACTATCCATTTTGAGAGACACTTTTCATGCGTAAGAATCTTAAGGATGGGAGTAAAGATTTTCAAAATATTTTATAAAAGCTCCCCTATCAACATGCACAACAAGAGTAATTAAAGAAGCAAACATTTAAAAAAGTTACAAGCTCAACTTTTACATTTTGAGCTTAGATATCCGAGTTTAGAAGCTCCCTCTGTCAAAAAGAAATCATTAGTCATGAGTAAAAGTCCATAATCCATCCATTGTATTAAGTTATATCCTCATGTTTTGGCTTTTTCATCCGTAGGTTATAGGTTTTTTCGCTTCTTTGAGCGTATGAGCTTATTTCATGTTTCTCCCTCTTCGAATCATAAAAAGAATGTTAGCACGATAAAAAAATCATATAATCATATCAAAGTGCGCAAGTTAACCGATTTATGGAGCTTTTGAACATAAAGCTTAAAATTCCAAATAAAAAGGGAAAAGCCGATAAGATGATTTGTGAAAGTTCATTTGAGTGACAAAACATGATCTCTAGAAACTTATAAGACTATTTAAATCGAGAGAATCATGTAAGGGTGAAATTTTCATAAAAATATTTTGTCGAACATTTGGCGTGTGTAGAATAAAAACGAAGATGTATATAATGCTTGCAAATGTAATCAAGCCCAAAATTTCATCACCAACCGCAATGCTATAAATATCATTCATCAAAAATCATCATACCCAACACAATTAAACAAGAATATCATCAAACTATCAAATTATAGGCACTTTCTCAAGGGTTCAACCCAATTGAGATTAAAAGGGAATTAATCTTACCAATCAATTGGTAAAGTCGGGCAATAATGATGTAATGCGAGTAATATAAGTCCAAAAATATAGAATTTACAAAAAAATCATTTTGGGTGAATTGTGTGTGAAATTTAAAAGGGGTTGAAAATGGACAAAAATGCGCGTGAAATGGTTAAGCCTCGGGGATGAGTGATATAACCCCAAACCGCCCTAAAGCCGATCGGTTGAGCGGTTGTTCAACCGGTCCAAGTGATGGTTGACTGGTCGACCCCCTCTCATCCGGTCCATGGAGCTCTCTGTTTGTGTTCTGTCCCATTTTTAGTTAAAAATCCGATTTTTCACCCCTAAATTTTAAAAAAGCATAAAATGTAAACATAGACCTTATTCGATATGCATTATACCTAAATAAACTCGAATTGAAGCAAAGGACTTGATGGTTAACAGTTTTGTAAAAATATCCATGAGTTGATATTGAGACGGAATCGAACACATCTCAATTTTTCGTTTGGAAACACAATCCCTTAGAAAATGATGATGAACCTTTAGTACGGTTATGATGAACCGAATTTTGAGCAATATTTATAGCGGACGTGTTATCACAAAAATAGGAACATTTTCAAAAGAACATTTGTAATTCGCTAAGGTTTGTTTCATCCAAAGCAATTGAGTACAACAAAAAATAGTGGAAATGTATTCGGTTTCCGCCGTTGATAAGGAAACACAATTTTGCTTTTTTGAAAATCAAGAAACGAGGCAATTGCCTAAAAATTGACATGATCCAAATCACTATATCTTTTAAGAGAAAAAATTTCGTTCTTTGGATAAAACAAGCCATATGAAACATTACCGTTCAAATATCAAAAATTATTTGGGATTGCTTTGAAAATAAGCACATAGGCATACGACATGAAGAATATCGGTCTACTTGCGGTTAAATAAAGTAAACTACCAATCGTACCTCGATATTTTGATTCATCAACCGACTTGTCTTTTTCATCCTTGTCGAGCTTGATATTGGTTGCGGAGGAGTAGTGACGGTTCTTCCTTCTTTAATTTCGAACTTCTTTAGAAGTTCTTTGGTATACGTTGATTGTGATATGTATGTACCTTCTTGACATTGCTTAATTTGGAGTCCAAGAAAGAAATTGAGCTCCCCATCATACTCATCTCAAACTCACCTTGCATCAACTTAGAAAATTTCTTGCAAAGAGAATCATTAGTAGCACCAAAAATAATATCATCAACATAAATTTGAACTAGTAAGCAATCTTGCCCTTTTCAAAAACAAAGAGAGTAGTATCAACTTTACCTCTTGTAAATCCATTTTGACAAAGAAAAGAGCCAAGTATATCATACCATGCTCGGGTGCTTGTTTTAAATCATATAAGGCCTTTTTAAATTTGTAAACATCATTTGGCATAGAAAAATTTTCAAACCCCGAGATTATTTTACACAAACTTCTTCTTGAATAAAACCATTTAAAAAAGCGGATTTAACATCCATTTGGTAAAGTTTAAAATTTTTAAAGCAAGAATAGGCAAGCAAAATACGAATAGCTTCTAAACATGCAACGAGTGCAAAAGTTTCATCATAATCAATACCTTATTCTTGACAATACCCTTGAGCCACTAACTTTGCTTTATTTCAAACAATATCGCATTGGTCATCGAGTTGGTTTCGAATACCCATTTTGTACCAATAATTATTTGTGATGGAGGACAAGGTACCAATTCCCAAACATCATTCCTTTCAAATTGATTCAACTCCTCTTGCATTTATAAAAACCAATCCTCATCTTCAATTGCTTCCTTTGCATTTTTATGCTCCTTTTGAGAGATAAGAGCTTTCTCGACAAATTTCCTTCTAGTCATTACCTTGTCTAGAGGGTCCCCAATTATGAGATATTTTGGATGATCTCCTTTGAATTTTAAAGCAATGGGAAGATCCGAATTATCACCTTTTTCTTTTTGAGGAACATTTGAAGTTGACAGTTGATCGTTTGATGTAGAAGGTTGATCATTTTGAGTATCAATTTGAATAATAGGTTCAACATCATCTTCCTCATCACTTTCATCATTTGGTATCCTTTCAATACCGAAGTTTCATTAAATTTGACATGATCAACTACCATGCTAGTCTTATTATAAACCGGATATGTTTTGTTTTTAGTAGAGTACCCCATAAATATTCTTTCATCGGCCTTAGGATCAAGTTTATCCAATTGATCCTTAATATTCAAAACAAAAACACTTACGCCCAAATATTTTGAAATAGCTAATATTTGGAGTCCTTCCTTTCCAAAGCTCATATGATGTTTTATTCAACTTAGGACGAAGGTAAACACGATTAATAACATAGCAAACGGTACTTACGGCCGGCCCAAAAATATTTTGGAAGAGCAAATTCATTGAGCATTGACCGACTCATTTCTTGAAGAGTACGATTCTTCCTTTTGGCTACTCCATTTTGTTGTGGTGTTCTTGGAGTCGAAAAATTATGAGCATATTCCTCGATTTCACACAAGAGACTAAATTCACCGCCTCGATCGCTTTGAATAGACTTAATGGTATCTTCTTTTTCATTCTCAATAAGTCTACACAACTTAGCTAACTCATTAATGGCATCGCTTTTATTAGCAAGAAAAATAGCCCAAGTATATCTAGAATAATCATCGACTATAACGAAAGTGTAATATTTTACACTTAGACTACCAATATCCCTGTACAAATCAAGATGAAGTAATTATAGACTCTTGGTAGTGGAAATTTTATTTTTGGGCTTAAAACTACTTTTAACTAATTTGTTCTTTTGCAAATGTCACATAAGCCAAGATTTTCAAAACTCAATTTGGGTAATCCTTTTACATGTTGGTTTTTGTAAATATTTTGCAAATTTTGTATCCAACATGTCCAAGTCGCCTATGCCATAAACTAGTTAAATTATTATTGGCGACAAGACAAGAAACATTTTGACTAACCAAATCACATGTACAAATTTTGTAAAGATTGCATTTTCTATTTACTTCACAAATAATTTTATAATTTTTAAGAATAATGCATTTTTCTTTATTGAAAATAACATCATAATTTGAATCACAAAGTTGGCTAACACTTATCAAATTAAATTTAAGCCCTTCGACTAAAAGAACATTACTAAGAGAGAAAGAAGAATTACCAATTTCTCCATTTCCAATAATTCTTCCTTTCCATTCCCGAACATAACCATGTCTTCTTCTTGGATCGATGTTGGTAAAAAGTTCTCTCCTTCCGGTCATGTGGCATGAACACCGCCGTTCACGAGCCATTTTGAATCTTCCATTGTGGTTATAGCCCCTAACACCTACAAATGAATTATGTTTAGGTACCCTATAATTTTGGGGTCCATGGGGTTAGTTTTGAGACCTTTGGGTCTCCAAAAATAGCTAAAGTTGTTTTTCAATTTATAGTCATTAGCATAGTGTCCATTTTTACACAATAAAAACAAATAAGATTATTAGAACTACTAGCACGTATGAAAGTCGAACCTTGATCATTTTTCTTAGAAGTATTTTGAAAAGGTTTATAACTAAGTCCTAATTTAGAATGCTCACTCCTTTGTGCATCAAGAATTTTTGTAACTTTATCCGTGCTTAAATAAAAATGATGCACATTATTTTTTAAATTTTCAATTTTTTTAGCATTTGTTTTTCGAATCAATAGCATGCATTTTTGTAATAGTAATAGCATGAACACGATCAAGATATTCATAAGAAGTAAATAATTTTTCTTTCTCCAATTTGAGCTCTATAAACTCCTTTTTCAAAAGTTTGTATTTGCATAACATATCTCTAAATTCATTTTGAATCTCATCATAATCACATTGCAATTTATCAACTAAAAAAAAAGAAGATGAAGAGTTAGAGCGCACCTCATTATTTTCATCATCTATGGCCATGAGACCATGTTTGGCTTCTTCAACCTCGTCGATGTGGCAAGTAGCTTGTCCCAAGTTTTTACTTGAATTAAGAGCTTTCTTCTTGGGAAAAAGCTTTTCTTCTTTTGCTCATCCTCCTCTAATTTCGGCAATCGGCTATGTAGTGCACGGGTTTCCGTATTTGAAACACGAGTTGTATCTTGATTTTCTTGCCTTATTTTTATTTACAAATTTCGCAAATTTTTGAACAAGAACGCCATCTCCTCATCATCCTCGTCATTAGCATAATATGAAATATTAGAAGAAGATGTTAAGCCTTTAGGAATAATTTGCATATGTTCGCCTTATTTTTAGCTTCACGCAAGTGTACGATTATACGTTATCGAATAGGGTAGCAAGGTCGTATCCACGGAGACTAATAAATTTATATGCTAAGTATTGATCCAAGATAGTCTTATTTTTATCTAGGCGATCGAAATTTGATGATTGTTGTTTTGAGATTAAGGCAATTTAAATTACTAAAACACAAGAAAAAGATAGCACAAATGAAAGAAGTATCAAGATGATATAATGGATTTCGAGTTAAGGTTTCGATTAATAATCCTCTTGTTGTCCGGTTTAATCAAGCCACGTTATTATCAATATTCCTATAAGACGATCACAAAGCTATTTTATCCTCCTCTCGAGATGCATATAAAACGTAGATTGAAATATTTATGCTAGCATCTCTACTCAACATAAAGCATTCAACTCCGAAAGCACAAAAGATCAAATATCCTCACAAATATTTACAAACCTCTCGATTCATGCAAATATTTGTGTCGAGTATTCAAGATCTAATATTGAAACTCATCTCTCGAATTATGAATCAATATATCAAACAAGTTAAATCATTGATCAAGTAATAAAACAAGAATAAGCTCAAAATACTCAAATAGGCTTCAAGATAATAACTTCAACTAAGATTAAAACATCCAACAAGAGTTCATTAATCTACTTCCAAAACCCAGGAAATCTCAAGAGTTTAGCTACACATGATTAAACAACTTATACACAAAGTGTTCAAAGTCATTACAAATGAAAATAAAAGATTGAAACTAAAAGAGAAGCAAGAAAACTTAGGAACGCCGACAATCTCTCGATATATCTCCGTTCTTCAAGCTCCGATGCAACCCGATTGTCTCCTTGATGTCTCCTTCCAAGAGTTGACTCTTGTCTTGTGTTGTAGATCCCAAAAATGCGAGAATCTCCTTGTGTGCGCCCAAAAAGCCTTTTTATACTTCCCATCAGGTTTAGGGTTTAATCTTTCAGTTATGGGATTCAAGTCAGACATACGGGTTACCGTGGGCCACCCTGTCGAAATAGTCCAAGTCTGTAGTAGGCGCACGGGTGGTGCGTCGGAGCACGGCTACCCGTGCGCCACTCCCGGTGAAATAATCGACCTCTGCGGGTCGCGCGGGTGGTGCGCCCATGCATGGGCTACCGTGCGCCATGCTGCGGCTCCAATATTCCTTATACGAGGTGCACGGGTGGTGTCTTGAGGCACGCCCTACCCGTGTGCCCCCTGTCTTTTAAAGTAAACGCTCAACTTTCGCTCTTTTAGGCTTCACTTTTCATATATCCACTCAATTCTCCATGTTTCCACTTTGCTTTCCTCGTATTCGTATTCAATTAGCTTCAAATATCATGAAATTCCTACAAAATAAGCAAAGTGTAATATCTTTTCCACAAGGAGTGAATATGTAACATTTAACGCGAGTATATGCATGTTTACTCATCATTATAGCTCGAAATACTCCTCAAAATACATGCAAAACTCACGCCTATCAGCATACCCGTTTGGAAGGTGGATGGGTTGGAATTTTTTCTCTCCTTAAGATACACTTCATGGATGAGGAGGTTCCTATAGAGCTCATCGAATTTGAGTGTTTCAAGATTTTGAGATTCGTAATTGCCGCCACCTTTTCCGACCATGACCCGGGGAGAGTATTTAGAACTTTGGTGACTTTGTCTTCTTCGGATATGATTTTCCCAAGTGCCACTAGAGGATTAACTATGTTGTCAAGTCTTTCCACTATCTTTGAAATATTTTCTCCATCAAGCATAATGAAGTTTTTAAAGTCTTTAACAAGCATGGTTTTTCTTACTTGTTTGACTTTCTTTGTACCCTCATAGAAGGTTTTCAATTTTTCCCAAACCTCATGTGCGGACCTTATGCCTCTAATACGATTATACTCGGTGGCGGTAAGAGAGCAATGCCAAATATTTAACGCCTTATCATTTAGAGAAAATGACTTATTGTCATTATCATCAAATTCCTTGAAGGACTTGAGAACCGAGGTGCCATCCTCCAATTTTTTTTTTTGTTGGTTGTGTTATCCCTTCAATGACCGCATTCCATATATCGAGCCCGCACTTGTAAGAAGCACACCATTCGGTCTTTCCAAAAGCATAATTGTTTTGCGTCGAATAGAGGTGTCTTGTAGGTGGAGGCGCTAGTGGTGAGGTAGATTTCACTTGTAGCCATGGATCTTTCCTCTTTACTCGCAATGAAGAAATGAGCTTGCCAAAGAGTTTGGCTTTGATACCACTTGTTAGTCCAAGTGGCTACGATAATCTAGAGGGGGTGAATAGATTTTGCCAATTTTTTTATTTAACCCTCTTTTTCGAATATAGAAGCAATAGTAAGAATGGAAGTGCATGAAAATAAACAACACACGTTGATTTAAAGAGGTTCAACCCACCTAATGTTAGATAAATATTTTTATCATGATTTTGATGATTTTGTTTTTACACCAAAATAATGTTTTTAAATATTGTCCAAATACTCCTAGATGATTTAAAATGTTTTTACTAATTTTTGGTGTTTTTCTTCAAGTTTATTTTCGACAAAAATTAGATAACGCTTTTGATGATTTTGTGTTAGTGTGTTTTTACACCAAAACAATATTTCTAAATGTTGTACAAATACTCCCAAAATACTGTCTCGTGTTCAATCGGTGCCGCCTATAGGGTATCCTATGTCCGAAAGTGATTTTCAAAGCAAAATGCGATGTTTTAAAAACCCCTTGAGGTCGACCCAGTACTGAAAGAGAGAAACTGGAACCAAAAGTCTTTGTAATGTAAAACTCAAGGGTTGGACGGTCCCTATGGGGGGCAACCGGTCGAGCTAAAGCTAGGGGTCGACCGGTCCAACCCCCTTGAGGTAGTCCAGTACCTATTTTATTTGTGTTAAAATCTTTTCGCATTAGAGCACGACCAGGTCGCCCTATCCTTTTTTGACAAATGACAAATTTAATCACAGCAAACAGACAACTTTTTCTTAAATCGTGGGGTTGATTTCTAATGACTATAATCTTGATTTTAATTGCATTTTTCTGTAGATTTTCAATCCCCAAGAGGAGCGTATCCATGATCAATCATCTCCTATAAATAGAGAAAGTTTTGAAGCAACAAGATAACCAATTGAGATACTGACACAACAAGATACACTCAATGCAAATACTTGTTCTTTCATTTTTTATATTCTTGTTGTAATAGCCTAAGGTCTTACACTTTCACATCTTGAGGTTTAGGCTTGATTCTTGATTACACTTGCACTCAAATATAGTATTATTCATTATCGAGTTGTAATCTTGAATTTGTGGTCATCATTCAACATAAGATATCCTTGTGAGTGTTCTTGTGGTAGGAGCACACTTGAGTGATCTAGGTTTTAGGTGTAAGAAGATTGTGGTAATCTTCTTGTGGAAGAGTTTGGTGCTCTTGAGGTGTTGGAGAGTTAGGTGCTCTTCAAATCGGAAGATTGTGGTGATCTTCACAAGGTGCCATTGAATGAAGATTATGGTAATCTACAAGGTGGTGTTGAAGAAGAGTGTGGTGGTCTTCAAGGTGATGTTATATTAATTGTGTTAATTAATAAAATCTTTTTCTTTTTGAAATCCATCCAGGAAATCTTGGGGTGGTAGATGATTAGGCTCTAGGTGGATTGAACCTCTATAAATTAACGCGTGTGTTAAGTTGGTATAATACAAATGTATTGAGTGCTCTAGACTAGGATTTTGCATTGTTTTTGGGTATTTTTAGTGTCGTTTGAGTCGAGTTTGGGTCATTAGTTGTCGCCTGAAGTCGGGACTAATCTTGGAAGCCATAATTGATCAAGAACGATGAAAAACGTGTTTGGACGGTGAAGATCACATTTTAGAAGTGAAAAAGTGGAAAAATATCGAGTAAGGACGAGCGCCACAGGGTTGAAATTGGTACAACACGCCCGAGGAAGACGGAGTCTGCGGCGCCCAAAATCAAGGGATGCAACGGTCGGCGTTAGAAAACAGGCAGAAACGGCGTTTAGTGAGCAAGGAGCGGCAGGTAGGCTGCAGCAGCGCGCGACCAGCAGGACAGCAAGTGGCGATGCACTAGGAAGCGAGGGACGTCGTGCGGAAAGGGTGTGACAAAAGCGCGGCTAACGCAATGCGTGATCGTGCAACATCGCAGGATTTTTAGCGTCCGGCGTAGCGCCGCACCGTAGCGCCAAGGGCTAGGGGCTGCGCGCCAAATGACGGCCAGCCACAGAGTAGTGCGTGTAGTAGCACGAGATTGGTGTTAAAAGACGCGTATGGGCTCGAACGTGCGCGAGTTATTTTTGGGCCTTTTGGACAGATTTTGGAGGGTTTCAAGCCTATAAATAGAAGAAGTGACGTACAAACAAGGGGTCGACATTATTTTGAGCATAGCGCAAGGCAAGAGACACAGAGCTAGGGTTCGAGACGACAATTGGAGGAACTTCAAATCCTGGGCATAGAGAGAATTCCTTCTCTTTTCTTCTCAATTCTTTCTTTGCTTTTCTTTGTCGATTTCATGAGATGTATAATTATTTCTCCATGAATTTTTTTACATCCAATATGGGCGAAAACCATTTTTCTAGGGGATTGATGTAACTTATGTTAGAACCTATGTTTTGATTTCAGTTTATGAAATTTGCATGTTTATTAATTTATTTGTGCTATTTGATTTGATTGCATCCGGATTATCTAATCAATAATTACGATTGTTTGGCGTGTTTGATTTGGACGCACGAGAGAGGTATTGAACGCCTAGCCATAGAATAGCACAACCTAGGGTTTCATAAAACCGAGAGGTTTATGAATCTTTTGAAGCCTGTGATAGAATATTCATTGAGCATATTAGGGTTTAATTTATGATTTTTATAGAGATATCAAAATCAGAAATTGGAACCTAGAATCACTTGGCACTCGAGAGAGGAAGTAATAAATGGTAGGAATATTGGCTTATAGATTGATAACTTGTGATTAATAAACTGGATTGAAAACATAGGGGATAACTCAGGTAAATCCAACCTCAGAATTCATCTTCTACGTGTTTGATTAATTATCTAAACCAATTTGTTAGTTTGATTTTAGTTTATTTTTAGTTTAATAAATCTTCATCTCTTTTCGATTTCTAGATAGAATTAAGCTATTTTAATTATAGTACTTAGTATAAAATTCGATAACAATCCATATGGAGACGATAACCCTACTTTCAAAAACCTATACTAAAAATTGACACCGTACGCTATGTAAGAATTTCGCGATCAAGTTTTTGGCGCGTTATCGGGGATTATTTTATCCTATTTTAAACTAATATTATTACCAATTAGTCTTGACACTAATCTAGACTATTTTAGGAATCATAGATTGAAAGGACACTTGAGCAATCGAGTAGCAAAGCGAGCGCGATTTAATCAAGCAATGGCATAAGCGGAGACAATGAGAATACTTGTAAATCAGGTCGTGAATGTGCCACCACATCTTGAGGCACGAGAAAAGGGCAATCCGTGATTACTTTCGCCGACCGTGAAGCGTAACTACTCATTGTGTGCCACCCATTAATGCAAATAATTTTGAATTGAAACCGAGCCCCATAAGCATGGTCCGAGAATCGGTTGGGGGAGTCCGGTGGATGATCCGAATACACATCCGCCACATTCTTGAAATGCAACACCATCAAATGGTGTGACTGATGATGCCATTCGATTGAGGCTTTTCCGTTTTCACCAGGGATAAAGGCCGGTGGTTAAATACGTTCGTCCCTGGGAGTATTACGGAGCCAGGATGATCGACTCAAAAATTCTTAGCAAAATTTTTCCCTCCCAAGAAGACACTCCAACTCAAGAGCGAGATAGCCCGGTTCCAACATTGATTTTGAGCCGTTATACGAAGCTTGGGAGTGATTTAAAGATCTATTGCGGAGATGCCCACAACATGGCTATGCAGGTGGCAAGGGTTGATATTTCGACATTGGGTGAATGGGCATACGAGGACGATACTAGATGCGGCATCGGGAGGTACATTGATGGCTAAAACATCGACCGAGGCCTTACTTCTTCTTGAAGAAATGGCCACAAACAGCTATCAATGGCCCTCCGAGAGGTTAGCACCGGGCCGATTGCCGATGTTCTTGAGCTTGATACTGGTGTTATCTTTGGCATCTCAAATCTCGAGTCGACAAAGTAATTAGCAATCATGAATACGCGACACACCACACCAAGCCGCGCTCCCACCCGCGGCCGTTCACGCAGCCGCCACTCACGAGGCCGATCAAGTCAATTATGTGAATAACCAGGACTTTAATAACAGAGGTAATCAATTACCAACTCACTACCACCCAGGGACTACGCAATCATGAGAATCTCTCTTATAGCAACAATAGGAACGTATTGACTCCATCTCGGGTTATCCAAACCCATCCGGTTCCAATGCACTCGAAGGTGAAAAGAAGCAATCGCTAGAGAAGATGCTCGGCTCATTCATCGGAGAGACCAGGAACCGAATAAATTGGAGTGAGACGCAGATTGATGGTTTGAATACTAAGATGAGCACAATGGAGACACATATTAGGTCGATCGAGACACAAATGGGTCGAGTTGGCTGTTAGTGAATTCATTTGCGGCGAGAAGGGAAAGTTCCCAAGTGACACAGAGAGGTCAATCCAAAAGAGCACCGCAATGCGGTTTACGTGAAAAAAGAAGTAAAAATTGCCTGCTCAGAAGAATCACCTATTTATGCGAAACCAAAGTGGAATCCAAGAAAATGAAGTTGGAAGATTTTGAGACTGTCTATTTGTGAGAGGAATATAGTGTAATAGTCCGAGTAAACTACCTCGAAAATGAAGGATCCGGGGAGTTTTACTATTCCTTGTACTATTGGAGGAGTTTTCATTGAGAAACCACTTTGTGATCTTGGGTCAAGTATGAATCTTATATCTCTTTCGATGTGACGAAGTTTGGGCTCGGGGTGAAGCCGTCCAATATCACTTTGCGGTTTGTTGATCGATCCATCGCCTATTCGTGGGGAATTATTGAAGACGTGTTGGTAAGAATTAATAAATTTATTTTCCTATGGATTTTATAGTGTTGGCGCGAACGTGGATGAAAAAATACCCATAATCTTTTGGCGACCATTTTTAGCTACAACACGGGCTTTGATCGATATAGAGGCGGGGAGCTAACATTGCGAGGTAAATCGAGGAAGAAAGTCGTATTCACCATCCATCCAACCAATAGGCTAAAATTTGAGTTAAATGACGGTAAGCGGATGGTTGGGAATATAGTGAAGACATTGGAGGTTGGGAAGTTTCTAAGGAAATGTGGACAACATGCCTATTGGAGCCCCAAGTTGAGGATAATCGACATAGTCAAGATCAGAACTTAAACTTAGCGCTTCTTGGGAGGCAACCCAAGCCCCTTTTATTGCTTTCTTAGTTATAATATAGTTTACTAGTTGTTTTTTTTTCTGAATTTTTGCATTCTTAGGAGTAGTAAGTTGCATCACACCCTCCCCTCTTTTTGTGCAAATCCCACATATCCCACTCCATCTTCACAACGGAGCACTCTAACACCACACACACCATCTTCATCTCATTCACTCATTTTTTGGTAAGTTTTCAACTTCCAATCCTCACCCCATTTTCCCATCTTGTGATTTTTGGTGTGATTGGATTGTAATAGTGCTAGGATAATTGTTGTTGATTTTGGATTGTGGATTGATTGATCATGTTAGACTTGGGCTTGGTCTTGATTTTTTGGGATTGAATTGAGTTATCCATTGCATTTACTATCTTTGTGTTTGATATATGTTTTTTCATGATTTTGATGATTTTGTTTTTATACCAAAACAATATTTTTAAATGTTGTCCAAATATTCCTAAATGATTTAAAATGATTTTCACTATTTATTCGGAGTATTTCTTCTAAGTTATTCTCGATAAAAATTGGACAACATTTTTATGGTCTTGAGTTTATAAGTTTTTACATCAAAACTATATTTCAAATGTTGTCCAAATACTCCCGATTGTTTTAAAATATTTTCACTAATTTTTTCAAGTATTTTTTGAAGATTTTTTCGATAAAAATTGGACAACACGTTTGTCTCAAGGTCGATGGTCGCCCATAGGGAAACCCGTGCACTGAAGAAGAACATTGAAACAGAAAATAAGTCTCAAGATTTTTGAAGTAGGTCGGTCGCATCACGAGGCCGGCCGGTGTCGTCGGCCGATCGCCCCTGGGATCGATCCGGTGCTCGCTTATGAGCATTTCGTTCTGTTTCTCAAAAATGAAAGGGAGACTGGTGGGCATGGGGTCGATCGGTCGGACCCTCCGTCGACCCGCCTGCTGTGTAAAAATATTGTGTTATTTTTCAAACGTCTATTTCTACGCGATCGTCGCATACTAAGGTTTTAATGACAAATTTCGGCCGTTGTGCAGCGAGACCAACTTTCCTTAAATTGTGGGAGTTCTAAAAGCTATATTCTTGATTTTAATTGTATTTTTCTGTAGATTTTCAATCCACAAGAGGAGCCTATATATGATCAATCATCTCCTATAAATAGAGGAAGTTTTGGAGCAACCAATACAACAATTGAGATACAACATAACAAGATACATTCAAGCAAAGTCTTTAGCTCTTCATTGTTATCATTCTTGTTGTAATTTGTCTAGCTTATCACTTTACATCTTGAGGTCTAGGCTTTCATTTCTTGATTACACTTGCACTCAAATTGTAATATTCATTATTGAGTTGTAATCTTGATTTTGGTCATCATTCAACACAAGACATCCTTGTGAGTATTCTTGTGGAAAGAATACACTTGGGTGATCTAGGTGATAGGAGTTCAAGAGTGGTGCTCTAGAGGTGTTGAAAAATTTGGTGTTCTTCAAGGTTGAAGATTGTGGTAATCTTCACAAGGTGCCATTGGAGATTGTGGTAATCTTCAAGAGAGATTGTGGTAATCTCAAATGTGGTGTTGTAGAAGAGTGTGGTGCTCTTCAATGTGATGTTGTAAGGTGTTGTATTAATTTTGGTAATTAATAAAATCTTTTTCTTTTTGAAATCCATCCCGGGATATCTTTGGGGTGGTAGAGGATTAGGCCCCAGGTGGGTTGAACCTCTATAAATCGACGCGTGTTATTTACTTCCCGCCCATTTATTATTGTCTTGGCTTGTTTTGTTCGAAAAAGAGAGCAAAATCGAAAAGATGGAGATAATCTATTCACCCTCTAGATTATCGTAGCCGCTGACTTACACTTTGCCCAGGTGTTTGATTAAATGCCTTAATGTGATTCAAATTGTTTAGTGATATCTTGCATATATATGCTTATCTTTTTTGACATTACACTATATTTTCTACTTGGGTGCATTATGTATGTGCTTTAATTTTCGAGTTCTCACCCATAACCGAATTCCATGGTTCCACGAGTTTTGTTTTCTTGTTTACCTTACTAGGTTACAAAGATGCAAAGTTAAAAAGACCGGCCAAGGCGAAGGGGAGGAGCAAGACCACACCTCGGAGGTATACAACACCCACGGGTTTGTGCGCTAGGATACATTGTGAGCTTATACGAGACACCTCATACACGTAGTAGTACCACATGACTTAAGGAGCCTTTGCTCCTCGGCTACCAAGAAAGTCCTTTTGCCCACCTTTCCATTGGGGACAATGTCGTTTTAAGTTTGGGGGTGCGTCTATTTTTTATTCATCGAGTCGGGTCTTGAGTCGTAAAAAAACGAAAAAAAAGAGTCTAGAATCGAGTCGGGAGGTCTGTAAGATCAGTAAAACCGCATGACTAGGTGAATTTGTTGAATGAGTTGAAAGGTCAAGAGAGCATGTGTTTGAACTGTGATCTATTCTTCTTTCCATTAATTCCATCTATGTGCTTAACTCTGTTGATTTATTTGGGGATGATTTATGCAATTGAGTGGTTCCTTTATGCTCCCATCGGATTCTAGAACTTGTCCGATCATTAGTCGAGGCGAAATCCTAGGTGAAGTAACACTAAGGAAGTGATTTAGGTCATCTTTGAACAAGCTAGAGCCTAAAATACCTATATTTGTATCATAATTTGCCTAGTGTCCCACTTTGAGCCTTATAAACCAGTTTCTTTGGCAACCAATCGAGTACCTAGAGCCTAAATGTGAAAATTCTAATTACCCATCACTCATACACACAAAGTACAGAAAAATGTTGAAAGTTGAGGAGGGTATGATAAGAAGGGTATGTATTTAATTGAATGAAGTTACCAGAAAAGAAAATATGAAACCCCATGTATGCAAAAGAATAAGTTTGGGGTTCCGAAAAAAAAAATGTGAAAAAAAGAGAAAAATCAGCAGGATTGAAGGTTCATAAACATTGGGGAAGTCACGAAATGTGAAGGGTAGTTGCAAATTGGTGATTTGAAGTGATAATTGTGTGTTTGGGTGATTTGAGACACTTAATCCCATATTTTCCTACCTTACCCTAAGCCCACATTACAAGCTTTAAAAGTCTTAGTGATCCTTGTGTTACATTAGCCTACATTAATGGAGATTAGTGTGAAAGACAAGCCTATGGAGTTCGGTAAGCATCTCATCTCTATATTCAAAAAGTGGATCATTTTGAAAACACTTGATTGCATGAATCTATCGGATAATGAAAACGGGGTTGGCATGAACATTCCACCTTCATGATCACATTGTGAAAATACGTGCTTGATTGATAGTAAAAGCGAAATTTAACGAATGAGTTTGGTTGTGAAGTTTTGATTGGTTTGTTGAGTCGATCGTCTTTATTTTTGTTTCCTTCATGTTTGTCGATTTTTAGAGTTTGTAATTGCTTGAGGACAAGCAAACGTCTAAGTTTTGGGGTATTTGTTAAGTTGGTTTGATACCAATGTATTGAGTGCTCTAGACTAGGATTATGCATTATTTTTGGGTGTTTTTAGTGTCATTTGAGTCGAGTTTGTGTCATTAGTTGTCATTTGTAAGTCAGGACTAATTTTGGAAGCCAAAATTGATCAAGAATGATGAAAAACGTGTTTGGACGGTGAAGATTGCATTTTAGAAGTGAAAAAATGGAAAAATATCGAGTAAGAGGCAGCCGCAGGCTAAAACCCCCCGTGACTGCTAAGCAGGGGTCGAAATTGGTACAACGCAAGAGGGGAAAACGGTCTTTGCGGCACCCAAAATCAAGGCGGTGCTCGGCGTGAGATAACAAAAAGAAACGAGCGTTCATTGAGCAAGGACGGGGCGCTACTGGCGACCCTTTTCTTTAGCACGGCAACGCGACGCCAAAGCAGGGGACAACAAGTGGCGATGCACCAGGCGAGAAAGGGGCGTCATGCGGCAAGGGTGTGTGAGCAGTAGCGGCTGCAAGACTATTTCTCGCCGCAGCGGCGCGATCGCGTCAACAACATGATTAGATTTTCGGCGTCATTGTGCGCTGCAGATGCGGGCGCCAAAGAACAAAGCTGAGAGAGTAGTGTGCAAAGACCAGCGTGAGATGGGGCCGCATCGCGTGTATGGGTCCCGATGCGCGAGTTATTTTTTGGGCTTTTTGACGGATTTTTGACGGTTTCAAGCCTATAAATAGAAGAAGTGACGTACAAACAAGTGATCGGACATTATTTTGAGCACAACGCAAGGCAAGAGACACGAGCTAGGGTTACGGATGGCAATTGGAGGCATTTCTTGTCCTGGGCATAGAGAAAATTTCTTTTTTTCTTCTCAATTCTTTCTTTGCTTTTCTTTGTCGATTTCTTGAGATGTATAATTATTTCTCCATGAATTTTTGTACATCAATATGAGTCAAACCCATTTTTCTAGGGGATTGATGTAACTTATATTTGAACCTATGTTTTGATTTCAGTTTATGAAATTCGCATGTTTATTAATTTATTTGTCTTTATTTGATTTGATTGCATCTGGATTATCGATCAATAATTCTCGATTGTTTGGCGTGTTTGATTTGACGCTCGAGAGAGGTAATCGAATGCCTGGCCATAGAATAGCACAACCTAGGGTTTCATAGAACCGAGAGGTTTATGAATCTTTTGAAGCGAATATTCATTGAGCATATTAGTGTTTAATTTATGATTGTTATAGAGATATCAAAATCGAAATTAGAACCTAGAATCACTTGGCACTCGAGAGAGGAAGTGATAAACGGTAGGAATATTGACTTATAGATTGATAACTTGTGATTAATATCTTTGGATTGAAAACATAGGGGATAACTAAGTGAAATCAACCCTTTAGAATTCATCTTGGCGTGTTTGATTAATTGTCGAACCAATTTGTTAGTTTAATTTTAGTTTATTTTTAGTTTAATAAATCTTCATCTCTTTTCGATTTCTAGATAGAATTAAGCTATTTTAATTATAGTACTTAGTATAAAATTCGATAACAATCCCTGTGGAGATGATAACCTACTTTCAAAACCTATACTAAAAACTTGACACCGTACGCTTGCGGTAAGAATTTCGCGATCAAGTTTTTGGCGCCGTTCTTGGGGATTATTTTATCCTATTTTAAACTAATACTATTACCAAGTAGTCTTAACACTAATCTAGAATAGTTTAGAAATCATAATTTCATTTTTCTCATTTGATTTTTTTCGTTTATGCGAGATTTTGAAAATACTAATTTGTTTCCTTTTGATCCGGATATTGAAAGGACACTTCAAGCAATCATAGTAGCAAAGCAAGCTGAGTAATCGAGCAATGGCAAAAAGACGGAGACAATGAGAATAATGAGTAAATCGGGTGGCGAATGTGCCACCACATCCTCAAGCACGAAGGGCAATTCGGGATTATTTTATGTCGACAAGTGAACTTAACTACTCTAGAATTGTGCACCAGCCCATTAATGCAAATAATTTCGAATTGAAATCGGGCCTCATAAGCATGGTTCAATAGAATTAGTTTGGGGAGTCCGATGGATTATCTCGAATACAAACGGCCACATTCTTGGAAATCTGCGACAATCGTCAAGATGAATGGTGTGATGATGAGGCTATTCGATTGAGGCTTTTCCGTTTTCACTCGGTATAAGGCCAGGCGTTGGTTCTGAGACATTCGCCCTTGGGAGTATTATGAGATAGGATGATCGACTAAAAAATTCTTAGCAAATTTTTTCCTCCCATCAAGACACTCCAACTCAAGAGCGAGAGAGCCCGGTTCAACATTGATTTTGAACCGTTATACGAAGCTTGGGAGTGATTTAAAGATCTGTTGCGGAGATGCCCAAATCATAGCTATGCAGGTGGAGAGGTTCAATATTTCTACAATGGTGAATGGGCATGCGAGGACGATACTAGATGCGGCATCGGGAGGTACATTGATGGCTAAACACCAACCGAGGCCTTACTTCTTCTTGAAGAAATGGCTACAAACAGCTATCAATGGACTAGATTAATTGTTTCTCGTATTAAGTTGGTCATTACAAAACCTTTATGTTAGTCAATTTGCTACGATAATCTAGAGGGTGAGTGAATAGATTATGCCGATTTTTTCTCGATTTAGCCCTCTTTTTTGATTGTAGAAGCAATAATAAGAATGGAAGTGCGGGAAAATAAATAATACACGTTGATTTAAAGAGGTTCAACCAACCTACGACCTAATCCTCTACCACTCGGGTATGTCCAAAGTGGATTTCAAAAAAGAAAAAGAAATTTCATTAATAGCACCAAACTATTACAACTTCACCTTGAAGAGCATCACACTCTTCTTACAACACCACCAAGAAGATTATCACAATCTTCTTACACCTATGAAGAGTACCACACTCTTCAACACCTAAAATCACCCAAGTGTGCTCTTTCCACAAGAACACTAAGAAGGATATATTGTTTGCATGATGGAAACAAATTCAAGATTAAAACTCGATATGAAGTTTACAACTTTGAAGTGCAAGTGTAATAAAGAATAAAGCATAATTCTCAAGATGTGCAAGTGAAAGACTTATGCTAAATACAAAGAATATATGAAAGTGAAGAACAAGAGTTTTGCTTGTGATTTGTATTGCTTGTGTTGTTGTATCTTGTTGCTTCAATTCTTCATCTATTTGTAGGAGAGGTCTTTGAATTGATTTTCAAAAATATTCTCCTCCTTGGAGATTGAAATCTACAAAAAAAAATACAAATCAAATCAAGATTATAGTTGTTAGAAATCAATCCATTAAAATCATGAAAAGTTGTCAGGTGCTCAACGGATAGTTTTCGATAAAATATTTGGTCGACAGGTTGAACATAAGTGTTGTCTAACATCATAGTATGCCCACCTGGGTCGACTTCCCCGGATTTTTAAATGCGTCTCGATTCTATTTTGGAAATCAAACTTTCGAGGCACGGGTTGCCCTCTACAGCCGAATAGGTTGAACGCGAGACATAAGTGTTGTCCAATTTTGGTCAAAAATAAACTTCAAGAAATACTACGAAAAATTAGTAAACTATTTTAAATCAATTGAGAGTATTTGGAAAATATTTAGGGACATTATTTTGGTGAAAAACTCGGTTAAATAAAATTATCAAAATTACAATAAAACATTTATCTAACATTTTCTACCGTAGATGTGAAAAACTTTGGTAAGAACTTTATAAAAAGTTTTTACAAGCTTCTTTGAGATTTGAACTCTTCTTTAATTTTAAAACTTCAATCCTTTGATTGGAGAAACAAATCTTCCACATTAATAAAAAATAATTTGATAGTTTAATGTACCTTAAGTTTAACCACTTTATTTAATATTCTATGGTATAAAATTCACTTTTCCACATTTGGATCTTATATAATATCCGGTATTGGTAACTAACACTAAAAAGAAAACCAATGTTTAACGGCATATTCTAAAGTCGATCAAATAACATGAAAGGCAAGAAGTTGCGTTCTGATTAAAAGATTCACCTTTGATATTATCGTTTAATCTACGGTCAAGTACACTTTTGCACATTTATTTTTTACTATCATTTACATTGGTTTTATGAATTCTTTCTTTGGTAGTTTTACTTTTAGGCTTTATTTGAAGCAGTGTTTGTGACTCTTGTACTCTTGTTTGCAGGAGCCAAGTTCTTCTATTTGTTAGAATTTTTCTAGCTATTTGTATTTATAATTTGATGACTTAATTTTAGGATGTATTTGGATTTGTTTATATTGATCACATTCCAATCAATCCAGTGCCTTTCCCAAATTTGTAGATGATTGTGCTAGATATTGCGGCTTAATTCTGTTAATTTGATACAATTTATTTAAAGAGATAGGTGGTTCACTTACTAGGAAGGTGATAGGGAATTGATGGCAAAGAGGCTATTAGAATGGTGTATGCTCATTCAAGACATCGATACCAAGGCCACCAACACCTAGGTGTTATATTTCACGGTATTGGAGAGCTTCAAATGAATTTTGTCAATTTAGATATGTTCTTTAGCTTTAATGTTGTCTCGAAGATATTAAGCTTGTGATATATACTTTTACCATTTTTATTTATTAGACCCACATTATTGAGTTCATTCAAGCTTATGTTTTCTCATTTCTTAATATAACTCATGATGGGAATCATGTGAGCCATCCCTCTTCTTTCTTTTAAGCCTTGTGTTTTCTCATATCTAAGTTGAATTAAATGCATTATTAGTTCCCATAATTGCATGTTTAGGCCATGATAAGTTATCGCATATACAATCTATTTTGTTGTAAAATTTCCAGCAATGTTTGGAATTTGAAATCTTGATAAAGGATTAAGTCTAGGTTTTTACTTTAGAAATACACAAATTACATCCATAATTTAAATAAAACAAAACAAGAAAAAAACATGAAGTAAAGAGGTTAAGCCCAGGATTTCCGTGGCCTCTTAAGTGGACAAAACAAATAATAAGGCTAGATAGAACTCATCAAGGATTTTCATGCTATTGACTTGAATATTACCAAGTATGCTAACTAATGATTTTGCACAATACAATATCATGAGGGAATTATTTAGTATTTTCACGTGTGTGAAGTGCAATAGCTCACCCACCGACATGGTTATGGACGGTCCCGTCTATTGTTTTTATGTTCTACATATATTCATGGCAACTAGCATAGAGCGCACATTGTTTGATTTTGCATTACGCCAAACATTAAATAAACATTGTTGCCAATTAGACTAAGATACCTTTCTTTTATTAGTTTTAATGGCAAAACCGTAGTTAGGAAAATGAATCACAAAAGAGTTTTCACTATGTTTTTGCTGTCTTATCTCTAATCGGCCTTATTTGGATTACAATTAGGAAAATGAATTATAAAAGGCTTCTCTAAATTAGGAAAAGAAATAATAGAATGGATTTAATGTCACGAAATCTTATCTCTCTTTGATGGTTCTTCTTTAATCACTCTCTTTTTCTCTCTCTCTCTCTCTCTCTTTGGACAACCAACTCACTTTGAAGTAATAAACGAGGTAGTGTGTGGTTAGGTGTGTGTCCCATGTCCGCATGTGTATATTTAGATTCACTAACTTATCTTTGATGCATGTTTCTCTTTGTTTGGCCACGTACATTCTAAGATCTAGAACACTCCAGTGTGGAATCCTTGGATAGTTCGTGGTTTCTTAATATCAATTTGTATTTATTTGTCCATTTAGATGGTGCATTGGCTACCTTAAGCATTTTTAGAGAAAATGTTATAGTTTTGAACATGAGGTACTTATATCAGTATTTGTCATCTAGATAGTTATGGTTTTGTAGTCTAGATAGTTGGGGAATGTCGGTTTTCCAAATTGGAACAAAAATGAAAATTGATGATTGAGTTAAGACATTATACATAATTCTAAAAGCGTAGGTCATGTGTGATGAGGCTTGCTTGACTCATAGATGAAATTAAGAGTCTGTTTCCAAGAGTATTAAAATATATGATGCAGTGATTGTCCATGTAAGAGTGGCGTGAAAATAGAAAAGAATTGCGGATGATACAATTTTTGCCATTATGAATTTTAGAAAGACTGTAATGGAAAGGACAATCAAGATAGAGTTTTGATTGGAGTTGTCGTATCTAAACAATGACAATGGTGATTGTGATCTGCGGTGTTCAATTTCGTGGAGCCACAATTCGAGATAATTTGGAGAAAATGGCTCTTTGTTTTTTTTTTTATCAAGATTAGCTAGGAGAAGGAAGTGTAGGGAAATGATGTATAGTTCGACAAGAAGTTCTTCTCAAGTTGCCTCTGTATTATGCTTTAAAAAATTCTAAAGGCGAAGTTGTTTTTGCCTGGCTTTCTTCTTTATCTTAGAATTAAGTTTGCTTATGTAATTAATTTTTAATTATTGTGAGGTTGTCAATTGAACTATTCTTATTTTCAATTTTTTTTTTTGTAGATTACGATTAAGGGTGAACTCTTTAGATGGGCAAAAGTATAGAAACTATTATAATTAAGAAACAAGCGATAAATACATATTTTTTGTAAATGAATTAGGCTCATTTGCTTTTAAGGAAATCGAGATCACTATCTTAGCATTTTTCTCTCTCCTTATCACAATTTTTCTCTTTTTTTACTCTTTGTAATTAGATAGAAGCGATCAGTGGATTGCAAGCGAGGAACTCGAGAAGTCGAATGTGATGTTTAAGGCTATGAATGGTTTAAGCTGGATTTGTCATGTTTACGCAAAAGCATTTTTTAGGAGCCATCCGGAGGACCGACCACCGATTCGATGTTGGACCCGTCCGATCCGATGCTTGGGCTTACAAACATAAAATATTTCAATTTCTCATTGCTTTGAAGAAAATGGTGTAGGTGTTCTTTGGAAAATTAAAATCAAGAACCGAGACAATCCCATTTTGAAGGTTAAATAAGAAAGATGCCAAATACGTTAACCAATAATGTTGGGGGAATAATGCGATTGAAACGAAAAAGGATGATGAAAACAAACAAATACCAACAAGGAAGAAAAATAGATGATCGAGATTTAAATTTTAAATGATGATAAAAACACTCTTCAAAGTTTCAAAGATTTATGTGCAAAATGTTTCACAAAGTAGACAAAGAAGACAGTGAAGACTCTCTGAAAAGGGGAAAAAAAAAGGAGAAGAATGAGATAGTAAATGTATAAAATAAGAAACGGTTGGTACAGGATTGAACTTTTCTTTTGCTTATATTACTCCTTAGTTTTTTAATATTCATTGAATTTGGTTCGATAAAATCATTTACTATTGATATGTGCTTTTCGGTTCAAAATATGTTAACTATGCTTTAATTATTAAGATATAATTCATATAATATCTACGTTTTATTTTAGTCCTACAAATTTTATTTTAAAATCAAGACAAAATTACGAGAATGACATATAAGTACAAAAAATTATATAATACTAATTTCAATTAATTAAAATTGTAATTTTAATTTATATGAATCACGTGCAATGCACGTGCGTTTTTACTAGTTACAACAAAGAGAAAAATACTCTATTTTGGTGTATTTCTCAACACTATAAAATATCCAAAAGAAAACCCACAAATTTCCCCAAAGGCTCACTCGGTGTGAAGAAACTTAACACCACTATTTTATGACTCATGGTCAAATATATATAGTGATCTCAATATCACTATTTTCTGAACAAATACTCCCCTCAATTGGAGAAAACTCTCCTACTCGAGAAATATTAGCCAAACTCTCTCTTGACTTTTCTGTCTATCCTTTCTCTCTCGGTGTGTTTTGTCTCATCATCCGAATACCATATTTATAGGCAAATTCTTTTGCTTATTTTCAACATGTAGGCACCATCTTCGTTGGCCAACTTTTTTTTTTCTTCATTTTTCTTTGTCTGCCACCATTTTGGTTAATTTCACTTTCATTCTCAAATAATTTGCTCATATTTTTCTTTGTGGTGGACTACCCCAACATGTTGTGTAGTGAATAGTAAAGACACTTGAAATGGAGTTATTTTTAGCACTACGAGATAGTTATATTAATATCAAAACCCGAGTTAATTACTATAACAACACAAACTTCTATTGTAACGCAAACGTTTGATCCTCACTCAAATCGGAGTTTGAAAACAATTAACTGAGTAAATAATGAGATTACATTGTTTTCTTCAAGTGGAAAAACATTTAAGGTTTGAAAAAACGTCTTCTCCCTTCTCCCCTTTCCTTTTCTTTCGTAACTTGTTTCTTTTCGAACTTAGGTCGAAACTCAATGCCTTCAACAATTAGGCCGGTCTTCAAAGTCGTATTCTCCAACAACCGCGCCTCAACCTCTCTTTGATCTCCTTGATCGACATAAAAGTATCCCATTTCTATTTCCATCCATCCATCTGCTCGAAGGACTGCAATCTGCTCCTGTTTACTCCCCACTGTTTGAAGGTGCACAATACGAGCCCGTTTCTCAGCGTTTTCATCTGATTCATCATCAGGAAATCTGATCATTGCATTTGCTACTTCCAGGCCCTCAGATCCCTCAGCTAATTTGAACACTAGAAATGCTGCATATATAGTTTTTGGAGATAGTATTCTTGTTTTTATCTTACCACGAATATCTAGCCACAAGACAAACTCGAGCTCAGCCACCGTAGAAAATCTGCAAATGCTCAAAATACTTTAAAATTGGATTCCCTTTGTAAATATATATGAAATATTAACTTTTTTAACTACCTGGAATCAGCATGGGATGTCCATTTCCAATACAATGACTTGTCTCCCCAAGAAATTATGAGTTCCCTTGCTCCTAGCATGAAACAGTTTTTTCCAGTCCTTTTGTCAAGGCAAAGGCACTGTTTCAAAGTTTTTTTTTTTTTTTTTTTTTTTTCCTAAAATTCGGTACTGTCATTATCGGAGAGACTGAACCCTAGGCCTCTTCATTGAAAAGTATCGTGCGTTTGGGCTAACCCAGTGGTTAAGGCACTGTTTCAAAGTTGAATTAATGTTTTTACCATCTTTTCTAAATGAATACAAAATAGTCACAAGCCGGGATTAAGAAAAGTTCTTACTAAATAAGCTGATCTCCATACTACTTCATGCTCATCAGGCGGCACCATCGTCTTGTGATCAGTCATTGATTCAGAGTTGTCATCATCATCATCAAATTGAGAACGTGAGCTAAAACTAAGATCCAAGAAAGAAGACGAAGTGGAGCTAATGGTGCTGGGATCCCTTGAATGAGATAAGGCTAATTGCTTGTCCCATTCCTTGCGTAAAACGGCCGTCACAAGCCTCTCCCAGTTGTCGTAGTTCTTAGACATTATCTCAATTAATCAACCAAAATAATCAAGAATTAATTATTCTTCATATATATATGGAAGTCTTTTCTTTTCAGAAAACTACCTAGTGACTAGTGTGGCTGGAAATTCAAGTGTAAACACATTAAAGGTGATGGATTATTCTTTTTTGAAATTAAATTATTTTGCTGATTTATAAGATGACTTGGTCAACTACGTACTATGTATAGTTATAAATTAATATTCAATAGGGCTGAGAATCACAGAAATGGTCTTCGTCAACTGCGTTACACACTGCCTTCGCTTTTGCCTTAATTTGTTAAAGCGTTAAGACTACGCGTTTGAACACACACATTGATGCGTTGTTTTATCAAACGAGTTGCGGGCCTTACAGCTACAAGGATGATTGTCATCGGTGTGAAGCGATTTTTAGAGTTTATAATTGATTTATTCCGTTTATGTATTTGATCGTTATTTCACCGCGTCGGCTTTGGCCGGGTATATTATTAATAATATATACATTTAGTACTTTATTTTATTTTATTTAATTACTTGTGATCATGATCTTTATTAATTCTATTTTTGCATTTATGATCACTTGATTGATCATTATTACTATTTTTGTATTTATTAGTCACCTTAGAATTTTAAAGACTATTTATTTTAGAGACTTTTACCTTATAGAATTAAGAATTTGATTTAGTATAAGTGATCATGAGACTTATAAGTGATCAAGGAAATTACTAATTATTTTAGAGATTGATATATTTCATCTATTATCATCAAATTTGGGACAAAAAAATATATGGAATTACCATAATGCCCTCATAGTGGACGGCCAATATGGATATTTTTGGAGTAAAAATATCATCCAACTCTTGTACACCTACACCTTATATTAGTCATCTTGTGTATAATTATACCATTAATTCAAACATTATACACATTGTTTGCCTTATTTTTTGCTTCACCGCAAGTGTACGGTGTAGTTTATAGAATAGGGTAAGCAAGGTCGTATCCACGGAGACTAATAAATTAGTGCGCTAAGTATTGGACCAAGATAGTCTTACTTTTATTTAGGCGATCGAAATTTGATGATTGTTGTATTGAGATTAAGACAATTAAAATCACTAAAACACAAGATTAAGAAAATACAAATGAAAGAAGTATCAAGATAATGAAATGGATTTCCAAGTTAAGGTTTCGATTAATAATCCTCTTGTTGTCCGGTTTAATCAAGCCACGTTATTATTAATATTCCTATAAGATGATCACAAACTATTTTATCCTCCTCTCGAGATGCATATAAAACGTAGATTGAAATACTTATGCTAAAGATCTCTACTCAACATGAAGCATTCAACTCCCAAAAGTTTAAAAGATCAAATGTCCTCACAAATATTTACAAACCTCTCGATTCATGCAAATATTTGTGTAAAGTATTCAAGATCTAATATTGAAACTCATCTCTCGAATTATGAATCAATATATCAAACAAGTTAAATCATTGATCAAGTGATAAAACAAGAATAAGCTCAAAATACTCAAATAGCTTCAAGATAATAATTTCAACTAAGATTAAAACATCCAACAAGAGTTCATTAATCTACTTCCAAAACCCGGAAATCTTTAGAGTTTAGCTACACATGATTAAACAACTTATAAACAAAGTGTTCAAAGCCATTACAAATGAAAATGAAAGATTGAAACTAAAAGAGAAGCAAGAAAACTTAGGAACGTCGACAATCTCTCGATATATCTCCGTTCTTCAAGCTCCGATGCAACCCGATTGTCCCTTGATACCTTCCTTCAAGAGTTGACTCTTGTCTTGTGTTGTAGATCCCAAAAATGCCGAATGTCCTTGTGTGCCCCAAAAGCCTTTTATACCCACATCAAGTTTAGGGCTAAATTTGCAGATTATGGGATTCAGTAGACGCATGGGTGGTGCGCCACGCACGGGGTTACCCGTGCGCCACCTGTCGAAATAGTCCAAGTCTCGTGAGGGCGCACGGGTGGTGGGTCGGAGCACGGCTACCCGTGCGCCACCCGGTGAACTCTTTCATCTCTGTAGACGCATGGGTCATGCGTTGGTGCATGGGCTACCGTGCGCCATCGCAGCCTCAATTTATACTTATACGGGGTGCACGGGTGGTGTCTTGAGGCACGCCCAACCCGTGTGCCCCTGTCTTTTCCGTAGACGCTCAACTTTCGCTCTTTTAGGTTTCACTTTTCGTATACCCACTCAATTCTCCTTGTTTCCACTTTGCTATCCTCGTATTCGTATTCAATTTGCTTCAAATATCATGAAATTCCTACAAAATAAGCAAAGTGTAATATCTTTTCCACAAGGAGTGAATATGTAACATTTAACGCAGTATGTGCATGTTTACCCATCATTATAGCTAAATTACGCCTCAAAATACATGCGAGAACTCACACCTATCACACATCATCTCTTATATTACTTCTTTATTAATATTTTTGCCAACATGTTGGAAGTCTTCCAACATTCCATTCAAACCAAGTCTTGCTCATACCTTTGACCTTCAAATTGTCTCCCATGCATGAGGCAAAATGCAAGACACAATTTGAAAAAAATTCCTCCCACTCTCTCACTAAGCGGACGGCCATAATGGTCATGTTTGTGCTAAATTCATCTCATTTTCATCTAACACATTTATTCTCAAGCAAAAATCCTCCTCCTTCTCTCTAAAAACTCCCAACTTCTCTCTACTCTTCTTCTTGCTTTCTTCTTCTATACTTAGAAAATTTTCAAGATTTTTCCCCTATTTCCTCAAAAATTCGAACACACCTTATACTACAAGGTAAGAAATTTTATCTTCAATCCATTTTGATATCACATAGTTCACCTCTTACACCTTCTTAACTTAAGTTTGAATTTGGTTTGGAGGTACATTTAGAAGACTTTGAATATTAGAGCTTGGCACCATTTTTGGAGAAGACTTCAAACTTGAAGAAGAACTAGTAGAAGAATTTGGACTTCAAGGTGAGAATTGAGTCTAGACCCTTCTTTCCTATTCTTTCTATTTTTTTTCAAATTTTAACCCCTTTTTCATTTTTGAGAAATAGGGGCTGACCTTAGGATATTTTGGAGTTGAGCCAAAAATTTCTTTTAAGCTTCAACTAGTCTCCAAACACCTACTACACGAGGTAAAGTGTAGTCCTTCTCATTTTCTTTTTCTCCTTAATTTTCTCTCATTTTTCTAACTTCAAATTTTTGTTATTTCTTGACTTAGGGGCTGACCTAAGAAGCCTCATCCAAAAATTGTGAAATTATCCTTTTATTTTACAATTTCATTTTTAAGGTGAGTGGAAAAATATTTTCCAACTATTAGGTATTTTTATTAAATGCATGTAGAAACTTTGATCATGAGCCTTGAGATATATATAATCTATGTATTGCATGTCAATTTTATGTATCAAGTTATGAAAATTCTCAAGAGTTGCTCAAAATTACTATTTATTGAATTTTAGGTGCATGCATGTGCAATTTAATGTTTTAATTGATGAATTCTTGTATGTATTGGACATGCATGTGTATGATCTTTAAAATCTATGTTTTGGATGCCTTATAACCTGGAAAAGTCGAGCATAATTGATTAAATTTCAATTTTGGACTTAAAAATGTAAAAATGGAAAGTTGGTGGACTAAATTGCAAGAAAATGAAAGTTAAAGGACCCTATGCAAATTTTGAAATTTGGGACTGTACTCAGGTTAAAAATGACTTTTGGACATTTTAATAAAGTTTTAAGAGTTTTAAGATAAATAAAATCAACCTTTAAAAGCCCAAGGACTTAATTGTGAAATTTTGAAAGTTTAAGGGCTACCTTGCAAATTTTAAATCTGTACCAGACCTAAACTTTAAAATTTAAAATTTTTACTCTTAAGGTACTGGGAATGATATATTTTGAATGTATTCAAAAATCCAAGTGTTTAGGACTTGGAAAGTAATTTTACAAAAATTGAGGGACTAAAGTGTAAAATACTAAACTTGAGGACCCAAATGAAATTTCCAGGACTTATGCAGCCCATGCACCTGGAAATACTAAATTAACTATAACCTAATTATATTTTGGACCCAATGTTCAAATTTTACAACAATTGGACCCCTAAAAGCCTTAAAGGCAATTATTTCAAAATGGGACAAAAATAATATTTTCAAACGTTAAAGGACCTACACATATTTCTTTTAAAAACTGCTTTTGTCCCAATATCCTACTAACCTTAGTGACATTTTCCAACTGGAATCACATTAAAAGCCCTCCCGGTTTGTGAGTTCGATTATTTTAAACTTAAGGTCCGAATTGGCAATTTTTACAAATTTGGGGCCAATGTGAGAATTTTATAAAAACTCGACCTCAAAACTTTAAAAACCTGAATCTATGGACAATTTGGAGAATTTAGAAACTGACCTCATAATTTTTCAAGGTCGGGATATTTATTTATTCAATATTTAACCCCAAAAGTGTTGGTTTTTACAAAATGGGGCTAAATTACAATTTCTCTTTTATAAAGGACCTAACTTAAATTATTTTCTCTTTTACTAAAATAGCCCTGGATCCTCTGACTTGGAGATTTAATTAAAGTATTGTATTTTCCCAAAAACCCTTGACCTATCGGATCAATTTGACGATTAATACCCGATTGCGGGGCGACTTCCCCGCCTTGCGATTTTGAATCTATAACGGGACTTATGTTCCACCTAATCATTCAAGATATCGAAGGTTGCTTATCCTTCCGATAATCATCTTCATCCAAAAACTCCACCAACGTCAAAATTGCTACTCGCGAATTTTCAAAATTTTCTAAACTTCCCACTGAATCAATCATACTCATTGCTGTACTTGTAATTACTTTCTGCTGAGTCAACTTGGTGTGTCGAGCTCACCCGGTCGGAATGGATACGTCGGGGGATGGGGCAGCTCGGCTGCTATTCCACTCTCCGGCCCCATCGCCCTAATCCGCAACCGCGAGGGACGGAGTGTCCGAGGAAGCGGGTCGTAGTACTTGAGGTATAATCATAATTATGACAGATCAGGCCTTGCAAGCTCCATTTGTGGATTTTGTCTTTGCCTATAGAGCGATAAGGTGACCGGTCTTGGACCATCTGCTGGGAGTTACAAGGAAGAACGAAGGAATCGTTATCGATCCACACGATCCGGAGTTATCGGACCCGTTTGGTTGGCGCTACAAATCCGTATGCAACCGCTACTTGTTTTGCATTGGTTGGCGCTACAAATCCGTATGCAACCATTATTTGCCTTGCATGGGATTGGCGTTACATTTCCGTACGCAATCTACATGTCTTGGATCGACTCACATAGTGTACGTGTGACCATGAATCATTTTCTTGAAGCGTATAAGTATATTATTTAATATTTTATCACGACGCTTATTGGCGTGTGTGAATTCATGCATCATACTCACGCGTTTTCATATAAGCTGTTTTCTCACATTAACTATATATTGCGCCACACTTACACGATCACCCCATCCAGCTGAGATTTATGTCTCATCCCCACCTATTTTCTAACCTTAGATTAGGATTTCGTGGGAGATGCTGAACCGGCCCTGGATTGAGACCTTGTACTCCGCTTGTTGGATTTACTGCTTCTTCTTGTTGTTGATTGGACTCTTTTATTATGTTGTTGTTGGACTCTTGTATTTCTTTCCATTAGGTTTGTAATCAAGGGCGTAGGACCCTTTGACTTTAAGTTGTTATTTGGTTGACTTTCGGGTATGTAATTTGGATGATGGATTGTGGACTGTAAGTTGTATTCGTACTTGTTATTTATTTCCGCTGCTATTTAGACTCTGTTTCATTGGGTTCTCGTTGATATTATGCGAATTTGTTTGGTTATTGTATTTAAGTTGTGGATTGTCGTCGCGTTGTTTTGGGCGTGACAATCGCCCATCAGCTGTTGTAACTTGTAATGCTAAATATTTATGTTGTGATCCTTTACACTTACGGATGCCAATGGACAATGGGGACGGGCTGGGTGGGCTCCATCCCGATCCCCGTGAGACAAAGCAGAGAAAAATTCCCCACATCCTCACTCGAGTTCCGGTCCCTGTTTTGATTTTTTTCTTTTGCAAAGAAGACTAATATTTATAGAAAATATAACTATTTAAATATTTAAAAAACATATAAATTATGTAAAAAGAAACTAATAAAACACTCATTAAAAAATAAATAAAATAAATTAAAGATTATATCATTTTATCTATATCTATTGTAAAGTGTGAATGTTTCTTGGAATTTTTTATTTGACAAAAATATCCATTTGACATAGTAAAATTTAGGGGCAACTAAGTAATTGGATATTTATTTCGCTTCTATTTGTTCAATTACAAGAGAAATGTCATTTTATATTTTACACATCAAAAGTATTATTCTTTCATCTATAACTCTTAAAATATTTTTAAATATTGAAACAATATTATTTCATATTAAACTACATTTCGAGAGCTTTGAACCATGTGTCATAAGTATATATAAGGATTTCACATGAGAAATTTTCAAACTTATCAAATTCAACCTTTGTGTAGAATTAAGAATTTATGTTTTCTTATAGTTTTGTTATTTTGTTTAAACTTTTCTAAAATGTTCATTTATACCCATTTTTTTCTTTCAAAAAACCAAAACTATATTTTCTTTAATTATAACGCTAAAAATACTTCAAATTTCTTATTATAAAATTATTTTCAAATTAAATTTGGTTTCAATAAATCGTCAATAATATGTTCTAAACATATATCATTATAGAAGAGAATTTTACTTGTTTAATTTAGTATGATTAAAATTGTGTATTTCTTATATTCTTTTGGATTTTTTCAATAATTAAATATGTATATTATAATTTATAAGAAACATATCTATATGATAAGAAAGAATAAAAAGTAGAGAATACATAATTCCTCCATGGTCGGAAAACTCCCTCAATTAGTAATATGTAATTTTAAAATTTTATTTTATTTATGGTTGTTAAATAAATAATATTGAAAACAAGATAGTTTCTTATTTTATTTTTATTTAAATCGAAGCATATTTTGTTTTAATGAACAATATCGATAAACTAAAAATTATAAAATAAAAGGAATGAGATTAACATAAAAAAAAAAAGAATAAGAACCAAAACAAGTTTGTCACAACAAAAATATTGATTACAATACGATTATTCAACGGGAAAGCCTTCACAATGGCTCGATTACAACCTGGAAAATAAAGCTATTCTATTACAAAGCTTGAGAAATGCTTGAAACATGAACTTCGAGGAATTGAACAAGAAGCCTAGTCGAGATATTATCTCTATCCGCAAAAGACAATTACGCCCGGACTAGTGCTCACGCAGGGCGTATTCTAAGGCATGGATGGGGGGCTTTGAAATTTTCATATTTATATGTAGATTTTATTTTAAAATATTAATTTTTAGTATTAAATATTTATTTTTAGTGATTTAGCCAACCAAAAATTTTAAAATCTCCATATTTATATGTATATTTTATTTTAAAATATTAATTTTTAGTACTAAATATTTATTTTTTATTGATTTAGGCCACTAATATTTTCGGTCTTGCTCCGCCCCCTGTGCTCACAGTTTGACGTATTGCCTCCAAAGATAAGACGACTTCGTCTTACGTAGTAGTACCCATGCCCGGCTCTAAGGATTGTCTAGGTGGGCAATGGCCAAATTGGGGGCCCCAAATTTTTACATACAACTTTATATATGTATTTAATATGTTGTAATTGTAAAGTTATGCAAGAGAAAATATCAGTTGGGCCGTAACTAAAGCGCTTAAGGCCCATATAGCATTTCTTTAAAAAATTGTCGTAAGAAGATTCCATAATATGCTAAGGAGCCTTTTTAGGATTAATTATTTTTTGTTGTAGTGCATATTGCTATTTCTCTTTAAATAACATATTTGAATTTTGAACTAATGAAAGTTTTGAGACATTTGGCTTTTTTGTTTAATTCTAAGGAGTTGTCTTCGTTGGATGAGAATATATTGAATGAATGTTGTGTTAATCTTCAAATTGCCTTAAAATATAATGACAAATTTGACATTAATTTCGATGATTTATTTTTAAATTGCAAGTGTTACAAATGTGTTTACCAACGAAACAAAGTTAACTATTGAAGTGCTTGAGTTTTTTAAAGCTTGATTGTTTTTCCTAAAGTTTCTATTGTGTATAGAATTCCATTAACTATCTTTGGTTATTTTAGTATTAAAAAAATTAGTTTTCAAAACTAAATTTGATAAAATCATACTTGTGTTCAACTATGTCCCAGAAAATATTAAATGAGTTAGCAATTTAATGCATTGAAAATGAGATGTTGGAAAAACTTGATTTTGAAGACCTTATTGATGATTTTACTTCTCAAAATGCTCTAAGATTAAGATGTTTTCAATAATTATTTGATGCTTATATTTTCTTGTATGTTTGTAGGTATTGCGCTATTTCCATACTTTGAACAATGAAAAATGAAAATTGTTTATGTAAACTTTTTATTTTTATATTTCTATTGTGAAGCCCGATTTTTTCGAAGCTATTAGTCGATCCTTATTGTTGTTTATACTTTTGATCGACTATTTTACCGCGTCATTTTGACGGGTAATTATTAATAATATATACATTTTGTATTTTATTTCATTTTATTTAATTACTTGTGATCATGATCATCATTAATTCTATTCCTCATTTATGATCACGTGATTGATCATTATTACTATTTTTGTATTTATTAGTCACTTTAGAAATTTAAGAGACTATTTATTTTAGAGACTTTTACCTTATAGAATTAAGATGTTGATTTAGATTAAGTGATCATGAGACTTGCAAGTGATCAAGGAAATCACTAATTATTTTGGAGATTGATATATTTCATCTATTATCATCAAATTTGGGACAAAAAAAAAATATATGGAATTACCATTTTGCCCTCATAGTGGACGGCCATTGTGGATATTTTGGGATAAAAATATCATCCAACTCTTGTACACATACACCATATATTAGTCATCTTGTGTATAATTATATCATTAATTCAAACATTATACACATCATCTTATACATCAATTCATTATTACTATTTTCCCAACTTATTCCCACTTAACCAACATTCTTCTTATTCCTCTTAAATTCAAATTGACCCACACTTTGACTTGCGTTTTTGTCTCCATGCAAGAGACAAATTACAAGACACAATTTGATCAAAATTTCCTCTCCCTCTCTCTCATACTACACGGCCATTATGGCATTTTTACACAAAATTTTCATTTCATTCCTCATCAACACATTCTAATACTCAAAGCCTTCTCCTCCTTCTCTCTAAAAACTCCTAACTTCTCTCTACACTTCTTCTTACTTCTTCTTCCATACTTAGAAAAAATTTCAACATTTTTCCTTATACACCATAAAAATCGAACCACTATACTACAAGGTAAGAAATTTTAGCTTCAATCCATTTTTGGATATCACCTTGTTCATCTCTTCCACCTTCTTAACTTAAGTTTGGATTTGGTTTTGGAGGTACATTTAGAAGACTTTGAAGGTTAGAGCTTGACAACATTTTGAAGAAGGACCTCAAGCTTGAAGAAGAATATAGTAGAGAAAATTTGACTACAAGGTAAGAATTGTGTACTAGACCCTTCTTTCCTACTCTTCCTATTTTTTCAAATTTTAACACCCCTTTTTCATTTTTGAGAAATAGGGGCTGACTTTAGGAGATTTTTGGAGTTGAGCCAAAATTCCAATTTTTGAGCTTCAACTAGTCTCCAAACATCTACTACACTGAGGTAAAGTGTAGTCTTTTCATTTCGGCTTAATTCCTTCTTTTTCTCCTTAATTTTTCTCTCATTTTTCTAACTCCAAATTTTGATATTTTCTTGACTTAGGGGCTGACCTAAGAAGCCTCATCCAAAAAAATTGTGAAATTATCCTTTTATTTCACAATTTCCAAAATTAAGGTGGTGGAAATTATTTATCCAACTTTTAGGTGTTTGATCAAATGCATGTAGAAACTTTAATCATGAGCCTTGAGATATATATAATTATGTATTGCATGTCAATTTTACATATCAATCATGAAAATTCTCAAGAGTTGCTCAAAATTGTTAATTATTGAATTTTAGGTGCATGCATGTACACTTTAATGTTCTATTTGATGAATTCTTGTATGTATTGGACATGCATGTGTATGATCTCTAAAATCTATATTTTTGATGCCTTATAACCTGGAAAAGTCGAGCATAATTGATTAAATTTTAATTTTGGACCTAAAAATGTAAAAATGGAAAGTTGGTGGACTAAATTGCAAGAAAATGAAAGTTAAAGGACCCCTCTGCAAATTTCGAAATATGGGACTGTACTCAGGTTCAAAAATGACTTTTGGACATTTTAATAATGTTTTAAGAGTTTTAAGATAAATAAAATCAACCTTTAAAAGCCCAAGGACTAGATTGTAAAATTTTGAAAGTTTAAGGGCTACTTTGCAATTTTTAAAACTGTACCAGACCTAAACTTTATAAATTGAAATTTTTTACTTTTAAGTTACTGGGAATCACATATTTTAAAAGTATTCCAAAAATCCAAGTGGTTAGGGCTTGGAAAACAATTTTACTAATTGAGGGACTAATGTGAAAAATATTAAACTTGAGGACCCAAATGAAATTTCCAGGACTTATGCAGCCCATGCACCTGGAAATACTAACTTAACTATAACTTAATTATATTTTTGACCCAAGGTTCAAATTTCATAACAATTGGACCTAAAAAGCCTTAATGGCAATTATTTTAAAATGGGACAAAAATGATATTTTCAAAAGTTGAAGGACCTACACATATTGTTTTTAAAAACTGCTTTTGTCCCAATATCCTACTAACCTTAGTGACATTTTCCAACTGGAACCACATTAAAAGCCCTTCCGGTTTGTGAGTTCGAATTTTTAAAACTTAAGGTCCAAATTGGCAATTTCTACAAATTTGGGACCAATGTGAGATTTTACAAAAACTCGACCTCAAACTTTAAAAACCTGAATCTCTGGACAATTTGGAGAATTTAGGAACTGACCTCATAATTTTTCAAGGTCGGGATATTTAATTATTCAATTTTTAACCCCAAAAGTGTTAGTTTTTACAAAACAGGGCTAAATTACAATTTTCCTTTTATAAAGGACCTCATTCAAATTATTTTCTCTTTTACTAAAATAGCCCTGGATTCTCTGACTTGGAGATTTAATTTAAGTATTTTACTTTCCCAAAAACCCCGACTTATCGGATCAATTTGACCGATTAATACCCGTCGCGGAGAGCGACTTTCGCTTGCGAATTGAATCTATAACGGAACTTTTGTCCCACCCAAATTTTCAAGATATCGAAGGTTGCTTATCCTTCCGATAATCATCTTCATCCAAAAACCCCACCAACGCCATAATTACCACTCGCGTTTTTTCAAAATTTTCTCTAAATCGCTTACTGAATCAATAATACTCATTCGTTGGTTATTTTTGTAATTATAATTACTTTCTGCTTGAGTCAACTTGGTGTGTCGAGCTCACGACTCGGAATGGATACGTCGGGGATGGGGGCGGCTCATTTCGCTATTCCACTCTTCGGCCCCATCGCCCTAATCCGCAACCGAGGACGAGTTTGTCCGAGGAAGCGGGTCGTAATCGAGGTATAATCATGATTATGACGGATCCGAGCCTCGCCCTCTCTCTTTGGGATTTTGTCTTTGCCTACGGAGCGATAAGGTGTCGGTCTTGGACCATCTTGTTCGGGAGTTACAAGGAAGAACGAAGGAATCGCTATCGATCCACACGATTCGGAGTTATCGTCCGTTTTGGTAGGCGTTACATTTCGTCGTGACCGCGCTTACCTGTTTTGCATTGGTTGGCGCTACAAATCCGTCAGACATAACCATTATTTGCCTTGCATAGGATTGGCGTTACGCTTCCGCACGCAATCTACTGTCTTATTTATTTCACTAGTGCTGTGTGACCATGAGCTTTGTTTTCTTGAATCTGTATAAGTATATTATTTAAATATTTTATCACGACGCTTGCGAACGAGCGTGTGTGAATTCATGCATCATACTCACGCGTTTTCATATAAGCTGTTTTCTCACATTAACTATATTGCGCCACACTGCATTACCGATCACCCCATCCACCGAGATTTTTGTCTCATCCCCACTTTGTTTTCTAACCTTAGATGAGGATTTATTTGGAGATCTTTGAACAGAAGCTCTGGATTGAGACCTTGTACTACGTTTGTTGGATTTCTTGCTTCTTGTTGTTGATTGGACTCTTTTCTTATTATGTTGTTGTTGGACTTTTGTATCTAATCAATTCGGGTTTGTAATTGAGGGGCGTATGACCCTTGGCTTTAAGTTACTATCTTGTTGAAGTTCGGGTTGTAATTTTGGATGTTGGAATGTAGACTTTAAGTGATAACTTGTATACATTATTTATTTCATTGCTATTTAGACTACTGTCTTATTGGGTTCTCATTGGTATTGTGAGGTATGTTAGTCCATTTGTATTTAAGTTGTGAATCATTCGTCGCGTCCCGTTTGGGCGTGTGAAGAGTGGTATCGAGCTCGGCTAGTAAGATGAAACTTACACCGAGTGACCCAGGATAGGACCCCGATGCGTGTTTTGGGTAGTCTGCGACTTGACTAATTAAGCGTGAAATCGATTTCAAATTAGCATAGAACCGTCTTATTGATATTTGAACTAAGTTAGAATCCATACTTTGAGATTCATAATCATACTTGTCTTGGCTTAGTTGATTTTGGTGATTTCCTTACTTACTCGTTCTTCCTTATTCTTTCTTATCTTTCCTCTCACCTTTGGTGATCCGCCTTAGTTGTTTTATCGAGGATGGAGCCGCCGCCTACGTGGTGGGATGTATTCCATGCTCGTCTTTGGCGGGAATATTACCGGCAATCGGCGATGATTCATCGCACCGAAAGCGAACGGCGTGACCACGGAACTAGCCCAGAGCGCCAACGCCTTGAGACGACTCGGCGCTTGGCCATAAGCAAGATGAGAAGAAACGAATTGACCCTTGTCATCAAGGACGCGATAACACCATAAGAGCGAGGAGGACCAAATCTGAGTATCGAGGCGCTGGATAACATGAGAGAGAAAAATGAAGAGGGCGGCGGCGTCGCGAGAAATGGGAGATTGATGCCCGTCATCAGCGAAATCTTGCCGATCGCTTGGAGGAGACCTCATCAAGCGGATGACAGCCATTGAGGACCTTACACAGGCCCTAACTCGGAGGACGCCGCACTAGAGGCTTCTTTAGCGGCTAATGCTCGGCCCATGGCCATCGCCCGAGGCGGAACACATGCGATGCCGAGGAAGATCCGAGGAGGATCAATCGACATTGGAGAGCGAGGAGGCTCGCTCCACTCGATGAGCTCGGGGGCTTTGAGCGGTGGTTGGACTTTGTGGATTGGCCCGAGGTTGGCGCGCCTCAACCCGACCAGCCCGATCATAGACATAGGCTGCGGCGATGATGATGGCGATCTCAGCGATTAGCTAGATTGTCGTTGTACTTTTGTTGTTGTATTTGTGTAGTCGATGTTGTATCTTACATTATTGTACTAGATCCAGGATGTATTTTGATTCCATGTATCGACTTAGTATTCTGCATTGATGTACTTTGGGTGTATTCAATTTTATATTAATGGATATACCTTTTGCTATTTATTGATGTCTTGTGTCGATGTTACTTTTCCTACGATATCTTTTGCTTTACGCGAATAATTATTGTATTCGTTTACTCGCATTGCAACTAACGCTCCAAGATACGAGAATGACGAGAACATCGAGGGCGTGGGAGACCTCGTCGCGTTCCACGAGAGATGACGATGTACCCGGGGATCGGGTACCCTCTCAGGAATTACCACCACCTCCTCCTCCACTTTGTAGGAGACAATCATTGCACAAGCATTGCGGCAAATTGGTGTTTATGAGGCAACAGGCGAACCTCAACCCGTGTTCGAACCGCCCGAGAGGCGACGATCGCACATTGGAGCGATTCTGCGATTCGACCCACCAACCTTCTTGGGAGAGCGGACGATGTGAAAGCGGAAGAATGGATAGAGAAGCTAGAAAATATCTTCAATGCTCTTCAATACTTGACGATGAGCGAGAGTCACACTCATTGTATTTAAATGCAGAATCATTTGCCAGAGGTCGGTGGAGGCGATTGAAAGGAGATGGGAACGGGACCGAAATGTAATCAGAACACGGGGAAATTTCTTGGCTGAGTTCAATGACAGTATATTCCCAAGGTCGTGAAGGAAGCACGCCGGGATGAATTCCATAGGCGAGGCAAGGAATCGCGTGGCTCGATCTGAGTCCAATTTCACCGATTGTCCAAATATGCTCGGGAACAATCGATCAAGAGGATAAGCTTTACAAGTTCACTCGAGGATTGGCGGAACTTGAAGCTTGATTGTTGATATTGAACCAGCAACCTACTCAACCGCGGTAAAGCGCTCTCTGCATTAGTCGGGATCGAACCGTATTGGGATGATTCAATGAGTAGGCCATCGAAGCAGTTTTAAGAGGCGGTAGTGGGGACAGCCATCTAAACCGCTGCTAAGTTTGAAGGACCGGTTAACGGAGGCAGGACAAAGGAAAGAAACCAAGTCAAGAAAGCGGGTCAAGAATGTGCGCATTGCGAAAAGCGGGACATCTTTGCCGACAAGCTATTTGGCGTAAACAAGGAAGGTGTTTCTTGTTGTGGTAATGTCGACACTAAGTGCAAGATTGCTCAAGTACAATGACCGATCTAAACAAACGCAACCACGAAGTAGGAAATGGCAGGGTAATCGGCGAGATGCCCGCTCAGTATTTGCACTAGCCAGGCGGGGAGGCTCGGGAGGCAACGAGGCGTGGTGGAAGGTACGCTTCTAGTATCTAACCACTACGCTAAAATATTGTTCGACCCTGGATCAACGCATTCATTTGTTGCACCGCATTTTGTACACAAATTTGCATGCATGCATGGAACATATGCCTATATGCTTAGAAGTGTCAACTCCTATGGGTGCGAGTCAGATAACAGATATTATCTATAATGCATGCGAAGTTAAGATTGCTGAGATAAACTTTCCTGCCGATTTGATCTTGTTACCTATATCCGAATACGACGTAATATTGGGAATGAACAGGTTATCGCACACCATGCACAAATGGACTGCCATAACAAGTCCATTAAGCTATGTGAACCCGGAAAACCCAAAGTGGAGATTTCGGGAAGGGCACGCAGTTAAGATTGCCCCAATCATTTCAGCAATAAAAGCGAGAAGGGCGATCACTAGAGGGGCTCAGGGGTACTTGGCGTTTGTAATTAACAAACCCAAGGTTGAGATACAAATCAACCAAGTACCTATAGTATCAGCATATACGGATGTATTTCCACAAGAACTCACCACTATCCCTCCGGATAGGAAGTCGAGTTCACCATCGGTGTTGCCGGGACTGCCCGATTGCGAACACCGTATAGAATGGCTCTCTTGAGTTACAAGAGTTAAAAACGCAATTGGCGTAAATCTGGCCCGATGGATGTGGGATTTATCCGACCGAGTACGTCTCCACGGGAGCACTGTCTTTGTTCGTCAAAAAGAAGGATGGCACATTAAGACTATGTATAGATTATCGTGGACTTAATAGTGTGACCATCAAGAACAAATATCCCCTCCAGAGGATAGCGAACTATTTGATCAACTTCAAAGGAGCAGCGGTGTACTCGAAGTTTGATTTACAACAAGGATATTACCAACTGAAAATCCCTTGAAGGAGACATTTCCAAAAGCGCATTTCAAACCCGATATGGACACTACGAGTTTGTAGTAATGCCGGTCCGACGAATGCACCAAAGAAGCATTTATGGACACGATGCATCGAGTCTTCCAACCTTATTTGGATCAATTCGTAGTGATATTCATTGATGACATACTAGTATACTCTAAGTCTAGAGAAGAGCACGAATGTCATCGAAAATCGTTTTAGAGACACTACGACGAGCATAAGTTTGTATGCCAAATTCAGCAAGTGCGAATTTTGGCTTAGTGAAGTCGCATTCTTAGGACATATAGTATCCCTTTGGGATTGCGGTAGATCCTTGAAGGTACGCAGGCGGTGGTTGAATGGAAACAACCAGTCTGTAGAACGAAATCGAAGTTTCTAGGACTATTTGGATATTATCGAAGATTTATCCAGGACTTCTCCAAGATAGCGGACCACTCACTCGACTAACCCGAGAAGCAAGTCAAGTTTGAGTGGAATGACAAATGCGAGACGAGTTTCAAGAGCGAAGAAACGACTTACTACGGCTCGGTCTTAGCCCTTCCAAAGGGAACAGAAAACTTTGTCGTCTCGGTGATGCATCAAAGAAGGACTAGGAGCGGTGCTCATGCGAAGGAAGGAAAGGTTATCGCTTATGTATCACTTAAAGCTCAAGCCGTATGAGGCCAATTATCCAACATGACTTGGAATTGGCGGCGATAGTTTTCGCGTTGAAGAAATGGAGACACTATCTCTACGGGGCAACATTCACGGTTTTCACGGATCATAAGAGCTTGAAGTATCTATTCTCCCGAAAGATCTCAATCGAGGCAACGGAGATGGATGGAGTTGATTGAGGACTATCACTTTGATATTCAATACCATCCCGGAAAAGCTAACGTCGTGTGCACGCTCTAAGCGAAGAAAAGGCGAGCTTAGCGGACTTATGATTCGAGAGTGGGAATCATTAAAAGAGTGAGCAATTGGAATCGCGAGAACCAAGATTTCAGATTTCATGTGCTAACATTTTGATTACACTCAATCTCTTGAATGAGATCAAAGAAGCACAAGAGAAAGATACACATCTTCAAAAGCGAAGGAGAAGATACTTAAAGGAGAAAGATCAGAATTCTCGGTACACGAAGATGGAGTTATCGGGTTCCGGAATCGAGTGTGTCTTAGAATGACGAAAGCTGATTAGGAATAGAATCTAGAGAGGCACACCGCTCGAGATACACTATACATCCTGGAGGAAACAAGATGTATAAGGATTTGAAACGGGTTATTGGTGGGTAAACATGAAGAACCAGGTAGCGAGTTCGTTGGGAGATGTTTGACTTGTCAACGAGTAAAAGTAGAACACCAACGACCATCCGGTTTACTACAACCGTTGAGAATTCCCAGTGGAAATGGGAACATATAACGATGGACTTTGTGACGGATCTACCAAGGACGAGGAGGAGGCCATGATGCTATCGGGTAGTGGTAGACCGACTCACGAAAATCGCACACTTTTTACCCATCAAGAAAACCGATAGCTTGCGAGAAACTTGCAGACTTATATCAGAAATCATTATTGCATGGAGTACCGATCGATATAGTATCCGAGCAGAGACCGAGGTTTGTCTCAGTTTTGGAAGTGCTTACACGAGGAATTAGGTACCTCACTAAGTTTCAAAGACAAAGAAGACATCACAAACCGATGGGCGGTCGAGCGAACAATTCAAACCCTTGAAGATATGTTGCGAGCGCACCTTAGATTTTCAAGGAAGTTGGGATTCGCACTTACCATTAGCGGTCGCCTACAATAACGATTATCGGCCACGATTGGGATGGCACCTACGAGGCATTGTATGGACGAAAATGTAGATCCCACTACACTAGGAGATTGATGACCAATGGACTCGAAAGAGAAACGAAAGTCGCCGATTCCAAAGGTCGACTTAGTTCGTGAGAGGCCATGGAGAAGGTCAAGCGATCAAGGAGCGGATTCGCACGGCTCGAGCCGCCAAAAGAGTTACGCGGACAAGAGAAGAAAGGATTTGGAATTTGAAGTCGGTGATGAAGTATTTCTCGGACTCTCACCACGGAAAGGATTGATTAATCCAGAAGAAAGGAGGCAAGTTGAGTCCGAGATATGTTGGACCTTACAAGATTTTGAGAGGATCGGGAAGTTAGCCTCTGACTCGAGTTACAGCACCATATGCGGGAATGCACGATGTATTCCACGTTTGAGAGGCTGAAGAAGTATCAACCGGATCCCGAGCATATCATCACTCGAGATACTCGCTCCTCTAATGGAAAATCTATCCTACAGAGAGGCCAATCGGGATCATCGATCGCCAGATCGACGATTGCGTAAAAGAGAAATTCCGATGGTTAAAGTGGTGTAGAGAACCACAACCAGACGAAGGCATAGCGTGGGAAATGGAAGAAGACATAAGGAATCAATATCAGAACTATTCGAAGAGAATTTGGGGACCAAATTCTTTTAAGAAGGGAGGATGTGAAGCCCGATTTTTCCGAAGCTATTAGATCCATCCTTATTGTTGTTTATACTTTTGATCGACTATTTTACGCGTCATTTTGACGGGTAATTATTAATAATATATACATTTTGTATTTTATTTCATTTTATTTAATTACTTGTGATCATGATCATCATTAATTCTATTCCTCATTTATGATCACGTCATTGATCATTATTACTATTTTTGTATTTATTAGTCACTTTAGAAATTTAAGAGACTATTTATTTTAGAGACTTTTACCTTATAGAATTAAGATGTTGATTTATATTAAGTGATCATGAGACTTGCAAGTGATCAAGGAAATCACTAATTATTTTGGAGGTTGATATATTTCATCTATTATCATCAAATTTGGGACAAAAAAAAAAATATATGGAATTACCATTTTGCCCTCATAGTGGGACGGCCATTGTCGATATTTTGGGATAAAAATATCATCAAACTCTTGTACACATACACCATATATTAGTCATCTTGTGTATAATTATATCATTAATTCAAACATTATACACATCATCTTATACATCAATTCTTTATTACTATTTTCCCCAACTTATTCCCACTTAACCAACATTCTTCTTATTCCTCTCAAATTCAAATTGACCCACACTTTGACTTGCATTTTTGTCTCCATGCAAGAGACAAATTACAAGATACAATTTGATCAAAATTTCTCTCCCTCTCTCTCATACTACACGGCCATTATGGCATTTTTACACAAAATTTTCATTTCATTCCTCATCAACACATTCTAATACTCAAAGCCTTCTCCTCCTTCTCTCTAAAAACTCCCAACTTCTCTCTACTCTTCTTCTTACTTCTTCTTCCATACTTAGAAAAAATTTCAACATTTTCCTCCTTATACACCATAAAAATCGAACCACTATACTACAAGGTAAGAAATTTTAGCTTCAATCCATTTTGGATATCACCTTGTTCATCTCTTCCACCTTCTTAACTTAAGTTTGGATTTGGTTTTGGAGGTACATTTAGAAGACTTTGAAGGTTAGAGCTTGACAACATTTTGAAGAAGGACCTCAAGCTTGAAGAAGAATATAGTAGAGAAAATTTGACTACAAGGTAAAAATTGTGTACTAGACCCCTTCTTTCCTACTCTTCCTATTTTTTTTCAAATTTTAACACCCCTTTTTCATTTTTGAGAAATAGGGGCTGACTTTAGGAGATTTTTGGAGTTGAGCCAAAATTCCAATTTTTGAGCTTCAACTAGTCTCCAAACATCTACTACACAAGGTAAAAAGTGTAGTCCTTTTCATTTCCTTAATTCCTTCTTTTTCTCCTTAATTTTTCTCTCATTTTTCTAACTCCAAATTTTGATATTTTCTTGACTTAGGGGCTGACCTAAGAAGCCTCATCCAAAAAAATTGTGAAATTATCCTTTTATTTCACAATTTCCAAAATTAAGGTGGGTGGAAATTATTTTTCCAACTTTTAGGTGTTTGATCAAATGCATGTAGAAACTTTAATCATGAGCCTTGAGATATATATAATTATGTATTGCATGTCAATTTTACATATCAATCATGAAAATTCTCAAGAGTTGCTCAAAATTGTTAATTATTGAATTTTAGGTGCATGCATGTACACTTTAATGTTCTATTTGATGAATTCATGTATGTATTGGACATGCATGTGTATGATCTCCAAAATCTATATTTTGGATGCCTTATAACCTGGAAAAGTCGAGCATAATTGATTAAATTTTAATTTTGGACCTAAAATGTAAAAATGGAAAATTGGTGGACTAAATTGCAAGAAAATGAAAGTTAAAGGACCCCTCTGCAAATTTTGAAATTTGGGACTGTACTCAGGTTCAAAAATGACTTTTGGACATTTTAATAATGTTTTAAGAGTTTTAAGATAAATAAAATCAACCTTTAAAAGCCCAAGGACTAGATTGTAAAATTTTGAAAGTTTAAGGGCTACTTTGCAATTTTAAAACTGTACCAGACCTAAACTTTATAAATTGAAATTTTTTACTTTTAAGTTACTGGGAATCACATATTTTAAAAGTATTCCAAAAATCCAAGTGGTTAGGGCTTGGAAAACAATTTTACTAAAATTGAGGGACTAATGTGAAAAATATTAAACTTGAGGACCCAAATGAAATTTCCAGGACTTATGCAGCCCATGCACCTGGAAATACTAACTTAACTATAACTTAATTATATTTTTGACCCAAGGTTCAAATTTCATAACAATTGGACCCCTAAAAGCCTTAATGGCAATTATTTTAAAATGGGACAAAAATGATATTTTCAAAAGTTGAAGGACCTACACATATTGTTTTTAAAAACTGCTTTTGTCCCAATATCCTACTAACCTTAGTGACATTTTCAAACTGGAACCACATTAAAATCCCTTCCGGTTTGTGAGTTAAATTTTTAAAACTTAAGGTCCAAATTGGCAATTTCTACAAATTTGGGACCAATGTGAGATTTTACAAAAACTCGACCTCAAAACTTTAAAAACCTGAATCTCTGGACAATTTGGAGAATTTAGGAACTGACCTCATAATTTTTCAAGGTCGGGATATTTAATTATTTAATTTTTAACCCCAAAAGTGTTAGTTTTTACAAAACAGGGGCTAAATTACAATTTTCCATTTATAAAGGACCTCATTCAAATTATTTTCTCTTTTACTAAAATAGCCCTGGATTCTCTGACTTGGAGATTTAATTTAAGTATTTTACTTTCCCAAAAACCCACGACTTATCGGATCAATTTGACCGATTAATACCCGATCGCGAGCGACTTTTCGCCTTGCGAATTGAATCTATAACGGAACTTATGTCCCACCCAAATTTTCAAGATATCGAAGGTTGCTTATCCTTCCGATAATCATCTTCATCAAAAACCCCACCAACGCCATAATTACCACTCGCGTTTTTCAAAATTTTCCTAAATCGCTTCCCCTGAATCAATAATACTCATCATTGCTGGTTGTTGCTGTAATTATAATTACTTTTCTGCTGAGTCAACTTGGTGTGTCAAGCTCACGATCGGAATGGATACGTCGGGGGATGGGCTGGGCGGCTGGCCGCTATTCCACTCTTAGGCCCCATCGTCTAATCCCATGGCGAGGGACGAGTTTGTCCGAGGGAAGCGGGTCGTAATCTTGAGGTATAATCATGATTATGACGGATCCAGCCTCGCCAGCTCTCTTGGGATTTTGTCTTTGCCTACGGAGCGATAAGGTGCGGTCTTGGACCATCCGACCGGGAGTTACAAGGAAGAACGAAGGAATCATTTTCATCGATCCCACGATTCGGAGTTATCGTCCGTTTTGGTTGGCGTTACATTTCCGCACGCATGACCCTTGCACGCTTTCCTGTTTTGCATTGGTTGGCGCTACAAATCCGACGCAACCATTATTTGCCTTGCATAGGATTGGCGTTACGCTTAAAATGCATAATCTACTGTCTTGATTGTTTCACCTAGTGCTGTGTGACCATGAACTGTTTTCTTGAATCGTATAAGTATATTATTTAAATATTTTATCACGACGCTTAATGTGTGTGAATTCATGCATCATACTCACGCGTTTTCATATAATTGTTTTCTCACATTAACTATATTGCTCCACACTCGCACACGATCACCCCATCCCCTGAGATTTTTGTCTCATCCCCACTGTTTTCTAACCTTAGATGAGGATTTATTTGGAGATCCGAACCAGAAGCTCGGATTGAGACCTTGTACTGACGCTTGTTGGATTTCTGCTTCTTGTTGTTGATTGGACTCTTTTCTTATTATGTTGTTGTTGGACTTTTGTATCCTAATCAATTCGGGTTTGTAATTGAGGGCGTATGACCCCTTGGCTTTAAGTTACTACCTTGTTGAAGTTCGGGTTGTAATTTTAGATGTTGGAATGTAGACTTTAAGTGATAACTTGTATCTGTTATTTATTTCATTTGCTATTTAGACTCTGTCTTATTGGGTTCTCATTGGTATTGTGAGGTCTGTTAGTCCATTTGTATTTAAGTTGTGAATCGTTCGTCGCGTCCCGTTTGGGGCGTGACATCTATAAAACCCCCCATTTTCTTTTGCCATGGGCCCCAGGAGATTAGGGCCGACCCTGGTAGCACCACTAACACGAAGCACCTTCGAACTAAAAAGTGTTGAAGGCGGTTGTTGGACTTGGACTGCAGAATACGAGAAAAATGGCTTTGTGTATGAATTTTGTTGTGTTCAAAAGCGCAATGCACTAAAATGAATATATAGCTAACAATCTATGCCAGGCCAGGCCTAGGTCGGGTTAGGCCTGCGCGCGTGCATGTGGCCCACTTGTGATCATTCACTTGTGTTATAGTTTATATAACAAATAACACCTTCTAGTAAATAAACTAGGATAAACAATGATTTGTATTACATGTGGGATAAAGCAAAAGCATTTCATCTCTCTTTACATAATCTTTACATAATGTTCATTTATGTGGCTACTTTCGTGTATTAATTTCTCACTCATCAAAATTCAGTTTTGAGAAATAAAAAATATTACGAACATCTACTCGGAACGTAGATTAATAATATATAAGGCTAGAAGGAAGACTCGTTGCAAGACAGTGAGTATGGCAAAGAAGAGAAGACAGGGGACTCATTGAAGGAAGCGGTGAGATCTGGTGAATGAGTATCGATCAAGTCAGCCAAATATAGCCAAGTCTCAAGTCAAAGTGACAGGAGAGTCATCCAATGATTGGAAGCTGACTCTAAGTCACCTGGGGAAAGCAAGGAAATGCGGTCAAGTCGAGATAATCGAAAGAGATCCATTGCAGAAATTAAGAGAATTACTTAAACAAGTAATATCTCCATGCTACCTTTCTCGAAGTGCTCAGTCCCAGAAGCGTGCAAAAGGAATAAACCAATGGGAAGCACTACACCGTGTCAGAACTCTGAAAAGCTGAAGAACATCTTATACGAGGAAGTGGCAAATTCAAGGACTGCAACAAGACAAGCCAACGTCCACAAGTGACTTTCAAAAATAAGCTTATCTCTTCAACGGGCAAATTTTTGAAAGATCACTATAAAAGGCTGAGGAATGACTCTGAGAGAAGGTTACCTGAACCACAAGCATTCAAGAAACTATTAGAATTGTAACTGAAAATATTCTCAAATCATTCAAGATTAATCCTCAAGCCTACACTACGAAGATCATCAATCCAACACTCACCTGTGAAGGAAAGATAACTTCTATCAGTTGAAGAGGAAATTATTGAAGAATCAAGGGGTCTACATTCCACGAAGGATTGTAGGAAGGTTCAAGGTCGAACCAGTCTCGAGTTTTTGGAGGGCTTCGTGATCAAATCCAAAGAGCTTGAGCAAGTGAGTCTGTAGTAGAACAAAGCATTTGCCTATGAAGAAGAAGGCGAGTCGCACGAGAAGCCGGTGAGTGATCAAGGCATCTCGGTGAGTCTCAAAGGATCAAGTCATTTGTGTGATCAAGACTTGTATCCGACATTACCACTTTGTATATCGATCAATACCTAGTGGATTCCTTCAGGAGATTGGAGAAGAGAGGAGTAGAAGAATTACCCCATCTTGAACCTCTATAAAAATCTTATTGTGTCATTTACATTTCAAGACTTTAATTCTCGCTTTTTATTTGTTTAACTATCTTGATAAATTTGCTATCCACTTGATAATTTCTAAGTACTAAACCAAGCATTAAATCTTTGCTTAACCATTATTCAGGGTGTTAAGTCTTAGCTGAAAACAAACTACGGTTGAGTTAATTTAGTCTTAACAATTTGAGTTATTCCATCAACGGCTCGATTGAGTCATTGAGAGACTAACTCTTGATTAACTAAATTGGTCTGTCCACTGAGACACGGTATGTGTAACATCAACTCGAACTTTAAAAAGGACTAAATCGAAAAGTTGGTAAGGTTTATTCAACCCCCCTTCTAAACCTTACACCCACCCCCCAGGACCTACAAGTGGTATCGAGCGGTTGGTTCATTGAGCCTTCCTATCGGTTCTTGAACTAGATCTCCAAATTCCTCAAAGTTTATTTTAGTACTTAAGTTTTCAAAACTCCTTTTATCATTAAAAGGTTATCATAATGGAAGCAAATTTGACACGCATCCCTATGTTCACAATTGAAGAATTTGATGATTGGAAAATCCGTATGCGAGGCTCATTTATCAAAGCATTACATGATGAGATGTGGATAGTGATAGAGGATGGGCCACCGCAAATCTTAAAAGTGAACACGGTTTGTAAGAAAGAGAATTTGAAGGTGAAAGGATGTAGCTCTAGACCAGCTATGATCGAAAAACCAAGAGTGAATGGACAAATGATGAGAAAAAGATATAACTTGGACAATGTGGCCAAGGACATTCTTTACAAAACCCTGGACAAAGCCATGTTCAACAAAGTCAAATCATGCAAAACGGCTAAAAAATGCGGGACAAGCTAACATTGATTTGTGAAGGCTCGGAGCAAATCAAAGAAAACAAATTATCGTGGTCGTCTGAAATTTGAGAATTTCAAAATGATCTCGAGGAGAACCTAGATCAATTGGATGCTCGATTCACGAAATCACCAATGAGTCACAAGACTTGGAAAAGAATATACACAAAAGAAAATGTGTATGAAGATCCTAAAAAGTCTTCCAATTTGAATGGGAAATGAAGGTCATGGACTATCAAAGTCTTCCAACCATGAACTATTCTCGGACCTCAAAGCCTACGAGTTTGGTGAGAAGAAAAGACCAGGAAGAGACGGATGTACCCAAAGCAATTGCTCTCTAATTGTTAAAGATGGGAAGAGAGCGAGGTCAAAGAAGTCATTGACCCGAAGAAATAGCCCTACTAGTAAAAAGGTTCAACAAGTTCTTCAATAAGAACTACAAGAAAGTCAAGGGTGAATCCTCCAGAAGACACTCGACTCCTTCCAAGTCAAGAGAAGATAGGCCAACCAAAAAAGATCATCAAAAAGTTGAATATCAAAGGATGACAATCCAAGAATAGAAAAGAGTGATCAAAAGGTTGAATATCTATCTTTGGAACGTAGGCAACCAGTCACTATGTCATTGATTGCCCATATCCTGTAGTCAACAAATACATGAATGAAGAAGAAGAAAGAAAGGTCTTGAGAGAAAGGAGACAAGAAAAAGAAAGGCAATGTTGGCTGCAGAGAGATCTATTTGAGACAGCCACAAGTCAAAAGACATAGGCTGAGTCGGAGAGTAGTGAAGGTGATTACTCAAGTGACTACGAAGAAGAAGCTCTAATCTGCTTGATGGCCAAGGAACAAGATCAACCTGACCAAGAAAATGAGGTACACTCTAACTCATCAAACTCGAGTCTAGTGATAGTGAGTCGTGACACACACACTTCATCACCCACTGATCTTTATGATTCATTAGGCAAAATGATGAAAGACTTTGAACACATTAAATCCTCACACACACTACTAAATGAGGAAAATAGTCTACTCAAGAGCCAAAACTTACAAGTGACTAAGGAGTTGAGTACTCTAAGTCAAATAGGCGATGAGAATGGAAGTTTAAAGACTGAAAATGCAAAGTTATTAGCAGAAATATTTTGCTATAGAAAAGAGGAAAATGACCTCAAAAATGTGATTGCCTCATTTACTAAGGCATCTAAATCATTGGATGATCTTATTATGAGTCAAAGAGAATGTGGAGACAAGACGGGCTTAGGATTTAATTCCACCATGCTATGTCGGGCTCCAAGAGTGAATTTGGAAAAGGGATCTTCAAGCAATGAAGTATCTTAAAAATCAAAACTCCAAGCGGTGCACACACTTAATCCAAAGCACAATTACAAGCAAACGGCCTTGGTTATAAAGGAAAAGGAAAACAACCAGTTGAATGCTTTTGAAAGGGCAGTGAGAAGAAATTGATCGAGTTCCTCAAAGCCAAACTCCAAAAGAAAATACTCTGTAAAGAAGAAACAGAGCTACCAAAACCAGGAAAATCTATAAGAGAAAACCATATGATGGGAATGGTAGAAAATATCCAAGTCAAGTGATTGGAATGATGTGAACTATCGGAAAAAACTTATGGAATATAAGCCAAATGGCAAAGGCCCGGACCTCGAGAGGCCATTCCAAAGGTATAAGAGCTTTCATCGACACATATGCACCCAGGCACTACACTCGAAATATCACAACTACCCAAAGAAGCGCAGTTGCTAGAACACATATACTGGCATGACAAAAGGGGCGGTTGTATGAGCACAGAATCCCCAAGCAATTTGCCAAGATTAATTATGATTATGGCATTGATAGATGGCAACCCCTTAAGTCAAATCATTTGGCTATAAGTTGGTTCGATCATCTTACAATTCTAACCCCTCGGGACCCAGGCAAGTATGGGTACCTAAAACTTAAATTCCTTGATTGCGGGTTGAGCAGTGAGTGCCAAGGAACTGGTACATGGATAGTGGTACATTCCGGACACATGACAAGAAACAAGAAAAATCTGTCAAAATTCAAGGAAGTCAAAGGAGCAAAAGTCATATTTGGAGGAAATGAAGCTCTAGGAGAAATAAGAGGCATTGGATCCATCAAGAAAATGGATTAGAAATCACAGGCGTTGCATATGTTGAAGGACTCAACTTCAATTTGCTAAGCATCACCAACTCGTGACAAGGGTTATAATGTTGGATTTAACATGGGTATATACCAAATCAAGGATCTTTGAATCGAATGAAGTTGTGTTGCAAGGATGCAGCAGGAAGAACATGTATGTCGTGGATTGGTCAACGCAACACCCAACACACTGTCTATTAGCAAAAACACAATTTGAATCAAGTTGGTGTGGCACAAAAAGTGAGTCACTGAATTTCAAAACGATTAACAAGCTTGCGAGAAGTAGTCTTGTGGAAGGACTTCGGACTCGTATACAAAAAGGAGAGTATATGTGACACATGTCGAAGGAAAACAAATCAAATCATCATTCAAAGAAAAGACATACCCATCTTCAATAAGAATATTGCATCCTGCTACATATGGATCTATTTGGCCAAGTGGAACCGGCTAGCATAAGTGGAAAGAAATACACCTTGGTGGTAGTAGATGACTACTCAAGATATACATGGACTATATTCATGTGTAAGAAGAAAAGAAACTCTCTAAAGAAACTACCACGAGTTGATGAAGAGAATTCAAAATGAGAAGAACCAAACCATTATCAAAATGAGATCGGACAGGAGGGCGAGTTTGTCAATGGAATAATAACTCAGTATTGTATTGAAAATGGTATTGGTCATGAACTATCTGCAGCAAAGGACTCCATAGCGAGAATGGAGTTGCGAGAAAGAAGGAATAGAACTCTCAAAGAAGCGGCAAGGACCATGTTAGGCTGACGGGGGTTACCAAAAAGGTTTTGGTTGAAGCGATAAACACAAACATGCTACACTCAAAATAGATGCATGATAATGAGGCGGTGACAAAGACTCCTTATGAGATTTGGACAGGGAGAAAACCTAATGTTGCATATTTGAGAATATTTGGATGTAAATGCTTCATCCATAACAATGGCAAAGATAATCTAAAGGCGTTTGATGCTAAAGTGATGAAGGTATTTTCTTAGGATACTCAAGTCGAAAGCAAAGCCTCTGAGAATACTCAACAAGAGGACTATGGTTACTGAGAGGAATCCATTCATGTGGTGTTCGATGAACCAAATGTTAATGGAGGAGACATAGAAGAATCAACGACAAGCCAAATCAACCAACCATGCGAGGAAAAGAATCCCTATCTTTGGTAAACGGAATTGTAAACTCGGAAGAAGATGAGATAGTTGAATCTCAAAAGCATTTGGAAAATTTGCGGACTAAGTGATTCTGAGAGAGTTGATCACGGCAACACAGTGCAAGACGATCAATCCTAACTTACTCCAACTTTGATGTAAGATGGCTGAGAGACCATCCACGAGAACTTGTCATTGGAGATATAAGAGAAGGTGTCAAAACAAGATCGAACTCAACAAGAAGTTATGTTCACATGCTTCATCTCACAAATAGAGCCCAAAGATGTATCACAAGCATTAGATGACACACATTGGATTCAAGCTATGCAAGAAGAAGCTGAATCGAGTTTGAAAGAAATAAAGTATGGGAATTAGTTCAAAGACCCACACATCAAAATGTTATTGGCACTAAATGGGTGTTGAAATAAGATGAACGAGGAAGGTGCGTGGTAAGAAACAAAGCAAGATTAGTAGCCAAAGGATATTGCCAAGAAGAATGGATAGATTTTGATGAAACATTTGCCCCTGTAGCAAGATTGGAAGCTATAAGGATGTTTCTTGCCTATGCGACTCACAAGAATTTTCTTGTATATCGGATGGATGTAAAAAGCGCATTCTAAATGGTTTGTTGGAAGAAGAAGTGTATGTTGAACAACCTCCAGGATTTGAGCGAGAAGACTCTTGGAGATAAAGTATATAAACTCAAGAAAGCTCTGTATGGATTGAAACAGGCACCTAGAGCATGGTATGATTCTTTGTCACAATTCTGGCGAAAACGGATTCACAAAAGGAAAAGTGGATAGAACACTTTTCAGAATTCAAGACAAGAAAAGTATACTACTTGTTCAAATATACGTGGATGACATCATCTTTGGATCCACAAACAAAGAGCTGTGTGATAAATTCTCAAACCTCATGCAAAGCAAGTTCGAAATGAGTATGATGGGAGAGCCGACATTCTTCCTTGGACTCCAAGTGAAACAAGTGAAGGATGGAACCTTCATAAGTCAAACAAAATACACGGAGATTTAATGAAAAAATTTGGTATGGAAAGAAGTCTTACGTGAAAATACCAATGAATACATCATCAAAATGGACGTGGATGCGGATGGCAAGTCGTAGATCAAACAAGATCTGAGCACTTATTGGATCATTGCTCTATCTCACACGGCAAGCGGGCCGGACATCACCTTTCTTTGTAGATGTATGTGCAAGATTTCAATCGCTCCAAAAGAGAGCCATATGGCGACTAAGAGAATCTTGAGATACTTGAAAGGAAGCGAGAAGTTGGCTTATGGTATCCAAAGGAAGGTGGATTCAAGCTAATTGGCTATTGACTCGACTATCTTGGATGCGAGTTGAGAGAAAAAGCATCTCGAGGCACATGTCAAATGCTTGGAAACAGTGATTTCTGGTTTAGCAAGAAGCAAAAATTCAATAGCCACCTCTGGTACAGAATACATAGGCTGGCAATTTGTTGTGCCCAAGTCCTATGGATGAGACAAAGGTGAGAGACTATGAAGTTGAGGAAAAGGAAATTCCAATCATGTGTGATAACACAAATGCAATTGCAATCACTCAAAATCATGTGTTGCACTCAAGAACAAAGCATATCGATGTCGGATATCACTTCATAAGAGATCATGTTGAAAAGAAGGACATCATCTTAGAATATATCTCAAGCGATAAACAATTGGTGACATCTTCACAAAACCATTATGTGAGTCAAGATTTGAATAACTCAAGCATGAGTTAGGGTTAATTGAAGTGGTGACACTCGGAAGAATCAAAGAAAAGAAATGAAACACAAAAAGGGAAAAAAGAGTGAACTCACAAATCGCCTAAGTAAATCACCGTGATCGGAAAGACAATTTATCTAAGTCGGTGACAATTTGAGTCACTAAGAGAACTGTGAGAAGAAGAGATAAATTAACTAAGGAAAAAGCTTAGTCATTTATGAGCAAAGTGACAAAAAACGCGATCGTTTTTACTAAGCGGGAATGTTTTTAAGAATTACAAAGCATAATTATGGCGTGTACAGCAAAAAAAGCGCACACAAGCTTATGATTGGATATAAATGCAGCCGCATTAAATACGAGACATTAAATGCTAAATCGGCATGCAAAATCTAAGCCGTTGATTTCGATCACATTTCAAAAACCACCCGCACGTCCTTTCATAAATCATACTTAAGCTTCTTTCTTCTCTCTCATACTACCAAAACCGTTCATTTCTCTCGGAAGCAAAGGCAAAACTCTCTCAAAACCCTATCTATTTTCAAATCATCATCTAAGTTTTCTTGGTGAAATCTGAAAAATGGCATCAAACTATGATTTTGTCAAGTTAGGAAAGCAAATCCACACCGGGTCTCTTTGTGGATTTCGACGGCATGGTGAAAAGGGGTCCGACGACACCCTAGTGAAGAAGATTCTTGAGAAATTGGAAACGCCGGTGAAACCGTTTACGAGCGTTGGAATATCCAATGACTATGTGGAGGAGGTCGCACAATTCTATGTGAACGCGAGATTCATGATGAGGGGATCAAATCTTACATTCACGGAAAGGAGTTCATCATCTCTCGCCAAGGATTTGGCGAACACCGCTCACTACCCGGCGGAAGGAGCATCGAAATCTATGAAGGCGATGTAGACACTTTTCCGCTTGGAGGAAGTAGCCAAGTCCGACTATGCTCATATAATAGTCTACATGACCAACAAGAGGTGAAGGAGGACTACCACAAAGCGTTGGACATAGTTGCCAAATGCATAGATATTAAATTTGGCGGCTTTGACCAATACTCAACTGTCAAAAGCAAAGTTGATCGTAATGGTTGCGATCATTGAAGTAAGAAAAATAAATTGGGCTGAGTTTGTCTACGCAGAGACTCGCCAAAATGTAGGGAACAAATCCTTCAAGGAGAATGGAACATTTGGAGGATCCCGGGATATGGTCAGTGATCGGTCGATCGATGGAGGTCGGAGTCCTCTTAGACATGGAAAGGCATTCCATGTAAACAAGAGGATGTTCGAGATCAAACCTTTTCGGCGCACTGAGAAGAGCCTACGCCAAGAGAATCGACACGAGTGAGGGGAATCGGTGACCCTGAAGATCTGTTATCTCCTCTCCACCTAAGAAGAAAGCTGCCCTGCGGTGCTAAGAAGACCGATGCTCTGCAGCAAAGAAAAACAAACACCTTTGCCCTGCCGTAGGAGTCACCTGCCCCCGTAGCCGTGTCTCTCCAAAGCTTAGCGTGGTCGAGAAGGACTCTCAAATACCTTCTCCGATCGTCAAAAAGAGGAGAAGCGATAAGCCAAGACGGCCGGCTCCTCGGAAGAAAACATCGCACCGGCCCCGCCGCCCAAGACTCGAGAAGACACTCTCTCTCGAACCAGAAATCCCTCAGTACGAACTAAGAGACGACGAAGAATCATCAAGCACTCCGAGCTTGAGAAACCGGGTGAGTCGCCACTCATTTGGAGCAGATACCGGAGACTGCTGGAGAAGTAGAATCTCCAGATGTTATTGATGAAACTGCTAAGTCTGCTGAAGGCGATCAGCAGAGGCAACCTGAAGACACAGCTGTAGTTCGCACAGCTGAGACACAAGAAGAGGCTGATAGAGATGATAGTGATGTGATGATCCTATCCCCACCTTATCCAGACATCCAAAATCGTCTGCGAGAGTGGAGGAAGTGGAAGTTGAGTCGATCCAGGGAACAGTTCCAACGGCCTGAATTTATAGAAGAGGAAGAAGAACTGCTGAACTTTCTTGGACTGACCACTGTGATCTCAGCACTGGATGAAGAAAACTGCACAGATATCTTGCAGATCTTCAAGGACAAGGAGAAGGAAAGACAGGCAGAGGAAGCTGAGGCACGTGAGAAGGCCAAAGATCATCGCCCTATCACCGGCACCACAGAACACATACATCATCTTCTCGGATGTCGATCGGCGATGTGATGAGGATCCGGACTCTGCTGCCGCCACAGAAGAAGTGCAAATGCAGCAAGCATTGCACGAATCCAGAATCCTTCACGAGCAAAGATTGATGGAGGGACCAGGAGAGTCCTCCAAAACACAGCTGGAAATCGATCCAATGGGAGTGGTTGACAAATCGCCACCGTTGTTCTTTGCCACCACTTCCCACTCACTCGCAAGAAGGAAATAAGGGATTTGGCGATGAAATCGGGATAGTGGGGACCCCAGTCGAGCCAACCCCTATTGAAGGTGTCTTACCCACCGCCCCAACGGTGAACACTCAGTAGATACAGTAGGGAGCTTGGAGACGAGTGACCCCATTCCAAGTCACTCGGTGGTGCCCCGGTGAGGGAAACTCCTCCACCGCAGCAAGGTCGGAGAATCTGCAGATGACTCCACAACGAACTGGGAGGCGGAGTAGAGAAGGAACAACCACAAAATAAGCAAGTTGTCATCAACGAAGCTCAGACAGTAGACCTGCCTGTCTCTGAGATGCCAATCGCTCTACGAAGGCTAATGACACTGCTGATGCGGTCGAGACACGAGGAAGCGAATGTACTCGGGAGTTAACACTGCAGGCGATGAAAGTGCAATCCATGGGGTTGAGACTCCGGTGGATGCCACCGCAGAAGACCCTCGAGGCAGTGATATTGTCGAAAGGGATGTCCAAGGCCTTGCTGCGTTGGGGACCGCAGGAGGTAATGAAGGCCAACGGGAGGTTGAGACCTCCGGGGTAAAGCGGCAAGTAGAGAACATCCCTCCTGCTATCATTGATCCATCGAGAAAAGGAGATAAGTGCACTTCATGATTCCCAGGATAATCTGATGTAACTTTTCCGGGATCGGAGAAGCGGCGAAGAAGGCGAGTCATCCCCGTGATGAGATCCAAAAGACTCGGTGAGAGGATGTTCCAAGCACGAGCAAGTCGATCTCAAGACTACTCGTCAAACTTTCAATTTTGATGGTGAGCCACCAATGGAAATCTCATCATCGTCCAATGACGCCGGATAAGGCCGAGGACCATCCACTCAATGGAGAAACCGGTGAGACCAACGGCTGTTGAGACAGTGAGCGAGGCTCAGTCGGGTCCACTTCACAAAAGACACCAAACAAACAGAGTCCACCGCACAGGCTCCTCAAGTTGCGGCGAGTTCGACTCAAAAAGGAACTTCACGCGCACCTCTCATCATTGAACAAATCCCGAGTGGCCGTGATGATTCCTTTGTAGAATCATTTCTTTTTCTCCTGGAAGTACCCGACCTCCCTGAAGAGTCGGAGAACGAACTCGCGCTTCTATAGACCCGAGCTCTGTCATTTCATCGGTACCATTGTTCCGTGACTAACTATGACTTTGACGTTGCGTGGCCGTCAAATCGCAAACAGAGAAACAAGCGAAGTTCGGGAGGTGTTCAAAGCATTATTTTTGAAATTGAACGGATGGAGAGGCACCATGCCTCATGGACATGAGATCTGGACAACGAGAGATGCCAACCTCATCACGACTTGAGAGGCATCACACGGTCGAGAATCGGGGAATGGTGGCAACAACAAAGAAATAATGCGTGTGGAACATTTTAGATACTTGAGGACATTGTTCAACAAGTTGTTGGTATGGCGAAATGAGAATTACGATGCAAAGACAAAATTGAGAGAACACATTGAGCACATGCATGAGGCTCACCTGCCTTTGAGATAAAAGCTGCTGCGTGAGCAAAATAAGAGTGATCTCCTGCGTCGGAAGAAAATATGGATAGAAAATTCAGCCTTCTCATGGTGAGATGAAGCTAATTTGAGAGAGTCCAACGCTACTCGCTCACGAATTTCGTGCGGCATACTCCAGATGACTCGGCGAGAACTCGACTATCGGCTCGACTTCGACTTCGCTTGCGATATATTTCGGGGGTTCTCTCTCCTTTGATGATGCCAAAAAGGGGAAGAGGAATACTAAAAAAGTCACCAAGAGTTCGATGTTGAGAAAAAGGAGCGATTGTAAAGGGAAAAAGCAGTGAGGAAAAACAAAAGAAATGAAAGTTTGTTGAGGGGGAAGGATCGAAAGATGTTACCTTGATGATTGCACAAACCCCCAACAAGGTCTTGTCACGGTGATATCATCGGAAGCAAACTTCAAATGACTCCGCCACTCCAACACACTGCTATATCTATGGTGAAAAGAGAAAAACAATTGAAGCGAGGGATGGAGGAAGTGGAAGGAAGGATGGATGCCCGAGTTATGAATATCTTGAAACAATACATGGAGGCATTCCAAGTGAGCAGAGACACTTATGCCATCTCGGATGCGGAGCTGGGCCAAGATCGAGTTGATGAATTTAAAACGCTCGCATCGAAGGATACTTTGCAAACATGTCCATGGCTCAAGCTTGGGACTTATCTTGGGAAAAGGTCTCACGTTATGTGAAGAAGGCGACATGCGCCAGACACACCGATCGCTCTCTTTGGTCACTCCGCTAGTCACTCAATTTGGGAAGAAAAAGACTCGAAGACAATATACGCCCATAGGGAGAGGTAAAGAAAAGAAGAAATGGTGGAGGAAGAGGCTTCAAACCAGACCTCTGCCCAAAAATATTGAGTACATAGATCCGGAGGCAAGAAATGAGGGATCTCTTTCAATGGTCTTGACCAAGTAGCCAATCGCAAGTGGCTAAAAACAATCTTGAGTATGTGAAAAGAATCGAAGAAGAAAATAAAAGACAAACTCAGCTTTGGGAGGAGAGACAAGAGAGACTAAGAAGAGATGAAGTCTGCCGGAAGGCATATGAAAAAGAAGAAGAAGGCTAGTGGAGATGAGAAAAAAAAGAAGAGAAGATCTTTGAAGAAGAAGAAAAAAAGTGAGGCGAAGGAGATGAAGTGTTGTTGTCCACCCCTTCATGTATTTTACCATGTAAATACACTTTATGTAAGTCTTCATCATAAACAATTGTAAACTCTCTAGTTTTGCGTAGACAAATGTTTGCTCGACGATACACCTTGTAAATGTGATTGTGTAAAAAGAAAGAATGTTGTGATCAATAAAAGGATTGATTCTACGCATACATTCTATGTGAATGCACTATCTGTATGTATCTTTGTTATTTACATTTTGAATGTTTTAAGTTTTGGCATCATCAAAAAGGGGGAAATTGTTGGGAAATTTATTGTTTAGATTTTGATGAATGCCATGTAAAACTTAGAATAGGAAGTTGGCACCCCATTTTTTTGCTATAGATCGTATTGTAATAAATAAAATTTGGTCAAGTTGAGTTAAGTCACTATGACTAAACATGCGAAAGAAGACAATGAAGGCTATAAGGAAGACTCCGTTGCAAAGACAAATTTGAGTATGGCAAAAGAAGAGAAGACGAGGGACTGATCAAGGAGGAAGCGGTGAGATGGTGAATGAAGTATCGATCAAGTCACCAAATATAGCCAAGTCTCAAGTCAAAGTGGCAGGAGAGTCATCCAATGATTGGAAGTCGACTCTAAGTCACCCGGGAAAGCAAGGAAATGCGGTCAAGTCGAGATAATCGAAAGAGATCCGTTTGCACGAGAAATCAAGAGAATTACTTAAACAAGTAATATCTCCATGCTACCTTTCTTGAAGTGCTCGGTCCCGAGAAGCGTGCAAAAGGAATAAACCAATGGGAAGCACTACACCGTGTCGAACTACGAAAAGTCAAGAACATCTTATACGAGGAAGTGGCAAATTCAAGGATCGCAACAAGACAAGCCAATGTCCACAAGTGACTTTCAAAAATAAGCCTCTCTCTTCAACGGGCAAATTTTTGAAAGATCACTATAAAAGGCCGAGGAATGACTACGAGAAGGTTATCGAACCACAAGCATTCAAGAAACTATTAGAATTGTGGCGAAAATATTCTCAAATCATTCAAGATTAATCCTCAAGCCTACACTACGAAGATCATCAATCCAACACTCACTTGTGAAGAAAAGATAACTTCTATCAATTGAAGAGGAAATTATTGAAGAATCAAGGGGTCTACATTCCACGAAGGATTGTAGGAAGGTTCAAGTCGAACAGTCTCAAGTTTTGGAGGGCTTCGTGATCAAATCCAAAGAGCTTGAGCAAGTGAGTTGTAGTAGCAAAGCGGTGCCTGCTGTGAAGAAGGTTCGAGTCGTCACGAGAAGCACGGTGAGTGATCAAGGCATCTCAGATCGAGTCCCAAAGGATCAAGTGTGTGATCAAGACTTGTATCGGGACGATTACCACTTTGATATCGATCAATACCTAGTGGATTCCTCCAGGAGATTGGAGAAGAGAGGAGTAGAAGAATTACCCCATCTTGAACCTCTATGAAAATCTTATTGTGTCATTTACATTTCAAAGACTTTAATTCCCCGCTTTTTATTTGTTTAACTCTTTGATAAATTTGCTATCCACTTGATAATTTCTAAGTACTAAACCAAGCATTAAATCTTTGCTTAACCATTATTCAGGGTGTTAAGTCTTCCAATAAAAAAAAACAAACTACGATTGAGTTAATTTAGTTTTAAATTTGAGTTATTCCATCAACGGCTCGAGTTGAGTGCATTGAGAGACTAACTCTAATGATTAACTAAATTGGTCATCACAAGGACACTGGTGTGTAACATCAAATCAACTTTAAAAAGGACTAAATCGAAAAGTTGGTAAGGTTTATTCAACCCACACCCTTGGGACCTACAACATATATTTTTACTCTTAAAACATGGTATTTTGTCTCAAAAAATATATATTTTTACTTATAAAGGTGTTAATTTAACTCGATATATTTATTTGTCCTTCAATGTAATGTAATCATAGTCGTGGCCATATTAAAAAAATATGATACTTTATCTAAAAATAACTTATACGTTTTCTCATAAAATTGTTACTTTAATTGAGAAAGAAAAACAGGAAAAAAAGAAGCAGAGCGTTGTTGTTGACCCCGAACCTGGTCAACATGATCCGTGGATCCTTCTTAAGGATTGAGACCCATAAGACAGTCTATATGAGTTTTTGCCTAACAAAATAGCCAAATTCAATTGCAAATACAAACTCTAATAACATAATATATTTTTATAAAATGTTATGAAATTTTAAAAAACTAAATTAGTTTTTAGTTTATTATACAACTTTTAAAACCTTAAGTAAATTTTCAAACATAAAATTTAATTAGTATTATATTTAATTATTAAAGACTAACACATGAAAATTTTTAGCTTATTTTTCTTTCATAAAATTATCTTTGGTTTTATTATTTATTAAGTGAAGTTATTTGTACAATTGAATAGAGTTTGAAAACTCATATTTCGACTTATCATTTTTCATAGTTTTATTTAATATCCGACCTCGATGAAAATAATGAATTAACTTATATATTAGGTTAGTGTTTATTATTTCTAAGGCAAAGTGGAAACATGAAGGCGCAAACTTTAAGTTTAAGTGTTATGATAAAATATTGACTTTGTTACTAGAATTAAATTAATATCTGGAACAAGTTTTCTTTACATATATATTATATTGTAATTTTGTTTTTTCATTTCTTTAATCAAAGAACCTGAGAGAGAATAAAAGAAGTAAGCACAAGAAGTATACGAATTTGATTAAACTTTATTTTTTTGAATTGAATAACATAGCAAATAAAATGATGACATTATTTGAATTTTTGGTATAAAAATTAATTAATTACTTTTCTTAATTAATTCGATAACTTGTGATTTATTAATTATTAGCGTATAAACTATAAGCTAAATTGTTTGTCTTATTATGTGAAATGCATCCAATGATAAAAAAATTCAAAGATTATTTAAGAAGAAAATATTTTCTAGCCATAAAAAGAAATAAAACATTGATGAATGTCTTTGTAAGCTAATATAGAACTTATATTGTTGTTAAACTAACTTTAAATTTTTTGTTGGATTGAATTTTTGAAAATAATTATTCAACAATTCATATCGATCTATAATTAAAGTAAAGAAAAATATATTAAATACTTTGTAATATTTACATTTATTTATTTATAAATCACTTTTTAATATTTAAATATTAATTAATAAAATTATTAAATGATATATTTATTTAAATAAAGTCATGTGAGTCGCGTGCGACGACGTGTTTCTTACTAGTACTCATAAAAAAAAAAAAAATCTAAAATTGAGTATAGAAAGATAATGAACCACAAAAAGTACTATTTATTCTCGTTGGCAGCGACATAATCTTGACAGGATCTTTTCTTTTTTTCTTTTTTAATAAGTTGGGAGTAGTGGTTGGAGGAGAGAATAAATTTCAAAAAATCAATAATACGAGATTGAACCCGATCAACACCCTTAAATGGTGAACGAAACCACTTTACTACAAGTTCGTGGTAGATAATTTAAATTCAATATTATGTAAAAAAAATTATAAGACAAATATAGTAACAATTTTAACCACATGAATTAAAAAAAAATAGTGGAAATGACAATACTTGGAGCTTGACATTTGATAAGTATATAAATGCCGCTCATTATTGTTGTCCTCTCAATATTCTTACTGTTGACCAACAAAAACAACAAAACTTCTTTAGTTTAGAGTTAATGTGAGAAGGTGAAGGGTGAATAGAGATTTTGGGATTTGATTTTAGCTCAATAGATGGTTTATTGCCCTTTTTATGTTGTTATTATTTTATTTTTTCCGCACAAACTACCAATTTTTATCATGAAAAGTCAAGTATACCCCTTTGCAAATTGCTCTTATCACATTTCTTGCTTAAAAGTATGCTATAGGGTGCAAAATGTCAAGGTACTTGTATTTTAACGGTGCAATTTGCCTAATATTTAAATTTAGGGTGCATATTGCCAAACGAGAACAATTGTAGGTGCAATATGCCAATTACTCAGTATTGAGTGGTTTAATTCTTTTGTTCAACAAACAAAAGAAAATTAAAAAGAAGGAAAGTTTTTTTTAATAAGTTGGGATCTTGGTCGGATGAGAGAGGATAAATTTTAAATAAACCGAAAGAAGATCTTGGGTTCGTCAATATTCTTAAAAAATTAAAAATGGTACCGTCTGGCAGATTCTGGTAATAGTTTAAAAAGGAAAGTTAGATTGCATTTTATTTCAAAAATAAAAAAATCAGCGGAGAAATCTTTGTGTAATATTTTTCAATATCTCATTGCCAAAGATCATTCAAATCATAGATTCATCTTTTGTGCATTAATTTAACATTACCAAATATGAACTCGAGGTTTTATGGAAACTAATATTTCATTACCAAATATGAATTCGAGTTTTATGGAAATTATTATATATATCAAGATACTTTAATCAATCCCTAAACTCAATTTAACGTTCAATTTTTCTTACATTCTTCATTCAAGTATTTTTATTATATTTCTAAAAGCATACTTATTTACTAAACATTCAAGAAACAAGAGAATTAATAAAGAAATGGTGATGTTGAGGGAAAACAACCACATGATGAAGAAAACAACCCAAGGCAGAAAAAGATAGAAATTAAGAAAATAGAAAATCTCAGTAACCGCCAAGTCACGTTTTCCAAGCGGCGCGTGGGCCTGTTCAAAAAGGCGAGTGAGCTGTGCATCCTCAGCGGCGCCGAGATTGCGATTATCGTCCACTCGCTCGGCAAGCGCGTCTTCTCCTTCGGCCATCCCACGGCGGACGCCATCGTCGACCGTTTTCTCAATGGCGGCGGCGTCGGAGCCGAGGAGGCGCGTGAGAATCACGCGGTGGTGGCGAACACGCGTGACTACAACAGGCACTATTCCGACGTCTGCAAGGAGTTGGAGGTGGAGAAGAAGCGAAAGGAGGTCATCGAGGAGGCCAAGATGGTGGACGGCGGTTACGGCGGCGGCGGCGGCGAGGGTTTGTGGTGGGACGAGGCGGTGGACGGGCTGGAATTGGACGAGTTGGAGCAGTACGCGGCGGCGCTGGAAGAGCTGATGAAGAATGTCACGATGAGAGCGGACGATCTCATGCTTATACAGAGCTCCAACGCCTTGCCGGCGCCTCCGGCCGCCGGTGGAATGACGATGCACAACCCTAACATGGAGGCGGCGGCGGGGTGTTCAATGGGTGATGAAACGACGGCGTTAATGAATCATAATCAAATTAGCAGTGGTTTTGATTATGATAATTTCATTATTCCGAATGGGTTTGGACATGGGCAGCTTCAGCTTTGAATCGGCGAGTTTTTTTTTATTGCACGGTACTAATTAATGAGGACTTAATGTTCTCTTAATTACTATGTTAACTTCGTTTTCATTTAATTTTCTCGTTGAACTTCTTGATTTGTTTTTCTAAATGGTACAGTTACATACATGATTAATCTTGTTCCGCCCCCCCCAATTCTTTCATGTTTTCTTGAAGTCATGGTTAAAAATTGTGAATAACACATCATGATTTGAGACTTGGTGCACTGTGCTGAAGAAGAAATTTTTGTAATGTTTGTTCGGAAATAGGGTTAGTTTTATGTTATTATTAGAGTTAATTACAATAACTACCCTGAGGTTTAGCCTAATTACAAAAAATATCCAGTTATCCCATTGACATTTGTTTTTAGATTATAAAATTGCACCTCATGAGATTCAAAATGGGGGTATTTGTTAAGTAAATACAAACCTCGAAAGAATATTTGTAATTTTCAAAGATAACTGGAGTGTTTTTGTAATTAGTCTAAACCGTAGGGTAGTTTTTGTAATTATCCATTATTATTAAACGGTGCAGGTTTGGCTGATCATATTTAAAATACTTCTTGGCTTCTGAAGCCACCAGCAGCTACTTGGATCCAATGCATATTTATCAGCAGGATGTAATAGAAACAATATTGGTGGATATACATTTTACTCTGAAACCAAGCTATCGAGCAAACTATGTCCCATTTCGCCTACATTCACCCACATGAACACTCTGACAACCTCAATATCAAAAAAAAAAAAAAAAAAAGTGGCCGTTAGTTAGCTAGCCACCTATCTTCACTCTGCTTCAATATCTTCCCTATTAGTTCCTTCAGTTTGCATCTCAGGGAGAGTATCAAGATCCATTCGAACATTTTTCTCCTCCAAGGAATTCGAAGAATCGGATAAATCAACATTGTCAGCCTGAATTTCTTCAAGATTCTCGGTTACTGGAGATTCCATGACTTCATCAGTGCCATCTATTAAATCCAATTTCTCATTCTTTTCTGTTTCAGAGTTCGTCTCAATCCCTGCTTCTACGGAACCCTCTGATTTAGCTATCTTGACCAATGCAGACGAATTAGAGAACTCTTCAAAGTGTGACTTGGATTTAGCATCACCTATCGAATTAGAGTCTAGAATATTAATCTCATCATCTAAAGTAGAATTCTTGGCCTGCTCTAAAGCAATAGTTGGCAATTTGGATCCTTGACTTAATCCAGACTCACTCCTGGTGACATTTTGCAATGATAAGTCGGGATTTCGTGTTGTGACCTCAGTTGTGCTGTTTATCGTGTCTATATTATCATTGTACACTTCCAGCAGTGTGCTATTCGGAGGTGAGCCATTCAACGAATCGTCCAAAGTACTTTCCTTGATCTCACTGGTCGTTAAATTTTTTTCACCACCTGTCACGTTGGACGGATTTTCACTTTTAGCCAGTTCACCACCTTCCACGCTGTAAGTCTCTTTGTTTTCCTGTTCCAATATGTTCCCAGGGTGCTCGTTAGAACTCTTCACACGTTCATTCACGTTTTGAGTAGTCTCCATATGAGTATCATGAGTCACAGCACTAGAAGCATCATCCGCCTTGTAAAGTACCTCACGTTCCTCATTAGAATCTTTTTCTTCCGTTTCGATTTCTCAACACCATCTTCTCTCTCATCATCATCTAAAATATCCTCTTCTCGATCAACTTCTGCATCTAAGCTCTCCACTTCTTCATGCTTATTTTCTTGAACTTCTTCTTCTGTGTTTTCGTCATCTTCGCTTCTTCATCGTGCGGCTCATTCTTAGTCATAATTTCCTCGACTCGGGGATGGATATCTTTCCTTCCGAGTTTTATAAATCCACCATTATCTCTCTTACTAAGAGAGGCTTTTGCATCAATTTCCTCAAATTCTTTCGTCTTATCGTGAGAATGTTTGACTTGGTAAATCAACCAAAAGCAAACGGCGAGCAGAAAACAAATTTGCAGAGCATGCTTAATTTTGATTTTCTTGGATCTCTGGTTCCTACTAGAGGACTGTCTGTACATTATTATGATTTCCTCAAGAAGCTTTCTTTGCTTGTTATCTTTCTCACTGGAAGTGTCATAAAACATGCCACAAAATAAAAGACCATTCAGTAAAAGAAATAAAAAATCTAACATCATCATGAAATGATATATTCATGGACCTATATTATGAATTTTAACAGAATATAAGCAGTTTTTCTCTCTAAACCATATTTTGAATGAAATTACATGTCAATGATGGGTTATTCAACAACGACAAATATAACATTACTAATTTCAGATGAACTACACGACCTACTACGTCAACAGATTTGCTCATAATTTCGCATCATCAATGTTACTTTCACATACCCGATTTGAATAGCTCAAATTCAACATTATCATCAATCCCTTCACAACATTTTCCGGCGTATTTACAGTGGGAAGTCCAAGGACTCTGACAGGCCTAAATCTCTTTTTCCTTTCTAAACCCTAGAACTCCCATATATATAAGCCTTTGTTTTGGGTATCAGAAATTTAAATCATCTTAATCCAAGTCAAATTCCACATAGTTAATTTCAACGACAAGGCTCCATTCAGCTCTCCGCCAGCTTCATCCATATAATGTTTTCCTATATACTCTATAATCAAAACAAAGAGGGATTAATGGTAGAAAAACTGACGAACACATCAATCTTACATACAAGCCCAGTGTTACATATTAAATCAGAGACGAAATAATGCAGAAACACTAGAAACTTCTAGATTAATTTCACTAATTAACAAATTGCTGAAGTGAAATCCCAAGGAATTGAAGTCAAAATCGAACTTCTACAGTAAATACATAAAAAACACATTTCCAGAAACACTTCATTCGAGACAACAAATCAATGAACAAACTCGGAGAGTTTTTTATGATTGCATCCAGGCACTCATAACTCAAAGCCACCACAAATAATTTCAGCGGCATGAAACGGAAAAAAATTAATAACATACACAAAAAGAATGAGAGGAAAATTACCTGGAGAAAATGAAAACAGGGAATAAGGTCTGCAAACTTGTAGCAGCACAGTAACTTGAAAGAGGTAAAAAGAAAATGAAAATTTACAGCAGCTTCAAACTGTTAAGGCAGAGAAAATTGTGAGAAATATAATGGAAATCAAAGAGTAAAAACGATGGTGTTCTTGCAATTTTTGCTACGGAGTGTACGGAGAGAGCTGTAAATGTAAATGGACTATTCTCAGAGTAACAGTCAGGCATTTGGTGTTGCACACTAACACCGCGATTCTCTGCGGTTTCATTCTCTACAATGTCTTACAGTCTACACTATAGTCGTTATTATGTAATGAGAATCCAAAAGTTGTTAGCAGTTTCCTCCGATCTCTTACGGGGTCTGTTAAAGTCGTTTGTTGAGCAATGAATTGGGATTGTAAGTTCAACTGTGAAGTGTGAACCTTGTGAAAGGACTCGTGACTTTACATCAACTCCATCTACTCTTTTTATTTTCTTTAGTTATATAATTTTTTGTTTGTCTTAGCTTCTGCACACAGTAATTTTGATAAAAAGAATAAGGTTGCAATTGGATACCATTCCATTTTGAAAGTTTATTTCTAACTAGAGAATAGTGTTTAAAAGATTTTGAAAGGAGGAGGTAAAATTGCAAAATGAGTCATATAACTATAGAGCATAACAAAAAGGTCATGTAAAAATTATGTTTTGTAAATAAGTCGTGTAACTATATAAACGTCTCAATTTTGGTCGCATTAAATTCGCGGTTAGCAAAATAGTCATGTAACTATATGGAAATTTCAATTTTGTTCCTAATTTCAACAAAAAATAGGAACTACATGTGCCCCTTACGTGGTTGAAATTCGTCTTAAGGTGAGATTTTTATAATTACGTAACTATTTTGTAAATTGTGTATTTTGCGGGACCAAAGTCGAGAATTTTCTATAGTGATGGGACTTTTTGCGAAAGATGATTTTTGCGGGGACTCTTTTTTCTTTGTCCCATAGTTCGGACCAATATTGCAATTTTGCCAAAGAAAAATAATGAATTTTGAGAGTGTGATTAGATATGAGATCAAGATGTAATGATAAAAATTGATGTGATATATGTAAATAGTAAAATAAAGGTTGGATATTATTGGTAATTAGAAATATGTGAATTAGTGAATAATGAAATTTATGAGAAAATGTGTAATAATGATTTTTTTTTTTTTTTTTTTTTTTGAAAAAGTGGGTTGATGTAAATGATGTAAAAGGGAAAATGAAATTGAGTGAATCAGACAATCACATTTCCAAATAAAAAATTCTATAATAGAATAAATTGTAAAAGTGTTTATTTATTTGCAAAAGTCAAACTAGAAGCAGAATCAGAAAAGAGAAGTTGGTATTGCAACACTAAAAAGTGATTTTTCTAAGTCACAAATTGAGAAATATTTTTTTTAGTGATTGAAAGATTCTTGAATATAAGTGGATTGAATATGAACTTTAGCTGGGAGTCAAAAAAATTTATGAACTTCAGTGACCCATAATTAAGGTTGGTTTAAACTTGTAAATGTCATATTTATCTTGCTTCCAAATATGAAGAACCTATACTAACCCTGTTGCTGGCCCATGATCAGCGAACATGTTTAGGAATGTTAACCAAGGCCCACCGCTACGGCCCACCTGCGTGTAGTCCATCAACTAATTTCGTCCCAGTCTTGGCGTAATTATAGAGGGCAAAAGGTTTTCTTTAATTAAAAAAGAAAAGTGGTTTTGTTATATATATAGGGCAAAATGTTTTATCTTTTTGTAATCTTACACATGAATTTTATGCTTGTATAAAGTTATAAACTTGAGGAGGGTGACTACATCTTTATTGACGGTAATGGGCCGAGACGACTGGCTGGACCCAAGCCTGTTGAGCTTAAATGCATGGCTCAACTCAGTTCGTATGTACATTTTATGCGCTTAAACTTTCGGGTAGGGCTTAACCTGGCCATGGGCCAATCACTCGGGCCAAATAGGCCAGAATTCTTTTGGACCCAAATAATTATGGCCCAGGCTTGGCTGGATTTTTGGGTCTTTTGATTCTCTTTCCTTCAAGAATCCATTGAATTCAAGACGTCAAATTCTCTAATAATTATGAATAACGATTAAACGTATAATCTATGTTTACATTATCTTATCAATTAATGATACTATTATATAGGACTTAATTTGAAAGACATTTTATTATGTTATTATAGTCCGTAATAATTTTTTCAATCACTCCCCTACTCAAATCATTCTTATTCAAGCAACATTAAATACAGTATTTACATATCTTGGATTTTCTGGATTTTGTTGACACAAAAATAGTGAAGTCATGTGACCGAGTATCATTCTCTATTCATGTTCCTAATAATACTAGAAAATGGAAGGTCTTACTCACATGCCAATTTTAAAGGAGCTAGCTATTCCCTTCTAAATCTTTAGCGTTGTCAAAGGCTCAAAGCTTTAGTTAGACAATCAAACACAACAAAGCCAAACCATCTTTAGTGTTGGTAAATTATTCAACTTTAGCTTGAGTCAATTATATGTTAAACCAAACACAACATTTGTATATCAAAAACTATTCAAATGACTTAAAACCACCATTCTAAAAAAGACCCCGCCACCCGATTACCCCCGCTGGCGCTAGCAGCCTCCTTTGACGCCACGTTATTTTTCTAATTAGATCCCGCCTAACACCGCTCAGTCCCGCCTAATCCCGCCCAAGCTCGCGCAGCGCTAGGTCCCATCTACCGCCCGACTAGTGCCTAGCGATTTTTAGAACACCGCTTAAAACTCATTGTAGTGAATTTGTTTCTTTTAAAGGAGTATATTTGTTTGTTACTCATCTCTAGCTCGAGGTGACTTGAACCTATGACCAATTAAGCCATAGGTGCAAAAACGACTAATAGCTAATTAACTCGTTATATTGATCCATCAAGAGCTAATCTTTTATTAGGTCAATTCAAGAGATCGGCAATTACGTACGCTTTTCAAACAATATAATTGCACATGACATTTTCTATGACATCTTATATTCCAACATAGTGGATGTATGTCGAGTTGTACATGCATAGGTATACATGAATAATGATAATGTCATAATTGTATACGTGATATTTATCTAAGTATATTGGAAAGAATACCATAAATAGAGAATGAAATATGAGGTCCCAAATACTATTATAATTATTGTAGTCACTTGTTCAACTCTCCAAGATTATATAATTATAATGAAAATATTCGCCAAATAAAAACTTAATCGTAACATGCACACAAAACAAAAATTAACGTAGCAATATATATAGCACTATTTACAATAGAAAATCTTGTCTAAAAATTGTCAACAGAGTCGCAATCAATCCAGATAACCATAACAACAATCTTTATCTTTTATTAAACCATCACTACAAATACAAGACCAATATCTCCCTTCACATAAACAACACAAACAAAGTCAACCCAAGACCAACACCACTAACAATCCCTTGCCACACATCTAACTCCATATATATAAGAGTTAAACAACATCAAATTTAGGACAAATTAAAAAAAAAAAAAAAAAAAAAACCTAAAAAGTTTCAAAATTACATAAAATTCCATGAGACTTGATTTCATCTTAAATAAAACGGGGTACTTGTAAACTTATAATATTTCTATAAATGTAAGAACATGTTCGATATGTATTTTCGCTTATTAGAAAAAGATTAAAATTTAAGGTAGAATCAAACCTCAACAGATCGCTTCCGCACTATTAAAACTTTCCGGTTCTTTTTAATTACCGTATATTATTATTTTTAGTAAGGACGTCGTCCAATGTAATTTCCGGGGATCGTGAACTGCATAACACGAACCACCACTTATTACGGCACTGAGCCTAGCGCAGCCCAAATGAACGGTGTCGTTCCAAACGACCTGCGTATAGTGGAGACACTCTTCTCCACCAACACAGGAATTAGAGTGATAGTCATAGTAAGGCTTTTCGCTAACCCACATACCAACCGCGTCCACACCGGATAATCTCCCATATCCCTCCGCCAGGTTTTCGCCGTACGGCCCCTGAGAATGCTCCATTGCGCAGTCCACGTACCGCTGCCGCGCGTAGTTCCACGCGTAGCTGGCAAGGGTGTCGCTCCAGACGAGTAGATTCACGCCGACTTGTGCACGCGCTTGGTTGTGCGCGTCGAGAAAGTCTTGTGGCGAGTTGGCTTGGGCGGGATCGGACAGAGAAGCCATTGTTGAGGGTATAATAAAGATGGAAAATATGATGAAGAAAATGTTGGAGGGATGCATTTTTTTTGGTGTTCGTTGTGGATTATGGGGATGATTTGTTTGTGTATTTATAATGGAAATTATTTTGAGATAGTTGGAAAGTTATTACTCTCTCCATCCTAAATATATAGTTCATTATTTTTCTTTAAGATGTCTCAAATATATAGTCAATTTTCTATATTAATTTTTCTATTCTTTGACTATTATAACTCTATTTAATATGCATTTTATAGTTTATAATATTCATTGATAAGGGCAAATCAAGTTAATATTCAACATATTTTTCTTAATCTGGGTGAAAAGTCAAAGTGAACTATATATTTGAGACGTAAATTTTGGAAAAAGAATATGATTTTTTTAAAAAAAGTTGTAATTTTCGCGTGCATGTGTTTTAATTTATGCATAAAATAAGTGGGGCTGAAATTCGAGACAAACTATTTGGGGATGAAATCTCTTGTTCCACTTTTCATGTTTCACTACATGTTACATATATTGGATAAAAGAAACTTACATGTACAATTGTGATATCATCTTGTACACTTGTCATTCATCTGGTGCAATGGAATAGAGAGTGAAATAGAAAATCTCAATCCAACTATTTGATACTCGATTGATAAAAGCTAGTTTGATCAACTCGGTTTTTGATAATATAAACAAAGTTTGAACATAATTTTTTTCCATTCGATAAAATATAAAGTCTGGCTCGAGCTCAATTGCAATTAGTATAAAATATAATATAATATGAATAAAAATATCAAGCAACTCAGGCTTAATTCATGATCGTTCAACTAAAGCTTGTTCAAGCTCGATTCGATTAATAATCAAACCGCAAATCGCTTAAATACAATTTTTGGATCTCGACAAAAATTCAAACAAGCATGAGTAATACTATGTTTGGTTCTATTCGATTCGTTTACACTGCACCTTTAGTGATGTACAATTATGTATTAAATCAAGACAATGTTTTGAACATGAAGTTGGAATGGAGGATGTAAAATGTCGTTTTCACATTTTTATTACTTTTGATATGGTCAAAGATTTACTTGGTATATATATATATATGCTAAATATTAATTTCGTAATATGAATTACGTGCATTTATTGTGGTCTTATTTTCAAAATTAAAAAAGAAGTCGGTGGAAAGGTAAATGTATTAAAATCTAATATAGAGCATTATATAGGCATTATCATTTATAAATTATAATCCATTCTACGTGTTAAATGCAGTTTATGTGATTTCAGACACTAAATACACACTTGGCTGCACTGCACCAAAATATACCAATAATTCCACTTAAGGTTTTTGAGTGCCAAATCCACGAGTCGCATTCTTATAATCTAATCATTATAATCCTTTTATCCAAAATATAGTTGATAATTCTATATTCGGAAAAAAAAATCAAACATTAAATTTCGTAGAATCTCTTTCTTATTGCGAAGCCCAAAAAAATTATTTTAGTTGAACAATGATTTGTATTTAAATTTGTATTATTACGTGAGATATTATCTGAATTTGTTTGTATTCATACGAGTGATACTGTTTCGGGCAGTGACGTGCCAACATATAATTTTTTTTTATAAATGTTGCAGATAGAAATAACTTTTATTCCTTATTTTTATTATTTTATGCATTATTTAATTAATTATTCCGTATTATTAATCTTCATTGGATCCAAATATAATTATCAGGCTCACACGGTCTATCACTTTATTCAACAAGGCCCATGGGCGGCCCATACGAATAAAAGAGGTTTTTCTTCATTATTGTAAGTATATTCATAATTTGAATTAATTGTAGATGATTCTTGTCTTTTCTTTGCTCGATATTCTCTTACTTTTGATCGACTTGAAGCGTTGGGGACCTTATTTGGACAACCTCAGAGCCCGTCTAAAAGCACATCCGATAACTTCAGGGCCCGTCTAGCTTGCTTTCAAGCAAGCTTCCAACTGAAATAATGGATTTAATCTTCTATTATCGTATCTGTTTAACTTATTTTTTAATTATTAATATATGTAGGATTATTTGAATCCATCGCCGGCCATAGTTAACAGCAAATTCTCGTGAACACATGTCACCATCTTGCGGGATTTAAGTAGAAATCATGTTTGTTTTTTAAGATTGAAATTGTTATGCTTTCTTTCTTCTTCCTGTTATTATTTTTCTTTTTTGGGTGGGGGTGGAATTTATTATTTTTCTGTATATAATGATCTAGGCAAGGGGGTCATCAGTCGGCTCAGCTATTCCTAGCCTAAATTATTTTTCCCTACCAATTATTTTTTTTCTTTATATGATCCATATCATGCTAAGAAATGACAAGAGTTTCTTTTTTTGCCGACCTAACGCAACCCTCCTCTTCTTTAGGGCTTGGGGACCGGCAACATATAGACAAGTTGCTCTGTCTATATGCAGGCGGAGTTAACTATTTTTCCTCTTTAAAAAACATAATTTTTTTTATATTTTTTCCCATAGAAAAAATGGTACAAAATAGAATTTGGGTGGGCCGGGGCCAAGGAGGCCCCCCAGATCCGCCACTGGAGATACGCATTCGACAAAAATAATAAATAAGGTCACCAATCGCATATAATAAAAGTTAAAATTAGAGGGAAAAAGTTTAATAAAAATAAATGAAATTTCCATCCAGTATCTAGTTCTCCCTCCTCTTCACTATAAGTATTTTTTTTTCCTCCTCTTCACTATAAGTGTCTTTTTGACACATAAAAGTTATTCGAAAAGAATGTCCTTTTGATGATTCAAGACTAATGAGAAAAGATTTTCCCAAATTACCCTTATACTTATTAATAATGCATAAGTTTTGTTTTCTTTCAAAGCAATATTTATGATTAATTAAGGGTATATTGGGTATTTTAATACATTCTTTAATATGTGTATTTTTTCTTAAAAAAACACTTATTATGAATAGAAGGGAGTATCTTTTAGTGATATTAAATGTTAAATATTTATCTTTTCTAACCAGGGTTTTATTGTGATGATCATTTAATAATGCACGGAGTTCTGGGTTCACATGTTTCTTCTATCTATTAGAAATCAAATATGTGTGTGTGTGTTTTTTCTTTCTAATAGAGATATTAAATAACAATTATATTAAACAATTGATGATTCCATACAGATACACACATTAAGTATATATATTTCATGTTAAACATGTATTTAAAAATAGTTATTGTACATTTTACTTAATCTGTATTCATAATATATAAACTGATTACAAATTCGAACTACTTGACCATAAAAAGAGAGGGTTTGGAAAAACTTTTACAGGGCGATACTTACGGAACTTGCATGTGCTTTCGACTTTTTCAACCTCAATTAGCTCCACATTTTCTCCTAATTATAATGTCAATTAACTCTTTGACTAATAGACTATCCCTAACTCCAGACGAAATTAATTTATCTTACAATTCTTCTGCGTCACGACTCACGAATCATGTATTAAAAGTCCCGTGAATACACAAGTGAGACAAACAAACGTGCTTATAATTTATAAATAACTATTACATAGTTTATATGTTAAAATTAATGAAAATGTAAATTGAATTACTAAAGTTTAGAGGGGTCAAATGGGCGGGTGGTGTGGCCGCCGCCAAGAGAGAAAATCGAGCGGATTGGGTCAAACAAAGTGCCGGATCGCTAGTTTAGTAGTCCATCCGGCCCAAACCATGGGAAATTCACTAAAAAATCCGGGTTGGGCTTTTGAGGACCGATTTTTCCGGGCTTGGGATATTACATCCCGGGCGTTAAAAAAAAGGGGTTGGGCAGCCGGGACCCGGGGCGAAATGACAACTCTACTAAGTTTCATGGATGATAATTGGTTGGTCCAGTTTGACTTTTTGTTTGTGGTAATAGGCCAAAGGAAAAAAATTTAAGTACCCACTAATCCACTATGGATAGTGGGTACTCTTTTTACCCATCAACATAAGAAAAAAACTCTTTTCTACCCATTTGACTAAAATACTCCTCCTTTAATTTGAAGATTTTGAATTTTGAAACGGATGTATATAATTAGTGTTTTCCTTGAAATCGTGTGCACTCTTCTCCCCCAAATACACACATCTCTATGTATAAAATCGTCTACTCATATCGTGTCAACCCCCATGTATATATATATATATATATATATATATATATATATATATACATATTGTGCCCAAATCGTTCCCATATCGTGTCATATTGTGCCAATCTCATGTACATATACATATACATATCGTACCCAAATTGTGTCATATCGTGTCAACTCCTATGTACATATACATATAAAAAGAAGAATACATATACATAGAAGAAATTGCATTTTTTGTCCCAAAAATGCATTTATCCAAAAACTAATTAAAAAACAACATTAAATAATTATTTGAAAATTCTGAAAAATTGTCTATTAATTTTCAAAATCATTTCAACAAAATTTAAAAGTATTTGCAATTTATTAAAAAACATTAAAAAATCCAAAAACTATTCTAAATTCTAAATATTAAAATATAAAAAACACGATAATTTGTTTAAAAAATAAAAAAAATAAAAAGAATTGAGGTTATTTTAAAATAAAAAAAATTACATAAAATGAAATATGAAATTGTTTCTAAAAAAATTATACACTTTTTGTAAAACATTTTCCATTTATTGAAACTATCTTAAATAATAAAATAATAAAAACTCAAAATTATTTTCAAAAAGTTATTTTTATACTAAATGATTTTTTAAATTCTATTTTTTTTAAAAAAAGCTAAAAAATGTGTTAAAACCACGAAAGTAAAGAAAGTATATTTATGTGAGAAAAATATGGCCCCATCTATTTTTTATTTTTGTATTCAAGTATCATGGGTATTTGGGTAGAAGAACCACAAAACTTGGTAGAAATTTAGTTTTTTTATCTCACATGTCATAAAAGTCGTTGTCATATCCAAGTGGATATTTCCACAATTTGCTCTAGGTCAGATTGGTTACTTACATTCTATGAAAATGAAAAATAGTCATGTTTCTCAAACACATATTTTTAGTCATTTTGACTAAAAGCGATGGTAAATATCCCCGTTCTCTATTGAGGTATTTGGTCATTTTTCAAAAAATTGGTGTGATATATAACTCGGTATGCATCGGTCCCCGAGAAATAGAAAAAAAGGGCAAAGTGAGCATTTGATTCAAAGATGACAAAAAAAAAAAACGTTTTTTAAAAATATGGCTAATAATATTTTTACTATGGAGAAAAAGCCAAAAATGACTCTTTTTGTTTTTCTATATTATCTTTCGGACTGGGTTGTGCTTAGGATTATAATTGGGCTGGAGAAAATATATAGTTGCATGTATTTCATGATAATTCATCAATTGTTGGATCATGTATTACACAAAACCAGCCCAAGTTATTGTACAACCCAACTTGCTGTGCTTAGATCCAACAAAATAATGAAATATAGTCGACCATATGTCCATTTGTGAAGCTGAAAAAGGTTTTTGACAAATAAGAGGCATTTCAATCAATTCAATTATATATCATATATAATCCCTATTCATAAACAAAAGATAAATCATATAATTGATACTTCAATTCAAACATAAAAGTTTTATGTATTAATCTATTAACAGTATAATTCAATTATGTATAAACGGATTCTGTTATGATATAATAGATGGACTTTAGCAAATTATAATGGAGTTGTTAAAATTCTAACCACTCCACTCTTATGAATAATTTAATTTTATTACATAAGCCATTTGTATTATTGTGGTGGAGTTGTGCCTATAAATAGGCTATGGGCTTTCATTGTAACACATACAAGATTAAGAGAAATAAGATTACTTTATCTCTAAATTATTCTCTCTCTATTATTTATGCTTTGATAATTCTATAATATCACTATAAATATTAGTTTTCTTGTGTTCTTAAATTGGTTCATTCTATAACACGTTATCATCACGAGTTATTGCTCGAGAAAAGGTTTGTATATTCAAGTTTGAATTTCCGTGTTCTAATTTATTTTATTTTCTTTGTAGAAAAAATGGTCGGTATCGAAAAGCAAAAATTTCAGACCTTGATACCACCAACGATAATTATTTATCATGGTGTATGGATGTTAAATTACACCTTCAAGGTCAAGATCTGGCTGAAACCTTGAAGCCTATAAAAATAGAAGAGGTCGTTGTAAAAGATGAGGCGAACGCAATGATATTTATTCGCCATTATCTATATGATGATTTGAAAAATGAATATATACAAATTGAGAGGCCTTCTGAGCTTTGGCAAAATCTCAAAGATAGATTTGATCACACTAGAACTGTGATACTCCCGCAAGTACAATATGACTGACAGCAACTGAGGTTGCAGGACTTCAAGTCCGTGGCCGACTATAATTCGGTATTATTTAAAATTGAGTCCCGGCTGGCTCTTTGCGGGACAAAATTATCTGAATATGATAAATTGGAGAAAACTTTCTCCACTATGCATAAAACAAATATTGTGCTCCAACAACAATATAGACAACGACAATTTAAAACATATTCTGAATTAATCTCGGTTCTTCTCACGGAAGAGAAAACCAATGAATTGCTCTTGAGAAATCACGATTTGCGACTTTCTGGGTCTAATGCAGTGCCTGAAGCACATGCTAACTCGGTAGAGGAGGGGGCCAATTTAGAGGCCGTGGGTATAAACCTGGGCGTGATGGCCGCAGGGGTCGTGGTCGTGGTGGTCCATATCAAAATACCCACAGATTTGATAGTGGCGGTCGAAATTATTATAATCAAGATAATTATCACTATTCCCGCCAAAATAATTATAATGCCAAACAGGTGCATCAAAATCAGTCAAATCGTGATAAGGAGAAAATGCATATGGAAAAAACTGGTGATGATCTTTGCCACAGATGTGGGATGACAGGACATTTGGCCAAAACATGTCGAACTGCCCAGCACCTGGTAAAGCTATACCAGGAATCAAAGAAAAATAAAGGCAAAAGTGTTCAAACACATGCCACTGAGACAGTAGAGTCACCTATTATTAATGAGGCCTATACATCTGAAATTATACATAATCAAAATCCTGTCCAGGATTGGAAATCACTCGAAATATTAAGATTTCCTTGAAGATCCTGTTTCTGAGGCACAAGGTGCCGAATGGTTAAAATAAACCAGATGTGATATAGTATGTGATCTCTCTCGGAGGGAATATTCCCAAGATTGAGTTTATATGATTGTACCCATATTTGAATTTTTCCGGGTGATATATTCCCGGCTTAAGTTTTTATTATGAAATAATAAATTTATTTGTGTCTAATATTTTTGATCATGAAATATCATCAAATTTCTACTAAAACATTCACAAATTTTACATTCAAAATTTTCACATTAATTTTTATCCTCCAATGGCTATATCAACGGCTATGAACAATATTTTTTATCTATAAATATACCAACATTTCATTTAATAAATTCACACATATTCTCTATCTTTCTAAAAACTTCACATTTCTTTCATTCCAAAATGACTAACTTAATGATAGTGTTTATCATTATAATGGTCTTTATATACACTATCCAGCTTTTTATTGGAGAATATACTCCAGGAGAATTTTAGCTTTTTATTGATCTTCTTGTCTTCACAATTCTTCCTTTGTTAGCCGTAACAATTTATCTTAGCATGTTGTAATAATTAGATAATTATGTGCGTCTATGTTGTCGAATAAAATCCTTTATTAAAATTGTTGTTATGCATTGATGTTTTTATATAAAGTTTTTCATAATAGTATAATATTAATTCAATAATAATTATACCAGGTACACATGAAAAACACCGAGAAAAGAGACTATTGTCTACTTGATAGTGCAACAACGCACTCAATATTAACAAATAAAGTATATTTCTCGAGTGTGAAATTGTGCAAGGCACAAATTACAACTATATCTGGTCCCGTTGAGATTATTGATGGCTCCGCAAATGCAATTGTGGTGTTGCCTAATGGTACAATCTTGCATATTGAAAATGCATTTTTATCGAGTAGATCAAAAAGAAATCTACTAAGTTTTAAAGATGTGCGTGATAATGACTATCACTTGGAGACACTAAATGAAAATAATAAAGAGTGTTTATGTATCACATCGCATAAAATGGGAAAAAGAATTGCGCATGAGAAATTTGAAGCAACAACTTCTGGATTGTATTGTGTCCAAATTAAAGCTTTTGAATCCTATGCCACCATGCCTTGTTAGCTGGTGAATCTTGCTATATTTGGGTTATGGCATGATCGCCTTGGACACCCAGGAACAACTATGATGCGTAGGATTGTTGAACACACTAATGGACATCCATTGAAAAGCACGAATATGCTAATGTCCAAAGATTATTTCTGTGAATCATGTTCACAAGGAAAATTTATTACTAAACCTTCCATGGAAAAGGTTGGTTATGAATCACCATCATTTTTGTTTGATACATGTTTTTATCTTAATTTTGATGATTTTATTTTTTCACCAAAACAATATTTTTAAATGTTGTCTAAATACTTCCGATTGGTTTAAAATATTTTTACTAAATTTTGGAGTATTTCTTGGGTTATATTTTCGACAAAAATTGGACAACTTTTCTGTCTCGAGTCGGTCACCGGCCGCCTTATAGGGCAACCCACACGAAGATGATTTTGGAACAAAAAATGAGACGGAAGTGAAAAGCGGTCGGTCGGCCGCCTGTGGTCGAGTCAAGACACGAACGTTGTTCTTGAAACAGAACATTTTTTTCGTCCAAATCCATGAGGGGACGGTTGAAGCTATGGTCGACCGGTCGAAGACCCCTTGACCGGTCGCCCTATGCTTATTTCCAATGTTTTAATTCTAAACTCTATTTACATTTGCGTATGATCTGGTCGCCTGTGCTTTTGACAAAAAAAAACCGACCGTTTTGAGACATATTTCCTTAAAATGTGGGATTGATTTCTAACAGCTATATTCTTGATTTTAATTGTATTTTTTCTGTAGATTTTCAATCCCCAAGAGGAGTGTATGCTTGATCAATCATCTCCTATAAATAGAGGAAGTTTTGGAGCAACCAATACAACAATTGAGATACAACACAACAAGATACACTTCAAGCAAATATTTGTTCTTCATTGTTATTATTCTTGTTGTAATTTTGCCTAGCTTTTCACTTTCACATCCTTGAGGTCTAGGCTATTCTTGATTACACTTTGCACTCAAATTGTAATATTCATTATTGAGTTGTAATCTTGATTTTTGGTTATCATTCAAACACAAGATATCATTGTGAGTGTTCTTGTGGTAAGAGCACACTGATGATCTAGGTGATAGGTGCAAGAAGATTGTGGTGATCTTCTTATTGAGGTGTTGAAGAATTTGGTATTCTTCAAGGTTGAAGATTGTGGTAATCTTCACAAGGTGCGTTGAAGGAAGATTGTGGTAATCTTCAAAGGGAGATTGTGGTAATCTCAAAGGTGGTGTTGAAGAAGAGTGTGGTGCTCTTCAAGGTGTTGTAAGTTGAATTTGTATTAATTTTGGTAATTAATAAAATTCTTTTTCTTTGAAATCCATCCAGGATATCTTGGGGTGGTAGTAGATTAGGCCTCAGGTGGGTTGAACTACTATAAATCGACGCGCGTGTTATTTACATTCCGCACCTTTATTATGTGTTTGAGCATTTGGTTCGAAAAAGAGGGCGAAATCGAAAATATGGAGATAATCTATTCACCCCCTCTAGATTATCGTAGCCGCTTGGACTTACAAGTGGTATCGAGTCAAACTCTTTGGCAAGCTCGTTTCACATCGCGAGTGAAGAGGAACGATCGTCGGCTACGAACGAAGCTCATCTATCCAAGCACCTCCACCACCAAGCCACCACTATTTGATTCCAAAAAATTTATATTTTGGAAAGAAAGAATGGAATGTTATTTACAAGGTTGCGGGTTTGATATTTGGAACACCGTCATAAACGGAGAATCAATTCCAATGATAGACACACCACACACCTCCAAAGGCCTCAAAGAGCTAAATGATGAAGAGAAAAAACCATTTCCTTAAGCGGTAAGGTTTAAATATTTTGCATTGTTCGTTTACTACTTTGGAATATGAACATATTGTAGGAATTCGATCGGCACATGAAGTATGGCAAAAATTAGAAGCCATCTATGGAGTATTTGCAAATGAAAGGAGTCAAACAAAAGCATCTACTTCTCAAAGGGATACAATGTCAAATCTAAGGAACAAACCTCTTACAACTTCCAACTATGAAGAAATTGAACATTGTCTTATGGGCATCAAAGAAGAAAACGAGGTATGTCTTAAACCTCTACTTCCTATGATATTGTTATTCAAAATGATTATAGTGATTTGCAAAATGATTTTGATAATCTTCAAGATGAATTCCAAAACTTGCTTGTTAAGTACAAAAATTTGAAAAAGGAATTCAATGTTTTGAAAAATGATAAGGATAGTTTATTCACTTCCTATGAATCACTATCATGTGCTCACACTACCACTCTTGATAAGGTTAGAAACCTTGAAAAAGAAAATAGTACTCTTGTTGAGGATATTAATTGCTTGAAAAATGATTTATCAAAATCAAACTTGAGTACCAATAAAATGTCCAACATTGTTGATATTCATAATTGTGATAAAGGACTTGATCATAATCCTAATGTTGTTAATCATATGAAAAAGGATCAAGTCACTATACATATTGGCCATTATGCTCCTAGAATTATTACTTGTTTTTATTGCGGTAAAAAGGGTCATACGGCTAATTCTTGTCGAGCTAGAAATAGCTCTAATCATTATTGGAGACCTAAAAGTCTCAAAGCTAATCCTAAAGGACCCAAACACTTGAGGGTACCACAAAATAATGCCATATTAGGTACCGTGAAATAATGATCGAAGAAAATTTATACCGCCAAGAAGACATCAAATGACCGTTTCATTTGATCAAAGAAGGAGAAACTATTTTCGACAAAGCCAATTTCAAGAAGAAGATATCATCAACAATGGGAAAGACACAACCCATGGAAACGGCGTAATTGGTAAACCGTATCTCCCCATTTATATATGCATTTTATTTTAATTATATGCATGTTTTTAATTGTGTCTTAATTGCAAAATGAGTTTTCAAGTATTAATTTAGGTCTTCTACATATTTGTGAGTTTCAAAATGTTTAAAAGAAGACCTTGCATGAAAATTCTAAAACTCTTGTGGATTAAATTAGACCTATGTGGTTTATTATCTCTTATGTATTTTTATAGCATAAGCATTTTTTTGATATCTCCTATTACTTGCCTACACTTGTGTTGTTGTGCAAATTTTGTTTAAGAATTGTGTAGGATATATATATCTCATATTCATTGGCTATTTCGTCATCAAGTTTCTTAAACTATCGAGGTATGTTCACTCGTATTTCTCTTAGAACTCGATATAATGCTTATGCACATATTCTTCAAGATATTTCATTTTAACCCCTTAAGTGCCCCTAAATGATTTTGCAAATTTTAAAAGGGCACTACTCGTTAAGTCTCGATTTTTCTCGTATATATGATTTCCGAAACCCGTATTTGTTGGACTTGGTCCAAAATTATCTTTTGCAAAGTTTTAAAACTTTTTGGGGTGAAAAATCGAATTTTTGAAAAAAACCTGGAAAACAAAAAATTGCCTTTGGGGCCGGTCAAAGAGCGGGGCGACCGGTCGCATCGCACGCGTCGGTCACGGTCACTACCTACGACTCGGGTCGCCTGTGCTAATTTTACAAGTTAAAATCTTTCGCCTTTCGGTTCAAAAAACAGACGAAAACCCCCCAAACCCTTGATGCGAAAAATTCATCCCCTTTCTCATATATTCCTCAATTTTTCATCATTTTCACGATTCTTGTTGCTAATCTTCTTATTTTCACAAGAATCTTACATATATGGCTCCCCCAAAGAATTCCACCGGTCGAAATCCCATCTCCAAGCGTAGAAGGGGCGGAGAGGGTTCTTCGAGAAATTGGCAAGAAGAAGCCGAACAAAGGGATATTCGAGCGCCCTGAAGAAACGTAGCTCAAGAAGGTGATGACGTTCAAAATCCCGTACTCTCTCGGGCACAAATTACCGAGCTCCGTGGAACAATTTCGCTCCAAAATTGCCATTGGGCGAAAGGTAAAAAATCTTTTATTACTCAAGCTCCTCATTCCCACAATGTTCTTAATTTCATCAATAAATATGCGGAATGGTACTATGAAGATTCGGGAATGGGAGGAAAATCGATTGCTCGGACTAAAATGTGTCGTTTTAATACATTTACAAATGAATATCCCACTATTAGAGGATTCTTTGAGGAGCAAGGTTGGATGTTTTTATGGGAGCATGCTTATGTCTTATATGATGATGATATTATCCAACTCTTTTATGCTAATATGTGGGTGCAATATGATGTTGAAAGGAAGCCGATTGCCATTAATTCGTTTGTAAGGGTCGTCATTTTAGGTGAACTCCTAATGATATTTGTCGGCTTTTACATGTTAGAGAAGGTGGTTGGGACTATTTTTCTTGTGGTACTTGGAATGATGAAATGTTGGGGGTGTCCATGAAAGAAGTTAAGACATATTTGGGCGTATGGCCAAAGTATTCATTGTTGGCGATGACACTTGAGCATCGTATTTTATCCTGTTATTGTCGCCACTCTTCGTATTTGTGGAAAGGCGGGTAAGATGCCTAGCAACATGGATTATTTTTCGACTTATAAGATTGCTAGGAGGAACCGCTTAACTTTGGCGCCATACTTATTCAATGTCTAATCGAGTCCATCACTCAAGGTAATAAGAAGTTGGTTATGGGAAATTGGATTTGTAAACTTCTTATACAATCGGGACTACCTTCATCGAATGTAACTCGGATGTATTTCAAAATGACTTTGACATTGATAACATCTCTCAAATGGTCACTATGCGCAAGAATATGGACATCCCGACCAACCAAAATGGCTAGAGGAAGAGGTCAAGATTCCCCGATCCTAACGACTTCTTTGATGACGCCGAGGCCGCAAGATTGGCGGAGGAAGGTGAACCGAGCAATCTAGAGGGTAATACAGGTGCTCAACCGCCTAGGAGGTATACCCAAGCCGAATTTGATGATGGAGGTGTTCATGAGGCGAGGTATGAGGCTTTGGAGCAAAAGACCTCCAAAATGCAAAAGTCTATCGGCAAATTGAAGAAATTCATCAAAGATCTTATTCGGAACTTGCTTCTCCTCGGATGAGGAATGATGTTTTCCCACCCCTTTACTTTCTAAAGCATTTTCGTTCATGTTGCTTTGTATTTTTATGAACTTTTGTAAAACTCTTTCGTCTAATGAGATTTGCTTGTTTTCTTGAAAGGGTTAAAATTACAAGTTGATAATGACTTGTGGGTGATCATGGTATTGATGGAGTATTTGATGGTAAAAATACTCTAATTTAGCATTGTTTGATGTTGGTATGAAGTACTTGATGGTAAAAGTGCTTCTTTCTAATTTTTGCTTAAATGCATTCGAGGTGCTTTAATTATTTTGCTTAGATGGATATTTTGGGACATTTGTAATGTCTAATATGCATTGTTTGATGCTTGACATGTATCTCTTAATGGCTCTTTATTTTTGCTTGATGGCATTGGTAATGCCTTGATCTCTCTTTGGCTAAATTATCTCAATTGGGTTGAACCCTTGAGAATTTACTTTGTTTATGCCTATTATTTGTTGGATACATGTTGAAAATTGCTTTTGGTGATGGTATGAACAACTTGGCTTGATTTCATTTACAAGGGCTACGTATATCTTTTTAAATTTTTGACGCCCGCCAAGTTGTTCGTTATAATGCTTCTATGAAAATCTCATCACATACATGAATCTCTTATGTTCAATGTCTTAAAATCGTTTTGAGATCATGTTTTTGGCTTACTAATGCGCTTTTGGATTTCTTATGATACATTTCTCTAATTTTCCCTTGGATTCTAAGCTTAATTATTTCATGGTTGATAAAACGAATTGTTGGCGCACTTTGATAAACTTGAATGATGTTTTTATCATCCTAACATTCTTTTTGATGATTCCAAAGGGGGAGAAACAGGAAATTGGCTCATTAGCTCAAAGAAGCTAATAAAAGCTTGTTATAAAAGCTATAAGCTATGGCTCATAAAAGCCATAAGTTGTGATTTATTTTTAGTCCAATTGTTGCTTGATGGACTTATATAATTGTTTAAATGATGTTTTTGTGGGGGAGCTTATAAGCTCTTGAACAAATTGTAAAAGTTAAAGCTTTTAGCTTATGGATAATCGCTTTTACATTATTATTGATGTGCTTGTTGATAGGGGAGCTTGTGCACTTTGAATATATTTACTCCCCTACTTGGTTGCTTTTATATTTTGGAAATTTTGGTTCTTCCAAACGGTTAAATGTTTTTTCCGTAAAATCATTTCTAAAATTGTTCTCTAGTTTGTGTAAAAATTATTTTGGTTTGTAATCATCAAAAAGGGGGAGATTGTTTGATACATGTTTTTATCTTAATTTTGATGATTTTATTTTTTCACCAAAACAATGTTTTTAAATGTTGTCTAAATACTTCCGATTGGTTTAAAATGTTTTTACTAAATTTTTGGAGTATTTCTTGGATTTTATTTTCGACAAAAATTGGACAACTTTTTTCTGTCTCGAGGTCGACCGGTCGCTCTATAGGGCAACCCGTGCACGAAGATGATTTTGGAACAAAAATGAGACGGAAGTGAAAAAAACGGTCGGTCGCCGGCCGCCGGGGTCGACCGGTGCACGAACGTTGTTTCTGAAACAGAACATTTTCTTTCGTCCAAATCCATGAGGGGACCGGTTGAAGCTATGGTCGACGGTCAAGACCCTTGACCGGTCGTCTATGTTTATTTCCAATGTTTTAATTTTAAACTCTATTTAAATGCGCCGTCGCATCGTGCTTTGACAAAGAAAAATATGACCGTTTGATGTGTGAGACATATTTCCTTAAAATGTGGGATTGATTTCTAACAGCTATATTCTTGATTTTAATTGTATTTTTTCAGTAGATTTTCAATCCCCAAGAGGAGCGTATGCTTGATCAATCATCTCCTATAAATAGAGGAAGTTTTGGAGCAACCAATACAACAATTGAGATACAACACAACAAGATACACTTCAAGCAAATATTTGTTCTTCATTGTTATTATTCTTGTTGTAATTTTGCCTAGCTTTTCACTTTCACATCCTTGAGGTCTAGGCTATTCTTGATTACACTTTGCACTCAAATTGTAATATTCATTATTGAGTTGTAATCTTGATTTTTGGTTATCATTCAAACACAAGATATCCTTGTGAGTGTTCTTGTGGTAAGAGCACACTTGGATGATCTAGGTGATAGGTGCAAGAAGATTGTGGTGATCTTCTTATTGAGGTGTTGAAGAATTTGGTATTCTTCAAGGTTGAAGATTGTGGTAATCTTCACAAGGTGCCGTTGAAGGAAGATTGTGGTAATCTTCAAAGGGAGATTGTGGTAATCTCCAAAGGTGGTGTTGAAGAAGAGTGTGGTGCTCTTCAAGGTGTTGTAAGTTGAATTTGTATTAATTTTGGTAATTAATAAAATTTTTTTTTTTGAAATCCATCCGGATATCTTTGGGGTGGTAGTAGATTAGGCCCTAGGTGGGTTGAAGTTTGAACTACTATAAATCGACGCGTGTTATTTACATTCCGCACCTTTATTATTGTGTTTGTGCATTTGGTTCGAAAAACAGGCGAAATCGAAAAGATGGAGATAATCTATTCACCCCCTCTAGATTATCGTAGCCGCTTGGACTTACACAATACATCCTGCAAGTGGATCATTTAGATATTTCATGGTCTTAATAGATGCATCGTGTAGATGGTCACACGTATGCCTATTATCTACTAGAAATGTTGCATTTGCTCGATTATTAGCGTAAATTATAAAACCCGAGCACATTTTTCTGATTATTCTATCAAGAATATAAGGATGGATAATGCCGGATAATTTACATCAAAAAGTTTTGATGAATATTGCACAATACTGGGAATAGATGTTGAGCACCCAGTAGCACATGTTCATACTCAAAATGGATTTGCAGAATCCCTTATTAAACGAGTTAAAATCATTGTTCGTACATTATTAATGAGATCAAAGCTCACTAGTGCAGCATGGGGTCATGCAGTATTACATGCATCAACACTTATTAGATTACGCCCCACTGTTTATCATATGCATTCCTAAATGCAATTAACTCTTGGTTTTGAGCCAAATATTTCGCACATATGCACTTTTGGGTGTGCTGTTCAGGTGCCGATTCCACCACCTCAAAGGACAAAAATGGGTCATCAACGTAGGCTTGGTATATACGTTGGATTTGATTCTCCATCAATTGTTCGGTACTTAGAACCGATGATGGGAGATTTATTTACCGCTAGATTTGTAGATTGTCATTTTGATGAGACAATGTTTCCATCGATGGGAAAGGGTTGAGAGTATCTCCTAGAATGAACAAAGTTTATCTCATTTAGATCCACGTACTTCTGAATGTGAAAGTGAGGTGAATAGAATTATTCATTTGCAAAATATTGCTAATAGACTTCCTGATGCATTTAATGATGCTAGTAAAGTCACGAAGTCCCATATTCCGGCTGCAAATGCTCCAGCCAGGATTATTGTTCCAGATGAAAATAAGAAAATGAATGATGATATCCCACGACAAAAACGTGGTAGACCTATTGGCTCAAAAGATATTATTCCTCGAAAAAAAATGGGAGAATTGATAATAATAATCATGCTCCAGATAAATCTGTCGAGCCTAACACCTCAGAAAATGTACAAAATTCTGGTAGCACCGAGAATCCCATGAGCTATTGTAATGAAATATGGGATCGAAATGAAATAATTATTGATGATAATTTTGCATTCTCGATTGCCCAAGAAATCATTGATAATGATTATGATAGTGAACCACATTCTATAATAGAATGCCGTCAGAGGCCTGATAGGCATATTTGGGAGGAAGCGATAAAATCAGAATTAGCTTCCTTAGAGAAACGAAATGTATTTGGAAAAATTACTCGAACTCCAGATAGTGTAAAACCCATAGGGTACAAATGGGTATTTGTTCGAAAAAGAAATGAGAAAAATAAAGTCGTGAGATATAAAGCACGACTCGTGGCTCAAGGATTCTCCCAGAGACCTGGGATAGATTATGATGAAACATATTCACCGTGATGGATACAATCACATTTCGTTTTCTCATTAGTATGGTTGTCCATGAGAATTTGGACATGCGTCTAATGGACGTGGTAACATCATATCTATACGGTTCACTTGATTCTGATATTTATATGAAAATCCCTGATGGATATAAAATGCCAAAATCAGATACTCCCCGTGAATTATACTCGATCAAATTACAAAGATCGTTGTATGGATTGAAGCAATCCGGTTGCATGTGGTATCATAGACTTAATGAATATCTTTCTACGGAAGGTTACAAAAATGATACCATTTGCCCATGTGTTTTTATCAAAAGATCAGATATCGGATTTGCTATCATTGTTGTATATGTCAATGACATGAATTTGATTGACACCCCTGAAGAATTATCTAATGTTGTTGAATATATAAAGAAAGAGTTTGAGGTGAAAGACCTTGGAAAAACTAAACTTTGTCTTGGTCTTGAGTTGGAGCATAAAGATAACGGGATACTTGTCCACCAATCTGCTTACACTAAACGGATACTCAAACGATTTAATATGGACAAGGCTCATCCTGAGTACTCATATAGTTGTCGTGATTTAGATCGAGAAAAAGATCCATTCCCGCCAAAAGAGTCCGATGAAGAGATTTTAGGTCCTGAAGTACCTTATCTCAATGATATTGGACATTAATGTATTTAGCGCAATCCACCAGGCCAGACATTGCTTTTCTTTGTCAATCTACTTGCACGATACAACTCTGAGCCAACTTGAAGACACTGGAATGGTATTAAACACATCTTTCGATATCTCGGTGCATCTTGTAGATTTGGGGTTATTCTACTCCAAAGAATCCACTAATTCTGGGTTAATTGGTTATACTGATGCTGGATATAGATCTGATCCACATAAAGCTCGATCTAAATCTGGTTATGTATTTTGCTATTATGGTACAGCTATATCATGGTGATCTACCAAACAAACATTAGTTGTTACTTCTTCCAATCATTCTGAAATCATTGCTCTTCATAAAGCTGGCAAAGAATGTGTTTGGTTAAGATCAGTTATAGCTCATATACGAAATGCTTGCCAGCTGAAACCAGTTACAGACACTCCTACTATTATTTATGAGGATAATGCAGCATGTACAGCACAAGTGAAAAGTGGTTACATAAAAGGTGATCGGACCAAGCATATTTCACCAAAGTTTTTCCACACACATGAACTCCAGAAAAATGGAGAGGTAGATATTCAGCAGATTCGCTTATGTCACAATCTTGCCGATTTATTTACAAAATCATTACCAACGTCCACATTTGAAAAGTTGGTTTACAACATCGGAATGAGGAGAGTCCATACGAAGCAAGATTGAAGGATCAATTATGCAGTTAATATTCTTCATTTCAGAGGGAGCAAATATATTGTGCGTTGTACTCTTTTTCCCTTATGTCTGGTTTTTATCCCATTGGGTTTTTCCATTTTAAGGTTTTTAATGAGGCAGCTGATGCACAAGGTCTGGATTTGAGAATGTACTCTTTTTCCCTTATGCCATATTTTTTCCCACAGGGTTTTTCTGGCTTAAGGTTTTTAACCAGGCATACTTATCCAACTTAGAATATTGCTACGTCCAAGGGGGAGTGTTATGATATAATAGATGGACTTTAGCAAATTATAATGGAGTTGTTAAAATTCTAACCACTCCACTCTTATGAATAATTTAATTTTATTACATAAGCCATTTGTATTATTATGGTGAGTTGTGCCTATAAATAGGCTATGGGCTTTCATTGTAACACACACAAGATTAAGAGAACTAAAATTACTTTCTCTCTAGATTATTCTCTCTCTATTATTTATGCTTTGATAATTCTATAATATCACTATAAATATTTAGTTTTCTTGTGTTCTTAAATTGGTTCAACAATTCTGTCAATAAATCTAAACTAGGCGTTGTAGTACTATCTTGATGGAATACTTGTAAAAAGTTAGAACGCATGTTTTAATTAAATAATTTTCATCGAGTACATTTATATAGTTCTCTTTTCTTGATACGTGATGGCTATACTATATTAAATTTTAAGCGTAAACTGTGGGTTTTTATATATAGTAACCGTTAAAAAATACATGGCAATCATTAGTGTAATAAAATAGAAGACGAAATATTATTTTGAAATAGAAGATCTCCGATTAGGGCTAGGTAGGGGTATAAACGGATCGAATCGAGTCGAATATCAAGATATTCTATTTGTATTCCACTAATTTAGAGAATATCTTATTCATATTCTTTTAATATTCGAATATAAAAATTGATTATTTGAAAATATATTCGAATATATACGAATGCATTCGAAATCCTAACCAATATTTATCTTTTTCCGATAATATGATTAGATTGCAATAATAAATTGTTAAATACATCATCAATATATTAATGATCAAATACATAAACGAAAAAAAAAAAAGAGTTTATTTGCAAAGTCCATAAAAAAGTGAATATCTGTATATTATATATTAATCATCTACATAAATAAATATATACTTATGTATAATGGTTATATATAAGCGATTTGTATAAATATAAATTTTATATAATATTATTCGAATATTCTTTCGAATACTCGAATCGAATATAATGATATTAATATTCGTATTCGCATAATATGTGAATCTAAATAAATGTTCTTATTTGTATTTATAATCTAATTTTTGAATTCGAATGCAGAATTAAATAAAAAAGATTCGCTTCTTTTACATCCCTAGGGCTAGGTCTAAAGACGTTGGAAATTTAGAACGCTCGCTCAAAAAATAAATCGGCACATGCACGTGCCAAATTAATGCAATTGTGAGCTTTCCATTTGAGATTCGTCCAAAATTTACATATCTAAGATCATAATTGTGTATATCACATACTACATTCTATACGTTATTAATTCTTGTTTAGCGTCATTTTTGTTCGAAATTCCAGGGATAAAGGGTTAAGACTTACGAAACTTACGTATGATATAGAATCAATTCATCAAACCAAAAAAAAAAAAAAAAAGGTAATCACAAACCCACAATAGGTGTTGCGAGTTTTCTGTAGGTTTAAAGATCTATCACAATCTTCAATTAAAATCATAATATTACTTCAATGTCATGATCCTTTTTTTGTCTTAAATAAATTTTTATAATACCATCTTAAAATGGACGTTCCCCAATAAAATTCCCCGGGGGGTCATAGTTGCACGTAACAAACGTCCACCCATCCCGACACCGAGCCTGGGCGCAGCCGACCCGAGCGAGTCGCGCCACACCACCTGCGTGTAATGCAGGCACCCCCCTGGTGCCCCTCCGACACAAGTGTTCGAATTCAAGTCGTACATTTTCTTCTCATCAACCCACATATCCACGGCTTCCCTGGCGCTCAAGTCCCACGACCCGGCCGCTATGTTTTCGCCGTAGGGTCCACCGGAATGCTGCATCGCGCAATCTTCCGACCGTTTGTCGGCGTAGCTCTGCGCGTACGCCGCCACCGTGTCGTTCCATATGAGGGGCGGAACGCCGACTTCGGCTCGGGCGGTGTTGTGGGCGTCGACGAAGTCTTGGGGCGAGTTATGGGCATGTGCGAGTTGGGATAATGGTAATATTAGAAAAATGAGGAGAATGGGAAATTTTGGCAAATCCATTATTCTATATTTTTTGTTTCTTTTTATTTTTTTTGGAGAAATGGGGCGAGGTTTTTGGTCTTTTTATAGAAGGGGGGATTGGTATTTGCCAATATGAAGATATTGTGAGGAATGGATGATGGAAAAGGTTTGTTGAACAAATATGGGGTAAAGAAAGAGGTTTATCTTGGATTATTGTGGAGATGGATAGGATAGGACTAATTAAAGCGATTTTAATTTCAATTAACGGATGAGAATAAATGAGGTAAAAATGAAAAGAAATAAATAACGGCAGTAAAAGGACAGAAGCTTCCATTTTGAAGAACGCAGTTAAAGGCTTTTTAATGGTTCAAAACCTCTCTTTTACCTTTCAGTATAAATCCCAGAAAAGCAGGATATATCAGTAAAAACAGAATTACATGACAAAAGTAATCTTAGGTACAACAACTAAGCCTTTTTTCCTACTATATGGGATCGGTTATATAGATCATATCACGTCATCGTTTACAGTCAAATACTATATTTTTATTTATTTTTAGATACAATATGTCGTTTTTAATTAGTTTGTCTCCAATTGTTTTTAGGTCTTCGCCTTCCGATTTTTAATATGCAAGTGGAGTTTTTAACTCGGCATGCATATAGACAGTTCAACCTATCTATATATAGCCGGTCCAACCCCAGACAAAGGAGGAGCCTTGTGTTAGGTTGACAGAGTCATTTGTCCATGATATGGATCATACGACACAAAAGCAATATTAGATAAAAAGCAAGGGGGGTATCCAGTCAAATGGTTTCTCTCTTTTTCCCCTACTCTACAGTAATTGAGAAGTACATTGAGATTTGATAACTCTGCTCAGCAATTTTTGCTAGCATAACAAGTACATTAATGTAAAGGAATATAGAACAATGATACATTTTGGTGGATGCTAGAGAAGACCAGCATTTTTTTCAATCAATAAATAGGTCTGTTTTTCAATATATTAAATAAACTAACACAATTTCCACAATGATAATTTAACTCTGTAAGAACTAAAGATGCTTGTTGGCACTTTTGCCACAAAAAATACCTTATGGGGTGATCAATGCAATGGTTTGAGGTGGAAAACTTGGCAGGCCGGCTTGTACGATTTCTTGGTTGCTGCCTGCTCAAACTTCTTGACGGCAGATTCGTTCTCTTCTAAGCTGGTTTGAATGAAAAATCTTATCCACCAAGACGAGCTTCGCAACTTGGCCTACATAATGAACACCGACAAGCTAATTTTAAGAGCTTAACCATAGAAAAGTGCTGCTTAGCAACTGTTAAGACTTAAGACCACTCATAAGTCGTGACTTAGCAACCCCTTACAAAATAGGCTAGAAGATATCGGAGATTCACATGCTCGTTTAGAGACATTTCATCAACAAAAATTTCATGATTAGCTAAATTTTCCTTTTGCAGAGAGAGAGAAAACTAGCTCAAAGTAATTTTGAGCACTTTTCCCCATTTTATTAATTTAATGAAATCATTATTGTCAAGGTGGTGAAATAGGAAATAAATATCAGACCAACCGAAGTATCTGAGGCAAATTTGTATATCGACCAGGAATCATATTTTGTATATTCCTTAATAAAACCCTGATGTAACCGTACAATTCTCAGATGTCAGATGTGGTCAGCTATAAATTTTAATATATTTATCATTGTCATCCTACCAGATATATGAAAAAAAGAGAAGGAAAAAAAAGAAGATGAAGAAGAAGTAAAAGAAAGAATATTGACACTTACGGGGCGCCCAAACTTGGATAGCTCGGAAACTTTTGCCCTTTGCTGACCTGGGTAACCTGCATTTATATGAAAATTTGAAACTTGTCAACCAAATGAGTACAAGATCATCCCATGTAGATTTGTTCAGATATTTGACAGGAGTTAGTTATTCTTTTCCAAAGCAAACTTGAGCACTTTGGGATATATGGTTCAAGCTCCTAAATGCTAACAACACAAGGCTGGCATGGTCCTCGCCCTTTCTTGTCTTCTCCTATCAGCTATCTATGTTACTCCACTTAGAACGCAAGTTTCTAGACTAAGACACGAATTTCGCACAGTAAGGCTGGTAAGTAATTGTAAGATGGGAGTTTACTAAGTAGCAGCTGCAAATGACATCAACGCGGTTAACAAGGTGTCACCTTGTAACATGCATAACTTTACCAAAATGAGTGTATCAAACAAGACTTTCCCCATATTGAGAAAAATAATCTACATTTAAAATGGGTTTATTACAAAAATTACCCTTGATGTTTAGTCTAATTACGGAAAAAAGAAAAAAGAACGGTTATTTTCAAAATTATGAATACCCTATTGATATTTGTTTCTATATTACAAATTGCACCCCCTACTGAGGTATTTGTTAAGAAAATATGAACCTCAAGGGGTTGTTTGTAATACCTTAAGGGGGTATTTGTAATTCTAAAAGCGAATCCGGTTTTATTGTAATTAGGAACATCAAAAGGGTAGTTTCCACTTTCCAGTTAATGCACTCTTGTTATGTATAGCATCTGTAGAATTATGGAAGCACATAATAAGTCATGGTTCTGGAAAAATTACCGGATAATATAACTAAACCATCAGCAGATACCTCGCTAACTCTGGAACAGTCTTGTTGAGATACTTAGGTGACAAGTAATCCAATGCATCTGAGACTATGACGAGAGAAAACGACTTTGGTCTGTAGGGAAGAGGAAACTTGATATCAGCCACACGGACAATGCCTTTGCGCACAAGACTCTTGCAGTTGCTATCAGGATCGTCTAACTCATATGGCTCTACGCCCCAAGCTTCTGTATCCTCTTCTTTTAATAGTTGAGAGACTACTGAGCAGGTCTCAGGGCCTACATGCAATACTTTCCGCGTGCTGTCACCATATGCTTTCTTTAGAATAGGTATTAATTTCTGAAGTTCCAGTGTACATGAAACACCACCTGCATATGAATGACACAAGAAGCTTCTCATAAAATAAAAAACATTTAATACCAAGAAAAGAAGCCAGATAAAGACCGTGTGGTGTCTAAGTGGTAAGTATGTATCAGACAAGCATATTTATGATTATCTAAGCCGTCAAAGGGAAACCATAAGACCATAAAATAAGCCATGCCATACAGCTTGTTTTGTCAACATCAACAGCATTAGTTTAAACATCAGAAGCCAAATAGTAAGCAGAAATTGCATGAATTGGATATGACACCTTTTGGTAAAATCACTGATCTCTGAAATATATTTTTGCACTAAAAAGTATCTCAATTCTTGAGCAAAATAAAAAAAAAAATATAACCTACTTCACCAAAACAATCAAAAATTAAGAAAAAAGGAATTGTGCAGATACAGTGGTTGCAACTTGCAAGTACAAAAAACAAGATTTTCTATACACGCAAGCACTGATTACCCTGATACATCAAAAAAAAAAAAAAAAAAAAAATTGGGTAGATAAGGGGGAATAAGGTTTATTTTATTAGCACTGTATGGATATTATTGACAAATAAAGGACAAATTATGACTAGTAAGGATGTCCTGTTTTTGCTCTCAAAGCATTGTATGCATGCTTATATGCTAACACACAGGACATGAATAACCAAATCAAGAGTTTCTTTAACAAATGCTTAAACAATAGGGACTATTCTTTTAAATCATAGAGAGTTACCATCAAGTCTATTTAAAGCACCTATGTCCCCACTCCTGCCACCTGTCAGAAAACAATTTAAAAGTTAGATTACCCCAAATGAATGAAATTACCTGAAAATATTCTCATTAAAGTTACCAATGAAATGTTCATTTTACCATTTTGTTAGCGCTTCCTACAAAATTAATTGGGAGATAAAAGTATGTACATTATCGAATCAACCTTCCTAGGATAGGCATAAGTCCGAAAGAACAACAACAGACCTGAACCATGATACACATAACCAACAATCAACAGTGCACCCTGAAAAAAAAATCCACAAAAGTACCCAATCAGTTTGCTGACTATGAATTCATAACCAGGCAAACATACTCTTGACTCTTCTATGTCAACAGAATCATGATCAGAAGTAAATATCAAGAAGGAAAAAAACCTGAGTTCATTATCATGATCAAAAGTAAATGTGCGTCATATGTGTGCATGTGAATCTGTGTGAATAATGTGTGCATGCATATGCACATGCACAAATGTATATGCTCACGTGTGCGAGAGGATGTGAAGTAAAAGACGCGAAGATTTACCACAACAACAAGTCCTATAGATAATAGTGGAGATGGATGGGACTTCGAATGCAATGCTCCCACAAAAGGAATGCTCCCACTGTCTGCAAGGCGACGACCAGTATTGGGTCTCCTTGACATCGTCTTACAGTTGAAAACACCTATCAGACAGAATTTAGTGCACCAGAAAAGAAGGCCAAGTTTTTGGAACCAGAAAGATGTCGTCAAACATAAAAAATAGCATCTCATAGTAATATGATAGCTCATCGGTAAGTAGTACGCAAAGATCTCTACCAATTGATTATCCATCGGAATCACCATAAATTTAAATAATCAGAATAACTGACAGAGAAAGGAGCCATTTATTCTAAACCCAACCAAGCAACACATGCTTTGGTATTATGAGATTTTCAATGTAATAGTCATTATGCAACCTAAATTATCCAACAAAAAGCACATCCCTGATCTATTCCTTATCCTAAAATAACAGACAATTCAAGGTTGCAAAATGCACCAACAGCTTCACGCGCTAAAATCAACAGAAAAATCAGAAGCAAGCGTATCATTCATCAATTTGCTACTATGATCAAGACCAAATTCCAAATAAAACCTGTTTTCATTAGATCACTTCTCATTCCAAATCCAAACACCAGCAGCATGGAGACAGGTAAACCACAACCAAAAAAAAAAAAAGAATAAAAAACATCAAGCAACAAAATTCAGTCCGCAACACAGCGGCAAACTGCAACATTTCACAAACTAAAGAACGCAACAAACCAACTATTCAACAGCTGAATTTTCACCCAATCACGAGAAAAAAAAATCATAATCCCATGAACAGAACAATGCAACATCTTTCTTCCAAACAAAGAAGAACCCATTACAAATATCGGGAAGAAAAATCAGTAAACATAAGAAAAAATCTTATAGGAAGCAGTTACCTAAAACGGGAAATCGATGGAAAGAAGGCGCGAGAACTTGAAGTGGATCTAGATCTGCTGGTATTTTTGCTTACTCTCTGAGCTCAGACAGAGGACAGAGAGAAAGCGCTTTCAGATTTATTTGGGTGGCAATTGGTTTTTATTTATTTATTCGTTTATTTGCTTTATGTCTTTTTCAATGAGTTAATGACAGTTAATGTCTATAAATATGTTGCCATGTTGGTTATATAATTAAATTAATATTCTAAAGAATTTCTTAATTCTTTATCAGTAGTCGGATTACGAAAAATAAGTACTTTCCCAAAAAATAAAAAGATTAGTAAATAAATGAAGGGCAAAAGGCAAGTCGGCAGAAGCCAGTTGGTGCGTTGGTGGGATTTTCACATGGAACATTGATTTGTCGCCGATGAGTTGACTATCAAAGATCCAACTTCCGCTCCCATATCGCACCTTTAAAGTTAAGGTTGGAGGATTTTTCGGCGTTAGCAAGACTCCGATGTCAAAGTCGAACAATAATATTAGATGGATATGTGTATATCAATTTATTAGATAGATTAAAGAAAGAAAGTGAACACCCTTTGTACATCATCTTCGCCCTTTATCTTGAGCCCAGCTCGACATGTGTCATCCTCCTGGTTAGTTCAGTGTTGTCACTTCTCACCACCCATCACAGTTGTTTTTCGTAGTTTTCCCATCACGGCTACTTCTTGCGGTCGGCCCGCAAATGTCTACTTTTTTGCGGTCCGCCTATTCTAACTCGCCTCCCTATAACCCTCAAATCAAGCTTCTTAATGATCGTGTCGAGATTATCTTTCACATTAAATGTACTAGTATTTTACTCGATGCGATGCACGGAGTGTTTTTCGAGATGGGGTGTTGCTATATAAATAAAATATCAATAAAAAAATACAATCTATTAATTGTTTTTGGGAAAGGTAATTATAATCGCACTAAAAAAAAATTACAAATTTTGAAATACTTTTGTATACAACATTAGTAGTTTGTTTGTTGTTTGACGATCGTCGCCGCAAACTAATATTTTCAAACCCCTTTTGATTGGTAACTCTTGAAACCGCAACATATAATTGGTCATGGTATCAAAACCGGATTCTTGAGATATAGTCCTACATTAGACAGTAGATCGCCCTGGCTTTTGTTTATCGTCACGGCATAAGACACGACGATTAAAGAAAATTGCCTTCATTTGAACTTGAATGGAATCCTTAGATCGGATGGTGTAAAAGAGTCAATCGCGGGATCAACACTTTATGACCCGCATTTGCTCGGTGAGAATCTTGGACTCAAGCACATGTTTACCGAGGCCTTGTAATCACCAATCGTGTACCATTACACAAACCATTGAATAATCTATATTTCTCGGGAGCATAACAGAGTCCCAACCTTCAAATGAATTTCATGATTAGGTACTCCTAACATCTTATCCCATTTAAGAATTCGATGTATGCGAGATCATGCAAGAAATCAACATTAGCGTCCGATTTGCAAGTCTTATCCGAACTCAAATAAGTCGACCTTCGATGTGTTCAAATAGGTCATATATTGATTTATCGACTCAACCACATCGAGAGTAGGTGCAAAATAGCTCTTTCCTTTAGATAAGTCGGATCCTCAATCGCATCTTTAAACATTGGATAAGTACTTTCAATGATAGTGAAATAGGATCACCATTTGATTCGAGAAAAATATCTTCGGGATGGATGTCAATAGTGGCGAACCGTCATTTTCTCCTCCAAGTGTTCCATCCCCCGATATTTGCAATCCATTCCAAAACTTAACCAAATCCGCATAATCATCGCTTTCACTTAGTCTCGAAGCCGCATGTTCTTAGTTAGCTTTAAGCACGAGACAATGCCTCCACAAATGCGAAGAATTTATCGTGGCATCGACGATATCTGTCGACTTCCCTTGGTACGATTGGCAATATATGTCGAAATATCCATCAAAAACAACCGTCTTGCCTCCAAATGGGATATATTGACTTCCTGGTTTGACAGTCTCCATAATATCTTTTATAGTTGTGTCCATGACCTCAAAGCAATGTTTGTGCATCATTGGAGCTTCGCCCCATATTATTAGTTTACTATGCACAATCAATTCGGCAAGTGGATCATCAACTTTGATTTCACAACTCGATCCTTCATGTGGATTTATAGGAATAACAAATCGAGAATGTGCGATCCTCCCACCGGGTAAGAGAAGAGACGTTATTCCACTTGACGCCACATTAAGTACAATTTGTCCTTTTGATCTCGACCCCGAAGACAATGCCCTCCACAAATAGGTTTTGCCAAGACCTCCATATCCATATACAAAGAAAAGACGACCTCTATCGGATTGAACCGCACACATGATTTCGAGAATACACGTGGCGTTGCTCATCGATGGGTTTGCAAGAAGATCTCCGTGCTGCGGCTAAGGCCTTACGATCGTATCGTCGAACTCGTCATAAACCAATTTGTTTTGATCAATTCAATATTGTCAATGTTTGGAAATGGCATCGCATACAAAACTCACGTAGACTTCTCGCCCCGCCACGCAATAACTTTTCTATTTCCTACAGGGCAAGATTATTAATTTCATTCTCACTTAGAACCGGATCTATCAAAATGAAAAAATAAACATGAAAATCAGAATAAATAAATTAATGGTTATTATTATATTAGAATATGGTTAAGAAAGAATATAAATAGATTTATATAAAGTATAAAAGTGGAATATATAATATCAAATGTGATACCTTGGTGTTGAAAAAGAATCCAGATTCTTAATTTCATTCTCACTTAGAACAGGATCTATCAAAATGAAAAAATAAACATGAAAATCCGAATAAATAAATTAATGGTTATTATTATATTAGAATATGGTTAAGAAAGAATATAAATAGATTTATATAAAGTATAAAAGTGGAATATATAATATCAAATGTGATACCTTGGTGTTGAAAAAGAATCCGCCTATATATAAAATATCGTCAGAAAGAAGTTCCGAGTATTTATTCCACACATCTTCGTGTCGGGTCGGAGAATCCAGAAGACAATAATGATGCAAACAAACTCCTTAGATTCTCGCAGACGCCGAAATGACTCGCTTCAATGATGCCATCAATATACTTTATCGTCTTCTAACAAACCCGAGCATAGCGAGGCCTCACGATAAGAACTATGATGCACACCTTGTACCTTTCTAATAATCGGCATGACACGTAGCACCACGCACCACATTGATAAGGCATCTCGGATAATACATGTCACCGGACCCGGAGGAACATAGAAAACACGCCCTATAGTATATTCGGACTTTTCGGCTCCCACTTCTTCGTTGTGATTTCCATGTGAATTTTGTAGGAGCTTCAAAGATAGTCAATTCTCTAGCTTCAGGATAAATTTTATTGGCTTCCATCCAAGCCAAAAACATGCTTTCTCTCTTGGTGTTTCTCTTGAGAACATCGTCTATTCTTTCTTAATCATGAAATATTACACATTGTTCGTTCTCTCAGGTGGAAACTAAGACGTTCAATCTGGAGGATATTTATATTGAATTTCATATCCCAAGAATTAATCTCCATGTCGCTCCTCACACGACAAAACATATCCGCAATCGTAATACATGCTCACTTCATCTACATCTTTACCGATTCTTCATCACCACCGCTCGGTAGAACGATGTTATCACCCGATCATGTCCCTTATTGACATATTTGAACAAATACTTGATTGATCTAGATTGATTACCCAATTCTACATTAACGTGGACACCGTATTTGTGAGCAATCTACGATTATGCGCACGACGATGTATCGTTATCAAGAGGAACACCATTTTTCTCGACAACCCTTCCATTATCCCTACGCCGATAACGTAGATAACCTTTCTTCATCAATACACGTGGCATCCACAAATTTTTAGGAAAATGTTTCGTGCAACGACCATCACCCATGCACGGAGAATTTTTCCTCGCTTTCGCCACACGGACCATGAATCATAAAATCTCTAACCGCCGTAAAATAGAACGGATCATCGGCTTGCCTCGGTATCTCCGCCGATATAATTCTATCTATATCATCCGTAGTTGGGCATTTTTATCTTTGGCCGTAAAAAAAGAAGAATATGAGCATGAGGGAGGCCACGTTTCGAATTCTATTGTATATATAACTATAAAGTATAAATGAAAACAAATGAATAAATGTATAAAAATTAAATAATATATCAAAAAAAATGCAAAAATTGCTAAACTAATGAAGAGGATTCAACAACCTGATACAACTTTTCCGAACATATGATTATGGCGAAGATCCTTGATAAGAGCATCCAGTTTGACTTTAAATACTTCGGCAAATAATATCGGGCGGTCTTTGGCATTGAGATTTCTCTTCTCAAGAAAACGAACAATCTCGGGCCATTTTGGATTGGAGGTGAATGTTATAAATAGATCGGGATAACCAGCCCATCTACATATAGCCATCGCATCTTGATAATTTTGTATCATAAATCGTGCTCCTCCCAGAACTCGACGAAAGTATAATTCGTTTGCCTTGTGATCTGGAATCAGTGTCTCCATTCAATACCGCATCTGCTAGACCTTATAGATATCACAATGCAGCTTCTTCTCGATGTAAGCGCACATATTTCAATCGGGAAATTTGATTCAACCATTGTATAAGCATCCACGACAAATGTTGAAACAATCTTCTTGAAAACACAATAGTATTAGCTGCGTTATTCCTTTCGTGCAATCGGTGCGCAAAAAATTCTTGAACACTAACGGTTTTCCTTCCTCCATGAGTTCTATTTTTCAAGTCCAAAAATGGAATGTCTTCTCTAAAGCCATCCTCACCGTAAGGTAATAACAAAGGATACAACAATGCCAAATACGCAAAGATTCAACTCATTTATCCTCTTCAATCGTCCTAGGTTTTCGTTTCAATCAATATATCTCTTTCTCCTAAAGCCTGATCAAAATCACCAACAATCAAAGCGGCGACCTCAGAGCTCGATGGCAAGTTGTATCTGTAAGTCCAAGCGGCTACGATAATCTAGAGGGGGGTGAATAGATTATCTCCATCTTTTCGATTTCGCCTCTTTTTCGAACCGAATGCTCAAAGACAATAATAAAGGTGCGGAATGTAAACAACACACGCCGATTTATAGAGGTTCAACCCACCTAAGGCATAATCCTCTACCACCCCAAAGATATCCAGGGATGTATTTCAAAAAGAAAAAGATTTTATTAATTTACCACAAATTAATACAACACCAACTTACAACAACACCTTCAAGAGCATCACACTCTTCTTTAACACCACCTTTGAGATTACCACAATCTCCAACGGCACCTTGTGAAGATTACCACAATCTTCAACCTGAAGAATACCAAATTCTTCAACACCTCAACAAGAAGATTACCACAATCTTCTTACACCTAACACCTAGATCACCAAGTGTGTTCTTACCACAAGAATACTCACAAGGATATCTTGTGTTGAATGATTACCCAAATTCAAGATTACAACTCGATAATTGATAATACAATAGAGTGCAAGTGTAATCAAGAAAAGTCTAGACCTCAAGGATGTGAAAGTGAATAGCTAGGCAAATTACAACAAGAAATAAGACAATGTAAGAACAAGTGTATTCTTGAGTGTATCTTTGTTGTGTTGTAGTTTTCTCTCATATTGTATTGCTTCAATTCTTCCTCTATTTATAGAAGATGTCTTGTACATGATAGGCTCCTCTTGGGGACATGAATTCGTAAAAAATTGCAAGACAATTGAAGAAAAGAGTCGTAAGAAATCAATCCCACAAATTAAGGAAAAAGATGTCTCACGCACAACGGTTACATTTTTTGTCATTGCTTTAAAGAACCGGCCGCGCACACAAATAGACGCGTTTGAAAAAGAGAATACACATTTACAGGGTATACACGGCCGACGCCTACCTCGACCGGTCGACCTATGCCTCAATCGGTCCCCCTCATACGGGTTTGGAAGAAAAAAAAACGCTCGCTTCAATTTTTGCTCCCAGTGCACCGGTCTCCTATAGGCGATCGGTCGACGGCACCGGTTGCCTATAGGCGACCGGTTGCCTGACCATTTTCTCGCAAACATGAAGTTTTTGTTTTCCTCAACTTTCGTGCACGGGTTGCCCTATACTAAGAACCCAGGTTGACCTCAAAACAAAAGTGTTATCCAATTTTATATCGAAAATAAACTTCAAGAAATACTCCAAAAATTAGTGAAAATATTTTAGACCGATCGGAGTATTAGGACAACATTTAGAAACATTGTTTTGGTGTAAAAATACATTAACAGAAAATCATTAAAAGTGTTGTCCGATTTTGTTTAAAAATAACACTTGAAGAAATACTCAGGAAAATATTAAAACCATTTTAAATCATTTAGGAGTATTTGGACAACCTTTAAAACCATTGTTTTGGTGTAAAATCAAAATCATCAAAATCATGATAAAACCATTTATCAAACAAGATCTTCTAGCATCCCCGCTCTTTTACCAATAAGACGTAATCTAACATCTAAATTTGCACATTCTCGTATTTTTCTCTTGCTACTCTAAAGGTTTTCACCAATATATTATTTTCATCCAACATTTTTCGTAGTCCGACAACAATATCTTGTGTGCATTATTAGTCTCACTTACTTGCCTACAAATTAAATAACGGCAAAAATCCATAGTTAGCAAGAATTATTATGCATATCCAAATATAATCTTTATTAATTTATCTATATATATTAAATAGTTACAAAGAAACATACCCGATGTAATTCATTTTATGATTGATCTCATTCTCTCGTATCGTATATATAAAGTCGTGCAAACTTAGGTGTTGACCCATCAGATGGTAATAAACTACCAATTAAATGGTAGTTTTGTCCGTACATCCTGAAAACCGGAGCACCTTGGCCCTCGGTTAATGTCGGTGTCGATCTTTCCTCCCATAGATGTAAAGCGAGAATATACTATTATATGATCTTATGTTCTCTTGAAAGTGTTTTCTTTTATCGATGTCTCCATACAATAAATCGCGAAGCAAAGTAGGTGGTTCTTTGAGCGGAGGAAGTTCAATTATTTCATGATTGCAACATGACCCATATTTCGCACAAGTGGATTTGACATGGGATTGTATCCTCTCATCATACCAAAACATGACCGCACAAAATTGGCACGTGTAACTTGCATCACCGATATCCCAAAGACTGTGAAAAAAACATTATATAAAAATTTATTTTCCATTACACATTTATTTTTATTTCTATAAATTAAATTAAATAATATTAATACATGAAGTAAACAATTCTCACCATTGTTAATGGTTGCAATTGTGTCATGCGAATCGAGAAGGAGTTCTATGTGATTCTATTGAACATCGGTGTATTTGAATTGCCATTCAAAGCGGTTTCAACAGAGTCATCCATAGTAAGGTCGATAATTTGAGACACATGCGAAATATTGGAGGACGCCGAGGGGATACGACAATAAGAATTGTTCAAATTCTTAATATTGTTTTCAAGCGAGTGCTCTTCTCCTAGAAATCGTTGTTCCAAAACAATAAAATATATCATTCATTTTAATTTACATTCAAATATGTAATCGGATACAAAAAAATATAAAATAAATTTTTGAATTTACCTTTTCCATTGCCACCATGATGAGAGTTTGAAAAATAATAACCAACCCCACTCAAGTATTTTTGGATATAATACTTTCGGGGTCATTTATAGGAGTTCTCCCGACCTGCTCCCATTTTTTGTTTAAAAAGAAACGAAATAAATAAAAATTCTTTTAAGATGAACACATATATTATTTAAAATTTATTTGTAAGTAGAATAACAATAAAACACAATGTACCGTTTGTGATGTCACTGAGAGTGGAGTTGGAAAATAGATAAGTCATCTTGGTCGAACCACTGTTCGATACAACTCTTTTGGATCCATCTCTAGATGTTATCCCTCCTATGCGCCCATTTTCTATTAAAAAAAAAAACAAAGTAATAATAAAATTTATAAAAATTGATACACAAATGATGATAAATAATATTATGATTTAAGTATTTCATAAATATATTTAAATATAATTTTTAATTTTAAAACAAATTCTGCATTATAATTTTTTTTTCATATAACGTTTTTTATAATTATGATTTAAATATATTTACATATAACTTTTTTCATATAACTTTTTTAAATTATACAATTTATAATTCTACATTATAAATAATAATTTTTAAATTATTATTTAGGCCTACATATAAAATTTAAATCAACTATTAAATTTTTGTATCTATATTTTTTTCAAAAATAAATATTATAATACAATAAAATAAAATAAACATTAAAATATAATAAATATAGTCTAAAAATTAAAACAAAGAAAAAGCCCAAAATGCACAACTATTGTTATTGTCCTACAATATTTGATCCAATACAATTGACTAAGCCCAGTGTTCACGCCCAATTATATTTTTTATTTACTTAATCAGTCGGCCCATCATATTAATTAAGCCCACATTAAATTATTAAGCCCATCTATCTATCTAATCAGTTACACAAAATTGATGGCCTAGATTAACTGAAATGGATGGCTTTAATTCATCAGACAAATGAACAAAACCATAATCCGCGTGAATACACACGTGTACGGCTCAGATTTCTTCCCATTAAATGGCCACGATTTAAAGGACAAAGGAGGATTGAATATCTAGAATTTTCTTACTTAATACACGGTCCAGATTAAATCAAAAAATGGGAAGAAAAATACAAAACAAACAACTAAACCCTAAAACATTTCCCATCTGAATTTCATTTCTCTTAAATCTTCTCCAAGACTAATCCTCCTCTCTCTCATTTCGTTACATTTCAGAATATTTCATTTTGATCTTCAATCATCTCCTTCAAATCCAATGTTATCGTCTTTGAGAAATACTTAAAATTGAATACAAATTCATCACCATTTGTCACATCCAAACTCAAAAAAATGAGTTTAAACTAAATGATAGATTTATGGATTTGATAAATGAAGATATTCGCATTTTTTTTAGTTGATAGTTCATTTTTGCAGATGAAAAATTATTGGACTCTGTTTTTTTGGAAGTTTTAGGCAAATCCGAAGGATTTACCTTTTTTGTTTTTCGAATCTTCAAAAATGACGATTTTTATTTTTTGTGTAAGGCTGGGATTTTTGATGTTTTTTGTATTTTATTTTTTCCGACTTTAAAAAACTCCATTATTTCGAGAATACCGTGTGTAAATGATACAATTTTTTGCCGAAAACATATATTTGCATTTCTTATTTTAAAAATTGTAATAATCTTCTTTTTCAGGTTTTAAATTCTTTGCTTGCGATTTTTTGTTTCAGTAGATTATTTTTTTTAAAACCCATTTTTTTGCAGAAACATAATTGTTTTTTGAAGAATCCATAAATACTATGTACATCTTACAGCTTATAATTTCTTAGGCAGATATTTTTTATTTAAGCAGATGTTATCGATAATATTTTTTGCTTTAAAGTTAGCCTAATAGTTATAGTTATCTTCTTAAACCAAAAAACTGCTTGACCCTATACCCTGAGTATTGTGGAATCCTGCAGTACATTAGAGGTGCGGATTTTTGGTATAAATATTGATTGTGTCATACTGTTTTTTGATAACACACCTTCACATATATTTCATATCTTTTGTTTTTTAAATTTTTCTTCGAGTTACAATTACAATAAAAATAAAAATATAACTGTGTGCTAGAACTTTTAAAAGGTACGGACTCTCTTTGAAATTTTTTAAGTACATTTTGGGTCTGTTTTCTTTTCTAAATTTTAATACGCTACATTAGCTAATTTTATTTTTTTCGTTTTGCATGTTGAGAAAATAATCAATATGAAGATCTGAATATACAGCATACCAAGGTATATATTTAATTCTGAATTTTTTAGATTTGTTAATTTCAATTTTGCAGTTTGTTTATTAAAGAATTTCTCTAGTAATTTTATTAACTAAGAATATTTTTAAATTTTTATGCGAGTACCATCGGCTGCTGGACTTTCTCGAACTGGATTAAAGAGTTTCTTCAAGGTAAGTTCTATCATAAAAAACTTATAATAAATTTGAATAATTGGATACAATACCTAAAAAATATTCACATAATTTGTATTCAATTTTGCTCTGTCATAGAATACTGAAAATATAAGTCCATCTTCTAAGTTTAAACATGTATAAGTTGAGGACTTAACACATATACGATGCACTAATTTTTTTGAAATGGCCAAAAAAGATACTACTAAACCATATCATCTTCAATTGTTTCTTGTCCTTTTCTTTTGCTGCCCAATACAGTCGATTTTTTTAGTTGACGCATTGTGATCTGTTTTGGGTCTGCTGATTGTGTGTTTACCGGGTATTCTCTGATAAGGTTGGCTTGTGCTTCCTGTATGAATATTGATGATAAATGAAACACTGAAAGTTCTTTAAGTATTTATAGTTGATGGAAAGTTTAATATTGGTAATACTTTGGATGCAAGAAAAATTAATATTATGTTAAATAATCAAGAATATTTAAACACTCGGATTATGTCAGTGATTACATTTGTTCAAATTTATTATAGCATATATTTGTTTTTGTTTTTCGCGGATAGTTTTATGGTATGTTAGACTATAGTTGTTTAATTTAGATTTTATTTGTGATAAATGTTAAAAAGGAAAAAATTAGGTAGACTATAGTTGTTTAATTTTGATTTTATTTGTGATAAATGTTAAAAAGGAAAAAATTAGGTTTTACTCAAATTTTGTATACATTTTTACTAAACGTATAAAATCATTTCCATGTGTTTATGAGAAAGGATCAGAAATTATAATCTATATATATTGGAACCGGATCCATTTTGTGTCTTTGATCTGTTACTTAATTCCACATTATTCAAATGAATGCAATGTTTTATTTCTATTGTCAGAAGTTTATTACCATTAATGCCTGTGCAATTGCAATTCATTCTAAGGTTTCTATTCGTATCTGTTATTTTTTTGCCTTCAAAGTTCCATTAAAATTGGCCTTCTTAGCCCAAAAACTGCTTGACCCTATACCATGAGTATAGTGGAATCCTGCAGTAGCTAGGAGGGTCTGTTTATTATGAAAAGCTGCAGAATTGCTATGCCCTATATTGTTGTTTTATGTGTTAACATTTTTTGTTAATTTCTCGAAATAAATTTCTACATACCATTTACATATATCTAATATAATATAATATACCATTAATAAAAATTGAAAAAAACGTAACCAAAAGATTTAATATAGAAATTATTAAAAATAAATATTTATTTACCAACATAAAGTAATAAAAAAAACTATATTATTAATATCATCCAAAAATCATCCTTATACTCTAATGAAATGACATATTGTCATTAAATTATTGAAACGAAACTATGAAGCAAAATAAAAGTCTCAAAATCTATATGATCTATTGATAAAGATACCATCAACAATCCCACATAAAATTACTTCATTTCATCTTCGTCCTATTTCTTCACAAATTCCTTTAACTTCTTTTACTTAGAGGACTCTCTCTCACAACTTCTTTATTTTTAACAGCCTTATTTGGAGTGTTCACTTCATCTTCTGATGAGTCGTCCTAAAAATAATTAATGATTTAATGGTTTTCCAAAAGTACATTAATTTTTTTAATATAAAATATTATAATAACCAAAGAAACCTTTATGTTGAACTCTCCTTCATTGTGCAGCTTAGACAAGAAGTCTGATTCCTACAATTCATAAAAATGATCATTAACAATTGTTAATATTGAAACAAAGTCAGTAAATAAATCTAAATTTAATCACTCAGTTAAATACCTGACTTTCAATTGCAGTTCGAGAAAATTCTTTAATCAAATGTGGATTGGTTGTCAATTTTAAAACTGTCAAAGATCTATCGTAATTGTATAGCTGATCTCCCTTCACTTGAACCTTAAAAAAGGATTGCACATCTATCAAACTTGCAATTTCGTCTGGAATATCCCTTCCGTCGGCCATCTAGTTAAATTAATAAAATGTATAGGTTACCAAAAGTTTATCTGAATAATATTATGAACTGAATTGTCTATACATACATCAAGGTGTTCTCTTCTAAGAACTGCACAAGGCTTTCCTATGAGCTTTTCACAATCTCGATCCACAACACAAGTGGTACATTCCCAGTCTCATCAACAACTTGTATCTCCAACTTATACCTAATATTACACATAAGAAAAGTTATTAAAAATATTACAGAGAAATAAACAAAATTATTTTTGCATGTTAAAATAACAGACCTTAAATGCCCAGTTTCTGGAAATTTGTCACAACCAAAGCAATATAGTTTGTCACCAGCCTCAGATAATTTCTTTGGGCAAATTGGACAAGACAGATACCACCAATCCCCAATAAAAGAAATAATTGTACCACAAACCCAAAAACTTCCAATCTGTAAAACTAAAAATTAATTAATCATCAAAATATTTTTATAGACTACCAATATATTTATATTTAAATTCTTTAAAATCTATATATTTAAAATAAACAACACAGTTTAGAAAACAATAACCTGTCTGTTGGAATACAATTGCTCTATTGTTCGTATGGATGATTCACTGGTTGCTAAATCATCGGAAACAGTGGCATTCGAAGGAGCAGTGACATGGCTGATCGAACAACTAGGATTGCTGCTATTAACAAAGCTGAATAACAATTTGTTTCATAAGTAAACATTATTAATACTTCAAACAACTACGACAACAATATACAGAAATTTGAATATGATACATGTTCTTAAATTCTTTAATCTCTTCTTCTTCTCCATTCACAATCAGCTTAGTAATATGAAAGAAATTTGACACTTCAACCTCATTTATGTGTATTTATAAAAACAGAAAATTTATTCAAACAAAAAAATTAACAAACGTAAACTCATAATAAACACAAAAAACTATAAAATTTTATTTAACTGTAATTCAGTTTACCTTTAAACACCTTTGCTCTGCACATTTGCAGAATTACCACAATTGGCTCAGGGCTACTGACTTCAAGATAAGGCAGTATTATATCAATGTATTTTTCCCATAGAGTGCATGTCATGCGATTTTTCCTGCATTTATAAAAAAATTTAAAAAAATGATTAAGTAATTGCAATTTTAAAAGATATTGTTTTACTCCAAATCCTCGAAAGTGATGTCTAAGAAGCGTGTCGACTTTCCACCAACTTGTGGTGTTTGTGCGATTGCATCGACACAACTCTTCCAATTATGTCTGTTAATATTCCAAAACAATTAACACATAAAATTTTGTAAAAGAAACCAATTTAAAGGAAAAAACATTTTTTGAATATACTTTACCAAACAGAATTGTATCATCAATTCTCTGAAAATCGTACAGCTCCCTGAAATCTTTGAAGACGTACATAAGCCTTGGATAGCTTTTATCAAACATCTCGAACATGTGTGTTTTACCATGAAATATGATTTTGTATTTGGTCTCACAAGCTTTGTATTTGTCACTTTGGTTAGTGACTGAGAAGTCCCGAATGGCATAAATGTGCCCTTCGATAAGTAGTTTTTATGTTGCTCCATATGCATTTTTCTGATAGTGGCATGTATCTGGTTTCCCTGCCAAAAATATTTAATAATGTTAGCCTGTTTTTTCAATAATGATGTTCTTTTAATTACACAATAATTAGAAATATTTTCAAACCTCCGAATCATGAAATACACATTCTAGACTTGCAATTTGGGTGTTGTCATTGAAAGCCACCAGTCGTACTTTTATGGCCCAAGTAGTCTTGCTCTTATTCAGACGCTTGATCAAACTGAACATAGGTGCCATATCTAAAAGAAAGAAAACGTGAAAGTTCTTATATTTTTGCTGTTATCAAAACTATTGCTAGAACTCGGGAGAATTATTTTCGATTTTGCTGAAACATTATCAATGTTTGATGTATATATAGGGCCCAACGTCTCAATAAAAGGAATGAAAAATTTTGTATTTTAGTAAGTTAATTTTTTAGAATTTAGTGTTCTTTTTTATTTTAGTTATTTTAGTAAATCTTGTAAATAATTTAATTTTTTTGTATGTGTATTAAATTTATTAAGTTTCTCATAAATAACAATTAACTTGATATGCAAGTTACGGCAACTGACCAAAATTATCCCTCGTCAGAACACTGAAAATCCGGCCGATTGGTCATAATTAATATTCACAATATTTCCAAAATTGAATTGCAATTTTTACACGGATTTACAATGCGAAAATCAAGGGCATATTGAAAGCAAATTTTATAAACTTGGGAGGTAAAAAAGCCGAATCATGCACAACATTATCAATTCCATATTTAATATATTTAAGTAGGTAAATTAAGCACGTAATCCGGTATTCAGTTTTGACTTATTCCAATTTGGTAATAAGTATTTTTGGTCATAATATTAAATTAAATAACCTTCCAATTAAAAAAAGTATTTTTCTGATTACCACTGATTAATTGCCGATAACAAAAAGTGAATAAAACCCAAAAAAAGGAAAATCGTTTTTAGCAAGTGAAAAATGGGCGGGAAAAAACATGGCTTCTATTTTGAGAATAGTCTGTTATTATATATAATATATAAATTCCTTGGTAGATATGTTATTCACCTTTATTTCTTATCAACTGTTGTCTTCACATTAAATGTGTGTCAGTCTTCCCACATTTACACTTTATGCCACTCATAGATGTCACTCATATTAAATGCATGTCGAGTCTTACTCATGGGCAGGTCTTGCCCGAATAGTTCACTCTAGGTCACCTCTCATCCAACGACCTACTACGGTACACCCTTAGTTCTACTAAGACTAAGACGGCCCCTTCCCCTCTGAGATGACCCCATCTATTAGATCATCCTCCTAATATAGATCTATATAAGCAAACGTAAGAGTAAACTTGACTTGCTAAAATGGGGTCAGATCCAGGGGCGTACCCTCTTTAGCCCCCAAAATTTTTGAAAATTAATTTTTTATGCATATTTTATTTTAGAATATTAATTTTTAGTACTAAATAATTATTTTTTATTGATTTATCCTCCAAAATTACTTAGCCCCCCAAACTATACGTCAGCTCCGCTCCTGGTCGAGATCAAACGTTGGGTCGGGCTTACAAATATCATAGCCCGACCCTATCATCGGGTTGAGTCATTTTTAACAACTCTAGTAGATTGTGGGCTAACTTATTACATTTTTTCTAAAACTAATTTTAAGTCAGAATGCTTGTAAATATTAATTTTAGATTGTACGTTTGCTAAGTAGAATCAAATGTGCTATTCTAACCGTGGGGTGATCAATTTAAATAGAGAAAATATCGTGTGAATATTGATAAAAGTATATATAGTTTTTAAGATATTAAAAAATGCCAAAAAGATATTAAAAATGCTTTCAGTTTTGAAACAAACTCTATGCACATTAAATTATCTTTTTATTCAATTACATTTAAAATATAGTGCATTTTGTTGGCATATTGTTTTGAATGCAACACACAATGCATTTGCAACCTGAAACACAATGAAAATGCATTATGATTTAAATGATGCAAATCTAATTCTATCGCATTGATATCGATTCATAATCTATTCGTTGTCTATTTATTCAATTAAAAGAAAAAATAAGAATATATTACCCTAAAATTGCAAGGGTGATGCCCTTGTGCACAGCACAAGACAGTGCAGCATGGTTCGGGTTGTTTTTCAAAAAATATGATTACTCTTGTTATGAGTGTTTGCTTGATTTTTTTTATTGATTTGTTTTATAAAGAAACAATTGTTAAAATTTTATTTTAAAAAACAAGAATGAATTTTGAAAATGTGATTAAATATAAAATAAAATATATTAATTGTAATTCATTCATATGATATTTTTAGTAAAACAGTGACAGGATATAATTATAATAATTAGAAAAGTCAGAATAATTGAATGTGAGTAACTTAGTCCATATTAGTAGCAGTAATATCAACTAATTAATTGATAATGTTTAAAAGTAGCTACTTGCTGAATTTCACACCTTCAACAAGGCGGTTTAGTATCTTCATGTTGGGAAAAATCGGATCCCACATTCATCCCCTAGGGACAAGCGAAATAACCGAGAAATAAAATGAAAAATAACAACAATCCACAACACAAGAATTTACGTGGAAACTCCAAAACCGGAGAAAAACCACGACCCCAGGAGAAAGAAATTCCACTATGTGAAATATTTATATAATCACACAGACATTCTTTCTCCCGACCCCGATACCCCCACACTCTTACAAATTTTTGACTAACTCACACCTCTCTCCCAACTCTCCATACTAGAGAATACAACAAAGGAATTTAACTAGAGTCAAACCACAAAGATTAAAGTGTATTTGGTAGTGCAATTAAAACCACACCACATGAGTTCCTTAAATAGCCTTAAGGTTCCCACTCATTTTGTTCCACAAGCAATGTGGGACAAAACCCACTTCTTTTATTTGACACCAAAAACCAACAAACTCCACTTGGCAAAATAAAAGAAGCTCCACCATTGTCTTCACCGACAATCACGATTCTCAAACCAGAGAACCATCATTCTCAAAACAGGAGAACCCTACTCCACCATATGAGTAGACCACTTAGAATACACCATTTTAAGAATTTTCTTGGCACATGTCGAAAAACTCATTGAATTTATGGTGCAACTCCCGACTTTTGGCCCTCCGGAAGTCCTTGACCATCGACATAACACACACCTTGTATCCATGCAAATCGATACCGTGTGTAAATTCCACCACACACCCTACATTCATGTCAAACCAATGCCTGTGTGAAATTCCACCACACCTACATCTTTCCATGACAAGCCAATGCCCGTGTGCAAATTCGTGGCCCCGCTTAACATAACCACATCCTCTTTCATGCCAACTTGACATACGAAAAGGACATACATTTTCTCGTTAGAGAAAATCCTCACCGTCACAATGTTAGCCCGGATTAGGAGCAATTTGCGGATCGGCTCCACCTCCACCTCGTGATTAACCTTCAAAGCCTTGTGTAACCCGGATCATACCATCATATCCTCGACTTATACATGCCATAAGTCAAACCCGATCCTTCCATCAAATTTCTCTACCCGCTTGAACCACCTTAGCACGATGAACAACCGCCTCCAAAATGACCCCGACACCGCTCAAGAAATCTTTTACGATGTGGAAGGTCGGATATCGCTGCGACCCGAGCATACTCGAGAATTTCAAGAGACCCAACCCGGCTCGATACCACTTGTCAGGGAAAAATCGGATCCCACATTCATCCCACAGGGACAAGCGAGAAATAGCCGAGAAATAAAATGAAAAATAACAACAATCCACAACACAAAAATTTACATGGAAACTCCAAAACCGGGAGAAAAACCACGGCCCCAGGAGAAAGAAATTCCACTATGTGAAACATTTATACAATCACACGGACATTCTCTCCCGACCCCAAGTACCCCCACACTCTTACAAATTTTTGACTAACTCACACCTCTCTCCCAACTCTCCATACTAGAGAATACAAGAAAGGAATTTAACTAGAGTCAAACGACAAAGATTAAAGTGTATTTCTTGGTGCAATTAAAACCACACCACATGGGTTCCTTAAATAACCTTAAGGTTCCCACCCATTTTGTTTCACAAGCAATGTGGGACAAAACCCACTTCTTTTATTTGACACCAAAACCAACACTTCAAAGGTAAGGGGTTCGATGGTTGCACACTGCTGGTAGGCAGGTCGGCTTACCGCTTCTTTGAAGTTGAATTTCGACGCAACAATGTGGTTGGGGTTGCGGTTGGGTTGTGATTCGTGATTCCTACGGTATGGTAATCGCACGTCTAGTTATGGCAATTCTTGATGGCGAGATGGCGGATGGGGTAAAATTAACTTTTCACTATTACGATTTATTGCCATTTATTAATTTTGAAAATAATTTTATAATTGCCCAAATATTATTAATTGTTGTTGGGTCAAAATATTATTAAGCATCTCATGAGGCTCGTGTCATTATTACAACCCACGAGGCCCACTTCATTCTATCAAGCTCATGAGGTTCACCATCTATGGTATAAAAGGTCTTTCCATATTCATTTGCAAATAATCTCAGTAAAATTCACTTAACTAAATTAATGTGCTCTAGATTTTTTGTCATATACCCGCTCATTTAAGTATTGAATGAGCCTTTTGTGACAATCTTACGCCTTTTTCTAACATTATATGCGGGTCACTTCCAAGTTGAATATTACATTTGCTTTGGAGTTACTTTGACACTTGAAATTTGATCATTGGACATTTAGACCAATCTTTTGAGTTAGAGTTATCCGCAATTTGCAACATCATCAATGCCTTTTTCCCATTTTTGCGGGGACATTGGTTCTTCGAGAAGGGCTTGAATCGCTTAAGAATTGTGGAATATTTGTTGATACCATTGAATCGATTCTTCTACTACTACGGTGGATTGCGTTTCCCAATAAGACAATCAGATACATAGAGGATGTACGTAATGTGATAGAGGATATTCATGCATTAATTATCTCACAATGTCAAAAACATGTATTCTCTTTTGCTAGGCATTCACGTAATATGGTTGCCCATTCATTAAGCATCTTCTATCTTCTAATACCATCTCCAAAGTGAGTCCTTTGATTTAGTATTTGTACTATTTTAGTGCATAAACTGCATTCATCTCATTTGCATTACTTGCACTAAAAAAGAATATTCCATAAGATCCCTTCTTTAATTTATTTAATATTAATTTTACTATTTTATAATTGATAAAAATTATTAAATAAAAAATTTATTGAATATTATGTTTATTAAATATTTTATTTCTAAAATTAAACAAATATAAAATTGTTGAATTTAATGAAATTAATGCAAAATAGAAATAACAATTCACAAAATCATATATTATATTATTTAAAAATTATCACTTATAATTAAATTACTTTTAGTATTATTTTTATTATACCAACCTGAAATATAGCAATTATAATATTATTTAAAGTTACATAAATCAAAAACAAATTAAATAAAAAAGCAAAATAATAACAATAATAATAATAATAATAATAATAATAATAATAATAATAATAATAATAATAATAATAATAATAATAATAATAATAGCGTTGCTACAATTCAACGCCATTTTTGGCGCTACACTATAACAAATGCCAAAATAGCGCCCATATTGGCGCAAAGACATTGGAAGAGCTAATCAAGCGGCGTTGGCGACGCCATTTTGCATTCCTGTTGGAGATGGTCGGAAGAAGCAATAATTTTTCTAGTTCTTTCTACGTGTCTATTTGGTTGAGACTAGGATATCAATGAGCGATTGAAATCCGGTCCTACATCAAAATCGCCGGATGGGCGGGTTTGGACCTTGTCACGTGGGTCACGTATAAATATTTCAATACTCATCCGAGTCCAGGGTAGGTAATGGGTCCAATAGGACTGGCCCGAACCCACCTGGTTACAATTACTTATGGTTTTTTATAATAAAAAAAAATCACATTACAAGTAGATATATTATTTATTTTTCACATTTCAATCAATTTTTCACATTTTTTGGATTACGATCAAGTCAATATCTCGCATTCTCGATCGAGTAACTTACTAATCTTGTTAGATCCGTGTTTTACACGTCATCTAATATTTTTTCTTATTTTCGAAAATTCCAAATTTAAGTGTTTTGCCTTTCTTGGTTACTTCTTGGAATATGATTTATTAAATAAGGAAGTTGATTTAGAAAAGGATTGTATTAAAACTGGATTCTTGAGTTTTATATTAATATGTAAAGATCAATTTTAAAAGGATGTTGTTAAAAGAGTCCTAGTCCTTATATGAATAGGAATCCTATTTCTATTATGTTTTTTTCTTTCTTCTTTGTTTTATAGGGATCCAAACTCTTCAAAGGATTGCCTATATAAAGAGGGTGTTCCCCACATAATTGAAGACGTTGAGAATTACAATTTAGAAAGCATATACACGAGAGAGTTCGAGTTTGCGAGAAGAAACAAAGTACGATAGTACGCACATATTAGAGTGTTGAATGAAGTCTTGCTGCGATTTGAGACAACACCGAATATTGATAGTCTTTGTTTCTCTCGATTTTCGTCCATATTTTATTTTTATAGAAGTTGAATAGTCTATATTCTTTCTTTTTGGACGAGTTGTTTTACAAAGTATAGATCCGCTCATAGAAAGGAGTTTTGATAGGTTTCGTACTAGTTGAGTCATTCATGTTGAGATCTGTAATCGATACAATCAACTAGTGAATTATTTCGCCCTCTTGCACGTTTACAAGTATTTTTATACTTGTAGACAAATTTTATCTCTGTGTTTTCTTTTATCCGTTGCGAGTTGGTACAAGTGTTACTAGCACTTGTAACAACACTTTATCCTTAAACATTGGGACCTTAAATTCTTTTAATTGGTATCGAGTCGACACTTGATTTCACTAAGTGTTGATCCGCGTCGAGCAAGCGATGGATGTTCAAGGAGTCGTTATGTTTCGTCCTCCTATAATTGATGATCTAGCGCAATTGACCAAGGAAATCGAAGAATCGATCTTGGAAAGGAATCCATGGACATATCAGAAACCTATTCAATCTTGAATTCGTTCGATGTAGAACTTGTACGGGGAATTGGTCACCGTGCGAATCAATGTGCAAATACCTTACGAAAAAGAGGTATTAAATTATGCACCACTCTAAGTGATGATAAATCTAAGGAGGACAGTCTTGACACGAGAGAAGATCCGACTACCCTAATGTATCATTCTTGAAGTAAAAAGGTGTTTACAAATCGATCCAAAAGGTGTTCCTCGAAGTGTCGCACGAATTGTTCCAACACCTGGAAGGTATAACACTCCCGACTCGTTAAATTATTTTTGTCTAAATTCTACTTCGGTGTAGAAACAGTTGCGATCCCAGAGACGAGTCTAATGATGAAATAAGCCTAGATGAGACATACGAAAAATTGTATAAAGATTGGCTTAAGAAAATTCAACAAGTCAAACTGCTCACTAAGGAGAAAAATCGGCTTGCTCGGAAGAACGATGGTGGAAGAGTGCGATTGCTCGATTGGATGCTTTGCTCACCAAGAAGGAAGAAGATTTTGGAAAGGTAAAATGCGAGCTTGATAAATCTCTTGACACTTTAAAGAAGTTGGATTCGATAAGGAAAAACTTGATAATATTTTGCCTTAGAAAGTGATAAAAAGGTTTGGTATTGGCTATAAAACATCTACTTTTGTCAAAGCAACTAAAGATTCCGAGGCTTCTACTTCTTCCATTGAAAACTTCACATGTTTTAAGCAAAGACCACGAAAAAGGAAAAAGCACTATGTTTGTCATTCTTTGCTATATGCCAGGCCATATTAGACCATATTGTCATTTGCTAAAATCGATTTAAAGTATCAAAAGTCTTTTGGTGGTGTCTCCACAAGTGTCCTCACACACTTCCAAAGAACACCCCACGTTTTCCAAAATCTGTTTGGGTCCGTGAAAGCGAATTGACATGTAATGTTGTATATACATACTTGAGGACTAACATTGCAGGTACACTGTACTTTCATAGTGGATGTTCACGTCATATGACGGGTAATTTAGAATACTTGATAGACTACGAGGTGTACAATGGGATAGACTACGAGGTGTACAATGGTGGGAAGGTTAATTATGGAGATGGAGCTCATGGTAAGATTGTTAGTAAAGGTACTTTGAAAATGGAAGGGCTTCCTAAGCTCCGAAATGTTTTACATGTTGAGGGGCTTACATCAAATCTCATAAGCATAACCTGTGTTGTGTGATGACAATTTGTATGTGAAGTTTAATAAAAATTCATGTGAAGTATTTGATGATTCTAACTTGTGTATTCTAGTTTAGGTCATGTAAACTTCAAAATTCTTGGTAAATTGATTAGATATGATGTTGTTAAAGGGATGCCTAAACTAAACTTGAAAAATTCTATTGTGTGTGGTTCATGTCAAAATAGTAAACAAAAAGGGTGTCACACCAAGTGTTACAACACTTCAATACTACTCGATGTTTTGAACTTATACATATGAATGTTATGGGTCCAAGTGAGGTTGAAAGCATTGGTGGTAAGAAGTATTCATTTGTGTGTATTGATAATTTCTCACATTATTCATGGGTCTTCTTTTTACATAAAAAATATGACGCTTTCGATTCTTTCAAGAAGTTTTACAAAAGGGTGTGTAAGTTGTCTTGCATGCACATCTCTAGAATTAGATCGGATCATGGTAAGGAGTTTGAGAATTTTTCTTTTTCATCTTTTCGTGATATAAATGGGATATCTCATGAACTTTTGCTCCTAAAACCCCACAACACAATGGGGGGGGTGAACCGAAAAGTCGAATATTGCAAGAAGCGGCAAGGGTGATGTTGAGTTTCAAAATTTGGCAAAATGTTTTTGGTCAAGCCTTAAACATCTGCATGTCACATCTCAAATAGAGCTTATTTGAGGATGGGTAGTACTATGACTCCTTATGAAATCTTTTTAGGAAAGAAACCCAACCTCAAGTATTTTCATGTCTTTGGATATGTGTGTTATGTTTTGAAAGATAGGAGTCACCTTGCAAAGTTTGATTCAAAAAGTGATAAAAATATGTTCTTGGGCTATTCATCTAATAGTCATGCATATAGGGTTTACAATATCCGTACAACGACCATGATAGAATCTGTGAAAGTTGTATTCGATGATCTTTCTAGTCTTGCAGGAACACTTTGAACAAGATACATTTGGTTACATGATGGAAATGTCATGGGCTCAACAATCACGATCTGTGCGGATGTTGTACCAAATGATACAACATCGCAAGCACATCTTCGCAAACCGAATTGGCTAGTGGTACGGATGTCATCAAAGATGTTGTATCTCGATGCCATAACATCTCGCTAGCACATCCGGATCTGCAAGCAATGAAAATAATTTTGGCCTTCATATTGAAGAGAACTTAGAAGGACTTGATTTAATCACTAATGAAAGACGAGATCCCCCAAGAAGAATTCAAAAGAATCATCCTATCTCTCAAGTCATAGGTGAGATATCCGAAGCGTCACGAACTAGAAGGAAAGAAAGGGTAAACTATCGAGATATGGTACGACTAGTTTGTTTGTCTTCTACTTGTATGATGGTAAGCACTTCTCAATGTGTTTTGAATTTTGAGTCTAAGAATGTGTTTGTTGCTTTGAAAAATGATATTTAGATAAATGATGTGCATGAGAAATTTGATCATTGCATCAAAAAGGATCCTTGTTTACATAGTGTTGTCTTAACCATTTATAGTGATAATTCTAGTGCTATAGATATTTGAAAAATCCAAAAGTATATCACTCTCGCACAAGACGCATGGACATAAGACACCATTTTATTCGTGATTTGGTTGAGAAAAACATTATTCGCATAGAGTACATTGGAACCGAAAATCGGTTGGCTAATATTTTCACCAAAGCTTTAGATTTTGAGAGATTTTCCACTCTAAGGAAGTCTATTGGTTTGTGTGCTATTTAACACTGTTTCGAAAGTGTTACAAGACTCAAACAACACTCGTTGCAACACCTTTTCCCCTGTTTTCTTTTTTCATGTCTCGCATTCATGCATTAGTTAGATTTGCATTTGCACGACTAAATCGGTTTGATGATTTACGGTAATGTACCCAAGATTGTTCACTTGATAAAGCGATGTGAGTGGATGTTTCCAATCTACAAAATCATTATACTATTGCCCGAGGCGATGAGTTTTAAAAAAATATATCGACCATGTTTTGAGGCCTTTGAGGGAAACAATTACCTACCCCATCGAGTGCGGCTAATCCTTTTGACCAATTCTTACCTTTTAAAAGTGTTTTAAGCGGCATGATCTTGTGATAAAAAGCTACCATTGGGATTTTGTGTGAAAGCTACCCACATTTGGCTAAATTTGGCATGGGTCTTGGAAAAAAAAAAAGAAACTCGAAAAATCATATATGTTGGGTATAGGGATCGATATTCATTGAATCGGCGTAAAGGTGTCTCTCAAGGTGTTACAACACTGTACGATGTCGGTGATATAAGTCCCCCACTTGTGTGTGCATTTTTTATTTTTTTGTCACATTTCTAGGCATAATTAGGACATTCATATTTGGTGAAATTTGAAGAATAACTAAATTTTGGATTCCCTTGGATTGTATGCGATCTTGCATTTTCTTTCCTTAATTATTGGATCTCTTGGAATCTTAAGTCTTGTGGTGTTATATGCAATATGATATACTTGAAATGATTTGGAAAATCTTTGCATTGCCTTATCTATATTTGCGGTTAAGAGTTTCATTATTTTTCAAAGACTTAAATTCAAAATTTCCTCCGAAATTTTTCCTCATACATATTGTTTCGCTAAACCAAAGATAAAGATAACTAAAGAAGTTCCTCATGCTACTTCTACCTTCTTCCGCTCCTAAAAGTGTTTCACAGGGGTGTTCCTACCAATGTTCGAAAGTGCTACTAACACCCCCGATATCTCCCTACCGCACTTGATACTAGTCTTGCTATTTTCTCGTTGTAATGAATTTTATGCGGGGACAATGTTTGTTTGTTGACCATCATTGCATTGGATAAGCAACGCATCCATTACTATGAAAACTCTGAGTTCACATCCACATCATGCCCTCACCTCTTTCTCGGACAAAAAGGGGAGAATGAATTCGATTTTGAGGTGAATTGTATCACTTTGACAAGTGATTTGTTTGTGATTTATTTCTGATGTGTTTTGATAAATATGGTTGCTCACGATACTCGTTTTGGTTTTATGCTCGATACACCTAATACTTCATGGTTTCTTATTTCTTTGAATCGCTTGATAATTGTACATCGACTTCTTAGAATCACTATTTGAGTATTTCGATTTGCTTGACTTTACACTCTGATACTATTTTGAGTACTAATTATTTTCTGCAGATTTTAAATGTTCATGAAAGTGTTCTAACATCTGTAACAACACTTTTGAAACAAGGCGGTGCTTGATTAAGGGGAAAAATTGTTTTTGAACCTCCGATTCCTAACTAAGGGGAGATTTTTTTGAAACTCTAATTTTTTAACTTAAGGGGAGTTATTTACTTGTTTTCTAAATCATGTGATCGATTTTCTATGTTTTGTCGAGAAAGGCAAAAAGGGGGAGATTGTTAGATCCGTGTTTTTACACGTCATCTAATAATTTTTCTTATTTTCGAAAATTCCAAATTTAAGTGTTTTACCTTTCTTGGTTACTTCTTAGAATATGATTTATTAAATAAATGAAGTTGATTTAGAGAAGGATCATATTAAAAACTGGATTCTTGAGTTTTATATTAATATGGAAAGATCGATTTTAAAGGATGTTGTTAAAAGAGTCCTAGTCCTTATATGAATAGGAATCCTATTTCTATTATGTTTCTTTCTTCTTTGTTTTATAGGGACTCAAACTCTTCAAAGGATTGCCTATATAAAGAGGCGTTCCCATATAATTCAAGATGTTAATTACAATTTAGAGAGCATATACACGAGAGAGTTCGAGTTCGAGAAAAAAATAAAGTACGATAGTCTCCGACATTAGAGTGTTGAATGAAGTCTTTTCTTTGTTCAAAGACAACACATGAATATTGATAGTCTTTGTTTCTCGATTTTTCGTCCATCTTTTATTTTTATAGAAGTTACGAATAGTCTATATTCTTTCTTTTTGGATGAGTTGTTTTACAAAGTATAGATCTACTCATAGAAAGGAGTTTTGATAGGTTTCGTACTAGTTGAGTCATTCATGTTGAGATCTCAGTAATCTATACAATCAACTAGTGAATTATTTCACGTTTGCACGATTACAAGTATTTTTATACTTGTAGACAAATTTTTATCTCTGTGTTTTCTTTTATCTCCATTGCGAGTTGGTACAAGTGTTACTAGCACTTGTAACAACACTATATCCTTGAACATTGGGACCTTAAATTCTTTCAAATTTATAGTTAGCGAAAATGTCTAATTATGATTTATGAACTTGTGCATCTCTTTTACATATAAATAATTTTGTTTGTATCATCAAGAATCGAAATTGCATATGTCAAATCGCATTTTGAAGTGGAATTTTGAAAAACAAACCAAGGCTGAATTTAAGCTTTTCGGTTGGTCCAACGAGTTAGACCCGGGTTACGGGTCTTCGGCGGAGCTAGTGGTCTCAGGACTAGATTTCGCACGGGTCTCGGTTTTGCCAAGGAGAAATTACATAAAATATCCTCTTTTTGATAAATATACCATAAAATATATTCCTATCACTTTTGTATCTATTTTTTTCATTTTGTACATGCTTTTTTATTTTTTACATATCTCGCATATTTTTTTTTTATTATTTTTACTTTTTTGGGTTTTTTTGTTCTTATATTATTTTATATGATATATATGTTATTTCGGTGTTGTTTAAATTTATTTATTTGTTGTTTCTATGTTGTTTATTTGTTGTTTCGACGTTTCAAAATAACTTTTACCTATTTTTATGTTGTGTTTTGTTCATGTATTATTTTGTACAATGTTTCTATTGTTCGGTGTTGTTCTATAATATTTTTAATGTTGTTCTAATAAATTTTTGTTGTTTCCATGTAGTGTTCAATGTATAAATACAATTTTTACCTATTTTTAAGCAATTTTTATTCATGTGGTGTTTCTAATATTTTTTATGTTGTTTTTGGTTGTTTTCATACATTTTTTAAAGTTGTTCGATGTTTCTTTGTTTCCATGTATTTTTTTATGTTTAAATACAAATTTTATCTATTTTTAACTCTTTTTCTTTGATATGTTGTTTTCTATATTATTTATGGTTTGTTTCTATATTGTTTCCATGTTTTTATGTTTTCATTCATTGGATCACAAATTGAATTGTGTTTTTTTTTATTCATGTTGTTTATGTAATATTTGTTAATTTGTTTGTTTTTAATATGTGTTGTTTTATGTGTATATTTCTTGATATTTTTATAAGACTTGAATATAAAATGGATTATTTAACTTGAGGACAAATTTTATTTTTTTCTTGAAATTTTATTGAAAGAAACATGTTCGAAAAAAACAATCTTGAAACAACAAAGATAAAAATGTCCGGAAATTTTGATGGGAGTGTAAATTTGTAAAAAATGGGCGATAGCATAAATTTGGACAAAAAAATCAGGGAAGCGTAAAAGCTAACATTGTCTCCAAAAAGTGGAGAAATTGTGTCAAAAGCCCTTATGCCAAACACGTCACAGTATCCCAGACCCGATCCATTGCCTTCCTTAGCTCGGATCTTATGTAATGATTGATTTAATCCATCTGTAAAAGTTTCTCTTGATATTTAAAAAATAAAAGAAAAGGAAAAACGATAGCTAATTTTAGTTAATTCTTCATTACTAATTATGATGCGAGTCACATTTATTTAACACATTACCATGTGAGCATTTTTTTTTCTTTCTAAGAAAACTATTAAAATTGTTTTAAAAGGCGGTTACTGTGAAAGTTGGCTGATTGCAATTTGCAAGTTGCACAAAATCACAGAATCTGCCAATTGAAGTCTCTTTCGGTGCAGTGGGGAAAACTAACACCAACTTATATCCCCTAATAAAGAAAACATCAAAATCAAAATTATGTTTTAAAAAACAAGAAATATAAAAAATAAAAAATATAATATCATTTAATTGTTAATCAAAATTATATCTGACAAATTATTTTATCGTAATAGTTATTATTTCAAAGACTACGAAGACTACAATAGGGGGTCTAAGAACCGAGACAGGATAGTCAAAAAACATTAATGATTTCGTCAAAGTAGTAATAACATAATAGTGTAGATTAATAATTTCGACAAGACATGAAAGATGAAACACTAACACAATTCAAATTTGTCATGTTCCATTTTTTTTTTTTTTTTTTTTTTTGAGAGGAAATTTGTCATGTCTTTAACTATAACACTTCATTGCAAAATTAGGTTAGGGAGAAACGTCACAAGAAAATTGGTATTTGAGAGTAATAAAATGTAAACCTTACCGTATTTTTTAACAACTGAAAAACGAGGTATTTATACTCATTGATCTACGTAAGTCGTACATTTTACGATCCAAACATTTTGTTCTCATCAGCTCGCCAATTCTATCATTTCCTCACATCAGCCGTTGAAAGTTGTCAACCCAATAATGAATTTAGATTGGATAAGATTTAGGTCCCATAAAAGGATAAATACCACATAATAATTATACGATATACATGTAAAATTCGATTATACGACAAATATATAAAATTTTAGCTCTAAAAAGTATTTTACAATTTTACTGATTATATTCGATAGACATGTAAAATTTTCATTTCTCTCTCTAAAATGAGTATACATGATGATTATTAATGAAATACAATGACTGTAATAAAATTTTCTACGAAAAAAATATCAGACAGGGAATGGGTAGCCGTCCGTTACTGGAAGGCGGTAAAAAAAACATTAATGAGTGAAAAAGGTTAAAATGGACGGAAGTAAAAAAAATAATTACAGTTTGGGGCCATAAAGACAAGGACAGAACTGGAGAGATGAGAACCGCATCAGCAGAATAGAACAGCATCAAATCAATCCCTTTGTCTCAGCTGGGTTAAACAGAAAGCAAATTATATATAAAAGGCTTTATTGCCATTCCCCTCTTTGTTCTATAACTAGTAAGGTGCGCGTGCACACAGACTTGCGTGAGCCATATTATTTTGCTAATTAATTTAAAATAATTTATTAATATAATGCATTTTATTTTAATTATATTTTTAATATTGTTTATATTATACATCACAGTTTGACTTCAAGAGAAATTTGCAAGATTAAAATGTAATATAATTTAATTTGACTATAGTATAAATATTTTTGTTTAGACAATTTCTATGCATATATAATAAAGATATTGTTGACCCAAAAACACATGTAAGAGAATATAATTGAATTTGTCATAGAATTGTATCTGACAAATAATTTTGTTTAAAAATCATCTAAACAATCCTCACATTGTGCAAAACATAACCTTTTTAGTATTGTTGAATGTACTAACAATCTCTTTGCATATTTATTTTTATAGTTTGAGAGTGTTTTTATCATCACTTGAAATTTAGACCTCACTAACATTTTGCTTAATTGTCGTTTTGCTTCTTTTGGCCGTCTCCATGACGCATTATTTGCTCGAGCAATATTTTTTTTTTTGATCGGTTTATTTGCTCGAGCATTTGTAGACATAATTGATGTCTTCTATGTTTTTGTTAATATTTAAAGTGGATTGTACCTTTTTAACTTCATTGTCTACTACATTTAGTTTTACATTTACCACTTGTATTTTTTTGTTAAGGTTAATGAAAAAGCAAAATTCTTTTGATGTTAGCAATCTTAGCCTTTGTAATAGTTTGGCTCGACTCCACGATTAAAATAAGTTTCACTAATTATTTAGAATTATGATATAACCAAACTAACTAATCATTTGAAACAATAATACATAAGTTGAAATTTGTTAAGCTGGTATTTAAGTAAGGTTAAGTACGTAACTAAATTGATTGTGCTATTAGTTTTTCTTTAGTACAATTACAAAGTCCTAATATGGGTGGGACGGTTGGGATTTGATCACGGGACAATAACCTGGTTTCAAATGTTCAAACCAACCTATTAGATTATCAATTGTACGTAAACCTATTTAAAATTGGAAAACAATTGAGTTATTTTCAAAATTTGCTCAACGTAATTCACATCAATTTTTTGGGTACCAATTTCTAAAATGTATTATTTCTTTACAAGTAGGGTCTATTTACATAATTGATGTTATTGTAGTTTTGCATTTGTAACTTACTTAAACCAAATATTTAAATTATTTTATTGGTTGTAGTAATTTATTCGATCCAAATTTAGGAAATATATCAGAAAATTGTTCAAATTAGTGCATATGAATCTGAATAACTGATAATAATTAGTCAATTGAATAAGTAAATTGCTTTCAAAATCCTTGATTTACTATCTTCATAGCTCATTCACTTTCATAGTTTCATTCCACTCAACAACGTGTGACTCTCCATCTTTACTGTTCCCACATGACAAAAGCAAGAGCAAGAAAACTACCGGCTTAAAATCTGCTCTTCAGTAACAATTGCATGAAGTAGCATCAACACTTTAGATTAGAGTATTATTCTACCTTGTTCCATCAGCACCGTAGGCTATAGTCGTGCACCAACGACCAGGGGAATCATAGTTAACTCTAGATCCCAAATTGCCATATAACCATGCCTTAAGCTCTTTCTGTCTAATGATGTGGAGAAGATAAACTGAAAACCCATGGTAGAGATAGCATAATCAACTCAAGGTCCATAAAATTTAGGGATAACTACAAAAGACCCCAGAGGTTTGGGCTGAGATATTTCAAAATTACAGAAAGTCCCCTAGCCCCTAAAGTTTGATCTGTAATATTTCTAGAAATATCATAAGGTCTTTTGAAATATTTTTATGAAGGGAAAAAAATGTAAGACAGAATCAAACACTAAAAGGTTATTTCATAATTTTCAAAAACCTCCTACACATTGTTTTTTTGTAATTAGCCCGAATCTCATGGCTTTTTTTTTTGGTAATTATCCCTGAAAGTAAAGAACGTGTCCAGAATACAAACAGCCACAAGAACCTTGAATTATTAACAGGGGAAACAGTTGCAATAATGGCTCTATCACTCACCTGAATGTTCTCCTTGTGGTGAGGCAGACTGAATATACAGGGGCTTCATGGCCTTCAAAAGTGTGATGTTGGTACCAGTTGGGGCATCCCAATCCTAAGAATCATAAATGACCAGAAATAAAATTCGCAACTTCAACTTTACATGCCCAGTGACTGAAAATATAAATATTTAAATATTAATATTAAAACAACCTTGATAAGCTTTTCATTCCCACATGTTATCACATAAAGCTGCTCATTGGGGTGGGAGAATGCTAAATCATTTACTTGGCTAACATGAGCATCAATCTAAAACAGCAGATCCTAAATTTCTACATAGATTAGCTATAGAAGAAGCTATTACTACTACTCTTGTAGCTCACAGTAAATTTCTTTGTATAGATTGATTAAATTGTTATGGATACATTATTTGGGAAATGGATTTGGAGATTATTAGTGGAAAATGAACAGTTGCGGGTGAAAGTGTTAGTCTCTAAATACAGGGAGAAGGGCTGGCTAGGAAACAAAGAAGTGTTAGGCAATAGAAGAAACCAAAAATCAAAATAGTGAAAGATGTATAGAAAAAAATAGAAAATGGAGGAGCTGAAAACTGGTTTCTTGCCAGGTTAGGAAAAAATTACTTCTTTTTTTGGGATGTCCCATGGGATGACGGTCCGAAGCTTGTTAACTTCAATAATATGATGTTTTCCCATAAAATGAAAATTTGCTTCTGTTGAAGAAAATAAAAATTATTAATTCCTGTATGTAGAAAATAAGAACTAAACGAAGACCCAAATCATAAGCAAAATAACATAATCATGTTGAAAGTAAAAAAATAAGGTTTACAAATGGTTTAATTTCCACAAAGATGGTTTGCTGCAGGGCACCGTTCGACAACAAGCTATCTATACATTTTGGAGAAACTCTTTGAAAATATTCACAGAATCATTGGAATCATTAGTTTGGTCGAAATAATCACAGAGTCATTGGAACACTAAATTGTGGAAGACGATCCCATGCAGATATGTCTCAGATTGGTCTGACCTCAATACACCGATAAAAGTGAATTGATTATAACTAAGGCACTAATTACATAACAAATTGCAGTATTCACATGAATTCAAATATACCAAAGTTCTTGTTCCCTTAGAGAGAGAAGTAAATTATCATAGATTTGGCAACATTTCCTTATGCTAACTCCTATTAATAATTAATTTTCTTGAATTTTCTCATCTGCTTGTCCATTTAAAATAATTTCTTGTAATATTCACTTTATTCACATATCAATCATTTTGTTGAAATTGCCTCACATTACACCAACCATTCTAGACCACCCTAAAGAAACACTTATTCCTTCAAATAAATTTTAGGGATAGTTATAAAAATTCCCGAGGTTTGGGCTAATTACAAAAAAACCCATCTTTGCATTTGGATGGGAGGATTTGGATTTGGGAAGGGGGTTTAGGGAAGCATTTCAAATGACTCCAAATATGAAGGATTTGAAATCCTCCAAAATGACTCCAAAAATAGCTTCCAAGGATTTGAAATCCATTATAGAATGACTACATCCAAACAATCTCAATGGATTTCTTATTATGGATTTAAAATTCATAACTCAAATCCTTCCATCCAAATGAAGCCTCGAGATTTTTGACAATTACAAAAACACCTTGAGGTTTGATTCGGTCTTACATTTCCCCTTCATAAGTAAAAAAACATATAAAAACTCATGTATTTATAAAAATAATACAATTAGCCCCTTAATTTAACACATAATCAAACATAATGTTTTTTTTTTTTTTGTAATTTTAAAACATCTCTGGGTTTTTGTGATTAGCCCAAACATGAACGGTGTTTTTATAATTATCCCTAAATTTTATGTCACAACTCTGACAAGGACCTCCATTACAAACAATGCATGCTATATATAACATATGAACTCTTATTGCAATCAGTTACGCTCATGCCCCAAAAGCTTTCCATGATCATAGCATACCTCCTCCCCAATAACAAAACACACCCATAGAGAAAGAAGGGATAAAGAAACCTCAAAACAGAGGAAGAAAACCAGATAGTCTGCAGTCATTATAATGATAAATACATCAAAATCCATTAAGAACTAACTGTATGCTTGCATATGTTTAACATAATATGTAAATCCAACATCACAAGAAAAAAATAAGATGAAAGAAAAAATCTGTGTTAACCGATATATCACGAAAATGAGAACATGAAAGAAGAAAATATGAGCTTACCGATTAACAACTAATCGCTTAACAAAACCCTCTGCACAGGAAAACACAAGAAAACCAAGGTCATAAAACTTGTCTTTTACCGAATATGAATATAAAATATACTTGTAATTATATTTAGAGTCTACTCTCTTGTTCTCTTGTTGGGCTTATTGACTTTGTTATGCTCAGCTTTCCAAGTAGGATCAACTAATTACAATATTTCATCCAGAAGGTCCAGAATCATATAATACGATAGGCCCATTGACACTTTGAATCAACAAAGTTTAGATACAGCTGGAAGGACAAGCATACTAACAAATTTTGAACTTGGCAATAACTCGACAACCTTTAAATTTATAATTCAAGTATACTCGGATTAATTTTAAAACATAATATAAGATCTCATTTATATAAAAAAAAATTAGGATTTGAAGATATAATTGATTCATGAATTTTAGTGTTTGGTAGTAAGGAATTCATGCATGTGTGAAATAACTGATTTTTTTATATTCATGTAGTTAATGCATTGAACTCTAATAACTCGTGTATGTTATTCATGTATCTTTTGTTTTTCCAAAGAAGAGGTCGTCGTTAATTGAATTTTCTAGTATCTAATTCAAAATTTACGATTAATGATTTTGGTGGAAGTGTTATATGTGATAGCATACATGGTAAGGCCCATGTTAATTATTAGCATAGGAAGTTTTTCTTTACGCAAGCATTTGAATGTGTACCAGCATGTATTAATAAATTAGTGCATTTGAACACGTAGCAGAGAATAAGCAAATCATAACATATTAACCTTAAAAGATAATCCTTTCAATTGCTTGAAGATGAAAAGAACCAAAGCCAGTGCATTGATAAACATATGAGAACTTAAAAGATGTGATCTTTATTGCAATCATAGAACTACAAGCATATCATGTGAATCAAATATTCAAAGGGAGCTTGCTAACTAAAGTTAATATTTAAGAAATTTGGAGAAACACTGACGTGAATACAACGTACAGAAACTCGTACAAAGAATGTGAACGTATAAGACAGGAACAATGTATCGCTTGTATCGGTTTGCATTGCTCTGCATTTCAAGTGATTGTTTTGTCACAAGGTAATAAATTCAATCATATATTAGATAAAGAAATAATATATTATTTAAAAGAAAACACAGCAAAAAACCTCTTGGTTCTTTTCAGTCAATGCGAAATCAAATAAAGTTTGCTTTTCTAGTGTAACCTTCTCATGGAAAATTTATTCATAAAGGATCAATTAAAGTTTCTACTAGAATAATAAAAGCTTCATTTCATATTGACTCCATTCAAGCCATTCTTTATAGAAACTTGAAGTACGCTTTCATTTCGTAAGCTTCACAAAAGCAAATTGAAGGAAATTACCCGAACCAAATATGGCCACCTGGTAACACAACTAATTCAAATGTTTGTTAGCAAAACCTTAGAAGGAGCATTAACTTGTATTGAGATTAAAAACAAAAAATTGAACATAAATACATCATATGTGCACAATGGAAAAAACAAAATTATTAATAGGTATACCAAAAATCTAGCCCCTCCATAAGATTATAAGAACAAAGAATTTAAAATCGACAAAAGGTGATCACATATTAATAATGGTAGAAAAAGAAATATTAAACATTGAGTTGAATGAATTCTCGACAAACTCACCACCCTCAATCATTCAGAATATCTCACTTGAAATCTTGTGCGCCAATTCCCTTTGCCCCTAACCCACCTCTCAAAGAATCGTGTTCTTAATCGCAAATAATCAATATTTTTATATCTAAAATCCCTTTGAGATCTTTTTATAATTTTAATTCACATAATACCAATCAGACTTGAGAGAGAAGGGGAAAAGTACAAAGTGAAATCCTGTGTCATTTTAAAGAAACCAATCAAGAGTTAAATGAGTTAAATGCATGTGAAATGCATTTTCATGTTTTTGATACATGTTCTTAATTATAGGGATATTTTAGTTCTGCAAAATGGATACTCTTTCCTAATGAGTTTGAAGAAATGACTGTGTGAAGTCATTTTTCAGTACCCAAAACATCAAATTTATGCATGCTCTATTTAATTTTACAGGTCGTCATCGGAACCATAATTGCTCCATTTATTTCAAGTATTGTAACTGTGGTTAGGAGAACAAGTATTCAACCAATTTTTTTGTGGAAGAGTAAAATATATCATCACAAACTCACAAAAATCAAGGAATGAAGGACAACAAAAATATATTATCTTAAACTCAAACAAGTGTACAATAAATATCTAGCTGCAAAAATCACATCCCACCCCATCCATTCACCTAAACAAAGCCTAGAGAAAAAAACAGTTCAAAGAAATAAGAATAGCAAATTAAATGAGTGGAATTTACTACATCATTGCCTCCACAGATTATAAGGCCGTAAAACAGGTTAAGCAACATTTAACTCAATCTCAAATAAATATTTAGTGAAGTATGTGAGAGTAGATAAGTATGGCATAATAAAATTTCAAAGCATCGTTAATTAAAGTTCCTACAAAAACATATATGTAAACCTAATTATTGAATCAAAGATTGCATTTGTATTCTGGGTCCAATTCTAATCTCAAGTAATAAAACTCCAATTTGTAATAATTTTGAATCAAATCATTAAGAACTAACCTAAGCATAAATCGAAACAGGGTATCACCGAAATTCCATGCATAGAACCCAAACCTGTAATCCCAGGATAGATTCCTTCATTAAATTGGAGAAATTGAGGGTGCCTTTCTTGTGCTCTTATTGGGACAATTCTTGAATCCAATTTGTCGATTTCTTTTCCCATCCAGATGAGGCCAGATTTGAGAATCCCGTTAACTGATTCTTCCTTTGAACTCCCTTCGAGCCTTTTTTTTTTTTTTTTTGAATTTTTGCATTCGGATTTGAGACCTTTTTCCCTTCTGGTTTTTTTGGTCGATTTCTGATTTTGAATCTCTTTGGTTCGATGGTCCTTTTTTGTTTCGATCGTTGAATATTAAGTTTCAGATTTTTTTTTTGCCTTTTGGGTTGAGTGATGCCTTTTCCTATTTCTTCAACTGATTTGTATGCCCTACTATATTTTTAATTACGTCCTATTTATTGTACCAGATTTAAATTACGTTTTTACCATTAAATTTGATCCTAATAAAGGGTATTTTAGGCAACAAAAATTTTGACAGAAATATTCATACTTTTTAAGTAGTAGAGATAGAGATAGAGATATTCTCCCCATCATCCAAATCCCAATTGAGAATTTATTCTTCTATATTCCATAGCTGAAATTAAGCTCAATAAAATTTCAATAGGGGAAGAGGAATTTTGGAGTTGAATGGCGGTGGAGTACACGTGTTGCGAGGCGCAATTCTTCATTCACATTGCGGTGATAGTTTTTCTGGTGACGTTTGCGGGCTTAATGTCCGGGCTCACTTTGGGCCTCATGTCTCTCAGCCTCGTCGATCTTGAAGTTCTTGCTAAGTCTGGTACTCCCAAGGATAAACAGCATGCTGGTACACCTTTTTTTTTTGGAGTTGTTGATTTTAGCTTAGTGTTTGATTTTATTTATGAATAATTTTCGGTTTGAGGATCTCCGAAGGACAACCAGCATGCTTCTATATATTTTCTGGAGTTGTTTATTTAGCTTAGTGTTTGGATTTATTTGTGATTAATTTTTGGTTTGAGGATTTCTCAAGGACAAACAGCATGCTGCTATATATTTGCTGGAGTTGTCTATTTAGCTCAGTGTTTGAATTTATTTAGGATTAATTTCCTGTTGAGGAATTTGATGCTTGAGAGCGGTGCAATTCGAGCCATAAATTTAGGTTCATATTTGGAATTTTTTACTCTTTCTGCGCTAGGAAATTTTAGTTTTGTTGAGTTATGAAGGAATCTATTTATTCATTTATTTATTTATTGTAACTCGTGGTATAGATTAATTAATGCGTTGGCTTTGTGTTATACTGGTTTTGGACTTAGTCTATTAACAATTTCAAGTTGGTATAACAGCAAAGATATTGCCAGTTGTCAAGAATCAGCATTTATTGCTTTGCACACTGCTTATCTGCAATGCTGCTGCGATGGAGGTATACATAATTGAGGTGTTAAGCTTTAAATACTATTTAATCCTATCAGAGATTATTTAAAATTTGAGATATTTTACCTTTCAGGCACTTCCTATTTTCCTTGATAGTCTGGTCGTTGCTTGGGGAGCAATCCTGATATCGGTGACATTGATACTTCTGTTTGGTGAGGTAAGAAATTTTATAGAGCAACTACCTATGAAACCCTGCATTGCAGAAACAATGTAAAAGATAACGTCTTCAAGAATTAGATGAAGAGAGGACATCATTTTAATAATTAATTTATAATATTTCCCGTCAGTTTCCCAAAATTAGCCTGAATTTCAAGGACATTATGTAATTGATTTCACTTTTTGGACCTTCACATGATTTTGTATTGGAACATTTGGTTTGATATTGTAGAATCATGATGAGACATTGCAGCATTTAAAACTTTGAAGTTGGATTCTGATTGTTGAATATGAGTCAAAATGACTGTGAAGTCTTGTATGGCTTTATGTACATGTGGCAAAACATAAATGCTAACAAGGGATTCTATGATAATGTAATAACCAAGCAAACTCAATGGGATTACAATCTGGTAACTGACGTTGAGGAGATGTAATATGGATTTGGAGTTGAAATATTAACTTGTAACTGGAGATTTGGTAACTTGTAACTTGTACTATGGTAACTGACATTGAGGAGATGTAATCCGGCCGCTTAATTAATTTTATTTTGTCCACTTCAGTTGTGACGGACGAGGTTTGAGACTTGATATACCATTTCAAACAAGTAGAGAAACAAAAATTTGTATGAAGGAACACCACAAGTATATGCTATATATACAGTATCTGTTCAAGCATGAAGCAAGATACAATTTACTAGATCAGATTGAGGTGATGATTTACAAACTGATATATGGTTCTGTATTTTCAGATCATCCCACAATCTGTTTGCTCTAGATATGGACTTGCTATTGGTGCAGCTATGGCCCCTGTGGTTCGCGTCCTTGTCTGCGTCTGTTTTCCAGTTGCATATCCAATAAGCAAGGTACATGTTCCTTTTATTCTCCATATCTGCATTGCTTTATGGTAAGGTTTCAATAATTTAACACCTTTTTGCGAAATGTTTCTGTGACTTCTAGTTGTTGGATTTACTGCTTGGTCATGGGCATAGAGCTCTATTTCGACGTGCTGAGTTGAAAACCCTTGTTGATTTACATGGCAATGAGGTACGAGAGAATTAAAACATGGCTCGTATATATGTACGAGTTGAAAACCCTTGTTAATTCATATATATGTGTTTATATATTTTAACAGCTCTATGTTCTATGTGTTTATGCAGGCTGGTAAAGGTGGAGAGCTTACACATGACGAGACGACTATTATTGCAGGGGCACTCGAAATGAGTGCGAAAACTGCTAGTGATGCCATGACTCCAATATCCGAAACATTTGCTATTGATATAAATGCAAAGCTTGATAGGTGATGCTTGATTTTTTCGTTCAGCTACTTTGACCTTCTCTCGGTTTTGTAATGCTGACAATAGTATTGTTTCTTGTTATGGTATAGGTCCTTGATGAATCTTGTTTTGGAGAAAGGACACAGCAGGGTACCTGTCTACTATGAGCAACCTACAAACATCATTGGGCTTGTTCTGGTTTGTTTCATCATATGTGCAGTTACATTATTTCAATTTTTCTTCCTTTAATTCTCCCCTTCATAAAGACAGACGCATTCTTGCATTTACTATATATCAAGAACATTACAGGTCTCTGACTTTTCAAGAGAGCTTGTAAGGATATTTTAGTTTGGTTTTAAATTCAAAAACTGTTTCTCTTGTTTGTCAAAGTGCTACATCTGTTGTTAGCCATGTTTTGGCTCTACTCTCTAGGATACCTGTGATATGCATCTGCTTACTTTTGTGGCTAGTCTGGACCTAATAAAGTATCTTAAAATTGTCATTTTTTTGGAAGTGTACTCCCTGGGAATTTAGTGCTAAGATCTGCTTTTATTAATTGATTCTTATGTGCGCCGCCCTTCTGAATTAGACACTTAACTTGATCCTTGGTGGATGTTCATGGAAGAACCCACACATAGAGTCCAAGAATTTGGCTGGAGTTTCTAAAGCTAGATGAAAATTGTATTTGGTGATCTTCAACTAGGTAGAGTGTGCAAGGGGTAATGTTTGTAAAGCAAATTACACTTAAGAAAGTAGTAAAAAAACACGAGATTTAATTAGAAAGGTATCATTCTACTTGAAGAATTAGAGCAGCCTATACTTTGTATCCTGCTTTTGGCTATATTGTGTGCGTGCTTATCAGGGTTCTCAATGGGTCAGCACTTACTTGCCTTGGCTTTCAAATAACAAATGTAGTTTTTCTATAAAACTGTACCTTGTTACTTTAGCTATACTTCTTCAGTTTCAAGCTAGGTCTCCATCTACGATGTGAATCATTCATTTATTCGCCTCCTATTTTCTCAATCATCATTAAGCAATGCCATCAACATGTTGAAATAGCTATTTAGGTTTTGATTAATAATTGATAACCTAATTTATGTATTTTTTTTAAAATTGTTTTCTGATCTTGTAGGTGAAAAACTTGTTAACCATTCATCCGGAGGATGAAGTCCCAGTGAAGAGTCTCACTATACGCAGAATTCCAAGGTAGCTTGGTGCTTTGAAACTTTGAATATGTTATATCCAAAATTGATTACTAGTGTCATGAAATGGTGGAAATCAATAATTGTCTGCTTCATTTCATTGTGCACATAGATTACCGTGCTCAGAATACACCGATTACTTTATAAATTTCCCTTGTTCTGAACTTGCTGTCTGTTCTGCGAAATGATGGCAACATGAAGTTAATTTCATATTTATTCATCTATATTAATGCACTCATGTATTCAAGTGCTTGTAATTGCACATTTGTCTGCTCTCTGTGTGTGTGTGTGTGTGTGTGTGTGTGAAGCATTCTTACTTCAGAATGATTTTCTTCCAAGAAAATATTCAAAAAGAAAATGTTGACATAGTTCTATCAAATATGCTTTGCTGGGTTTTTAATCTTGTTGCGCCTTGGGCATCCAGAGTTGGTTTTATAATGTAATATGGCAAAGGATAGAATTTAGTGCAACCAGATATCTCCCAGCTAGGCTACTCATGATAATACTCGTTCCTCTATTTGTTTTTTCATCTTAGGGTACAAGAAACTTTGCCGTTATATGACATCTTGAATGAATTCCAGAAGGGTCACAGTCACATGGCTGTAGTTGTGAGACAGTGTAGCAAGGTGCCTACTAGCACAGGAGGTAAATTTCTTTTCAGTTTCTGATAATTTTGCTTGCAGTATAGATTATTTTTTATGTATAATTACAAAAACTACACATGAGGTTTAGCCTTGTTACAGAAAAATCCGGTTATTTTTAAAACTACAAAAAAAACCTCAAGGTGTTAAAAATTTCCCCATGAGATTTGTATTTATTTTACAAATTACCCTTACTCAATAGATGCAATTTGTAAAACAGAAACATATGTTAGTGAGTATTTGTAATTTTGAATGAAACCGGGGTAGTATTTGTAATTCTCTCTATTTTGTAAACCCTGCTTTCCCATATTTGTGGATGTAGATTCAGTCAAAGATGTGAGAGTAGATATTGATGGTGAAAAGCCTTCATCGGATAAAAATGTGAAGACCAAAAGACCCCTGCAAAAATGGAAGAGTTTTCCAAACAATGGAAGCAATTCTTTCAAGAGTACAAATAGGAGCAAGAAATGGACAAAAAACATGTACTCAGACATCCTGCAAATAGACGGAAACCCACTGCCGAAGCTTCCGGAAGAAGAAGAGGCTGTAGGAATAATAACCATGGAAGACGTCATCGAAGAGCTTTTGCAGGTCAAAGTCGATTTTTTGTCTTAAAATTTGAATGTTTACTTAAGGCGTTTTACCTTATTTGATTGGTTGGTTATTGCAGGAAGAGATATTTGATGAAACGGATCACCATGTCGAAGATTCATGACATATATCGTACGTGGATATTGAATGTACTAAAAAGGTTGTGTTGAAAATGTTGTACCTTTAGTGTTACTATGTTCTTTTGTGGGAGGGAATATTGGTTTAATGTATGTAAGTATTTGTAATGGAGCACTCAAAACAGTCTCGAGGAAACTTTTACCCGTGAAGAGGAATTAAAGTCATTACCCCCGGATGGGGGGCGGGCCCATCCCCATCCCCGTGGTCGGGGAATCCCCATCCCTGTGAGACTGACGGAGAGGAAATGATCCCATCCCCAGGGGAATTCCCCGCTTCCGGACTTGATTTTCTTAAAAAGAAAATTTAATATTTTTTTAACATTTTTAATAATTTTAAATATTTAAAAGGTATGCAAATTATATTACAAAAACTAATAAAGCACTGTTAAGACAAATAAATAAAATATATTAAGGATTTTATCATTTTGGTATATATAATGTGGAGATATTAGAATTGCTCCTAATGTTAGTCGAATGAGTCCGCCGACTTGGTCCTAAAAGAATTACATAATTTAAGTGTCTAACTTTTATATACAATTTATAGTATATATATAAAATAAATAAATTATTAAACAAAGCATGCGCCCAACATAGTGGTTAATGACCATCATCTTAGAACTTTCCAACTTCAAATACTCATGTTCAAATCCTATTAGAAGCTTCCCACCAAGAATGAAAAGCTCATATTTCCTTAGGTTGCATTTGGATGGGAGGATTTGGGGAGAGAATTTTTATTTTTATTTTTTTTTGAGAAAGATGGAATTCCATTAATCAAGTACATGAGGAGGGAGCATCTCCAGAATAAAATTCGGGGACACTCAAGACAAAGCAAAACGAGCTACCAAGTGCTTAAAAAGAGCATCGGTTTTCCTAGGAATGAAAGAAAACGAAATTTAAAAACTCTCTACTAAGCATTAAGATATCTTGAATGAGACCTCCTAGGTAGGAAAGGTCGGGAAGTGTTTTTCAACCCATTGGCTAGCGTAAGACAATCGGTTTCCGATTGAAGCGCGTGTCGATTCATGTTGCAAGCGATTTCAAGGCCTCACGACATGCTAGAGCCGCTTATCTCTACCTAGGACAAACCTATGTAAATCTTCTTGCTAATATCCTTCGAACCTCTCTCGTTATGATCCGAAAAAGATGCCCCGATTCCCGTTCCTCCGATTGTATGATTGAAGCATCAATATTGATCTTGATCACCCTCGTGCTTGGCTTTGTTCCACACGGTATTAGTCCGCACGGTGGTTGCGCAGTGAATGTTCGTTGTGTCCTGTTCTCATGGTAGCGAATAAACATCTCATTGTAGTGGAAAAATATTCATTGTGTGAAAGTTCTTTCCTTGAAAGTGTAATGTATTTCTTGTGTACCACAAGTGTCACAAAAGCACATCAAACATCTCTTCTACTTCCCTGCTGTTTGATCCTTGCAATTTCGTCACAGTCGATATTGATGTTGTGGAAATGTTGGCCATTTTTTCCAACCTCAATGGAGAGTGCACCAATAGAAATTACTCCAAGGGCAATCCCGAAGAGCATGTTTGATCATTTTCTCCGCCATTCCACATCTTCCACAAATTGGAGTAATATCTATTTTTTTTTATTTTTAAGGGCCATCTTAATAGGAGGTCCGCCGAACGACTTTCCATAAAAAAAAAAATTGAATTTTTGGAGGGATTTTGAGGTTCCAAATCCACTCCCACACCGTCAATAGTTTTTGGAATGTGATGGAGTATTTTTTGAGAATTTACCAAGGATATCGCCACTTGATACCTGTTTTTCTTGAATATCGACCATTTGTAGTGTGATGCCACGCCATTTCGTCCGAGCTTCAAAATTGCGCAAAGATAATTTTATCAGCTTCGTCATTGTTAAAGATCGATACGACTGTCTCTGTCTCCCACGGGTCCCACCTATGTTCTTCCATATTAATGAGTTCACAAACACGCATATCTGAAGTAAAATCCCCTGGAGGATGTTGCACTTTGAACTTGTAATTTTCCGCTATCCATGGGTCGTGCTGAAGAATTCAATTTGGTTTCCAACCACATCCTCCGTCTAGAAGCCATCCACCTTTGAAGTTTTGGTGATCAAATTTGACTAGAAAATATGAAGCTTCCCAACAAGCCCACCCATTGTTGAAGCTTGAACCACCTACCCCTCCCACATCCATCTATAAATAGGTGTTTGATTCTTGATTGTAATCATCCCTTGTGAGTGAATATCACAGTAGAGTAGAGATCCTTGAGAGTGATCAAAATCAATCCTTGAGAGATTGAGTGACTTTTGAGAGTTTTTTTTGTGAGTTTGAAATCTCCCAAGTAAATCTATTCTTGTGTGAAATAGAATTGGTATTTTCTCTCAAATTCATCCATTTAGTTTCATAATGATCCTGTGATACCTAACAAGTGGTATCAGAGCCTCATCGGAGTGCTCGCCGGAAGTTGCAGAGGTCTGAAATTTCGAGTTTTATAAAATTTGTCAAAACTCAATTTTCAATATTCCATTGGATTCCTCTCGTCGATACGAGTCCGTACGTGTTTTCATCGAAAAACGGACGTCGGACGGCCGTCATTTGAGCTACCTAAATTCTCGAGGAAGATGATGAACAGTAACCTCTGCATGCAAATTTCCTGTTAATTACAAATCAGTCCCTGAGTTTTATATTTTTTATTTTTTAACCCCTAGACTTTCTGGAAATTTCATTTGATCCCCATATTTTCTGAAATTTCATTATGGTCCCTGAACTTTCAGAAATTACATATTGGCCCTGAACTTCTTGATATTTCGGTTTGGTCCCTATATTTTTAGAAAATTGCAGATCAATCCCAAATTTTTCAAAAATTGAAATTTTAACCCTAGAGTGTCTATTCCACCATTTTTGACCATTCCGGACGTGACGGTATACTCCGTTTCGTGAGATTCAATCTCTATCTTTGTCAACTAATTGTTGGAAGGTGAAAATGGCCACGAATGAGTCAACATCATCTTCCGGAGCTATGAGTATACTCAATGCTACCAATTACACGTTATGAAACCGGATGGAAGATCTACTCAATCGTAAAGATTTGTTCGATCCCATAGAGCTAAAAGGGTGTTAATCCCGATCTTCCAAGTCAATCGAGTGGAAGAAGTCGAATAAAAAATATATTGGTCGATCAACAATGGATTGACCATAGTGTCTTTTTCACCATGTCGCACTGAGAGACGGACGATATGCCCTACGGGCAGAAGTTGGAGGACATGTACGAGTGCCAAGACCGCTCGGAATAAGGCCCTGTTGATGAGGCGCTTAGTCAACATGAAGTTGAAAAATGGAACTTGATTGCCGAGCATATTAGTGAGTTCGAGCTTGGTAAATCAATTATCGCCTGTAGGGATGCCACTTGGAGATGAAATGCGAGGCTCTACTACTTCGAGTTCACTTCGATACCGAAACACTAGTTGTTTTTTCCAAAGAATTCGCCCTGGAAAAGCAAACTTACCATGTATATGGTTAAGGATGCCCTATTTGATGATGAGGAGGGGCGAAAAAGACATGGGCACGGATCGGACCCATGCCCTTGTGACGGAAAAAAGGGAGGCGGAGACAAGGGAAGCAACAACAAAGTAGTAGAAGAAAGGGAGAGGCAAAAGTAGGGAAGATCCACCGATGGCGGAAAACCAACATATAAATGTCATCATTTGTGGAATAGAGGGTCATATGAAGAAGAATCGCTATAAATGGCTAGAGGAGCAAGGTCGAGCAGGTTCCCAGAAAGAATAAGGGTGGAGAAACGCTAGCTATCATTCCTGGAGATGTAGCTATGTTCAACCCATGATGAGACATGCCTTCACATCTCAAGAGAAGATACGTAAATGGTGGTAGATCTTTTGCAGCGTCTTACCACGTAACTCCTCACAAGGACTACTTCACAACATACAAAACTGGTGACTTTGGAGCAGTGAAGATGGGAAATTACAGTTCCTCTGGAATTGTAGGAATTGGTGATATATAAAGACAAATGTCGGGAGTACAATCACTTTGAAGGATGCCAGACAGGATGTCAGACATGTGCATGATCTTCGGCTGAATCTACTTTTAGGGATTGCCCTGGACAAACAGGGCTATGATAATCATTTCACCAAAGGCAAGTGGAAGTTGTCAAGAGACACTATGATAGTTGCTCGAGGACACATTTGTGGCACGTTGTACAAGACCCATGTGAAAATATGTACAGATAGCCTCAATGTTGCTGAGAAAGAGGCTTCTCAAAATTTGTGGCACCAGAGACTCGGTCACATGAGTGAGAAAGGGTTGTCTACCCCGATAAAGAAGGAGCTTATCAATGTTGACAAGGAAGGTCGCATCAATCCTTGCAAATCATTGTCTATTTGGTAAGCAACAAAGAGTCTTGTTTAGTTCCTCTTTAACGAGAAGATCAAAGTTGCTCGATTTGGTGCACTCGATGTTTGCGGTCCCTGGAGGTTGAATCACTAGCGGTAACAAATATTTTTCGACATTTATTGATGATGCTTCTCGAAAGTTGTGGGTGTATTTCAGAAGACAAAAGATCGGTGTTTGAATATTTCAAATTATTTCATGTCATGGTAGAACGTGAAAACGGAAAAAAAAAGCTGAAGTGTCTTCGATCGGATAATGGAGGCGAATACACTTAAAGCGTTCGATGCCTATTGCAAAACATATGGCATTCGACATGGGAAATGGATCCGTGCACCCCTCAACATAATGGTGTTGCTTAAAAGAATGAACAGGACAATCATGCAACGTGTTTGGGTATGCTCGGTATGGCTGCATTGCCAAAGCCATTACGGGGAGAAGCGATTAGGAGTTGCTTGCTACCGATCAACAGATCACCATCGATTATTCATCAATTTTGAAGTTCGGGAAATGCAGGAAGGATCCATCATACTCCCACTTGAGAGTATTTGGATGTTTAGCATATGCACATGTATCCAAAGAGCTCAGACAGAAGCTTGATGCAAGGACCACTCCATGCATTTTCATTGGCTATGGAGATGAAGAATTTGGATACAGGTTATGGGATCCAAAGGAGAAGAAGGTGATCAAAAGTAGGGACGTAGTGTTCCATGAAAGTAAGACAATAGAAGACATTGAAAAGCCCACAATGTCTCAGAAGTCAAATATTGGTGCTCAAATCTCAGATGCAGCACCAGAACCGTTTGTAAGAGACGGCGACATAGTGCTAGAAGATGTACCAGAAGCAGAATATGAGGAAGTAGAAGAAGGTGTTGAGCAGAGGGAGCCACAACCTGCTCTACCAAATGTTCCTATACCATCAAAGCCAGGATGATGGTGGATTTCCTCAAATTGTTCCAGAAGTTCGTAGGTCTGAACGAGGACGGATTCCATCTAGAAGATATTCAGAATCCGATTACCTTCTGCTTACTGAAGATGGAGAACCAGAGAGTTTCTAAGAAGCAATATCTCATGCGGACAAAGAAAAATGGTGCAAGCAATGCGGGATGAAATGGAATCTCTGAAAAATCATACTTATGAGATCGTAGAACTTCCAAAAGGGAATAAGGTACTAAGAAACAAATGGGTGTTCAATTTGAAGAAAGATGGCAATGAAACGTGGTGAAACACAAAGCTCTACTGGTGGTCAAAGGATTCAGTGAGAAAAAAGGAATCAACTTTGATGAGATTTTTTCACCAAGAGTCAAGATGACATCAATTAGAGTTATTCTTGGTTTAGTAGCAAGTATGAACTTAGAGCTTGAACAAATGGATGTGAAGACAACATTTCTTCACGGAGATCCGAAAAGAAGAGATCTACATGGAGCGGCCAGGAAGGTTTTGAGATTTAGGGTGATAATCTCGTTTGCAAGCTTAAGAAGAGTTTGTATGGCAAGCAGGCACCAAGGCGGTGGTACACAAAATTTGACTCGTGTATAGTAAGTCAAGGCTACAAGAAGACTAGTGCAGGATTAATGTGTTTTACATTCAAAAGTTTGCAGATGGAAATTTTGTTGCTCTTCTACTATATATTGTAACACTCCAAACCCATTTAGAGTTGATTGTCACCATGGAACCATAAATGCACTAAAGTATTTGCGGAAGTGTAAATGGAATAATATTAATCTAAGAAATTTTGAAGTAATTTTTTTTAAAACACACCATATATATATATATATACAACATATCAAAATGTGAAAATTAAAAAAGCTTAACATGGTACGTCCAAATACGAGTCATTAGAGTACGATTGACTTCTTAATACAAGTTCGTAGTATATATTTTATGTTTGGAGTTTATGAAAAAATAAGTAAGTGAACGCGACATCCACGTCATAGCCCCTATCGCCGCCCCATCATCCGAAAAATAATATTAGTTTGAAGGCGTGAGTTTTTACACTAAATGAAAAACGTGTGATTACATTAACAAGAGAAATACATCTATTGCATAATAAAATTCGACCCGAAAGGTACTTTTCTATTTTGGCCCGAAGGCACTTTTTTATTTGGTCAGAAGGCACTTTTCACTCATATGACCGTCACCACACCATAGTGTCACTTTCAATTTCATGCATTGATAGAGAATTTAACCAAATTAGTGTAACAATACAACATGCTTACAAATTAGAAGTTTACCCACCTTTGGTTGGCGTAATAGTGTTGAATGTTTTCGATTGAGAAAAGTTTGATCGTGTTGCACCTAACACAAGTGAATCGTAAAGGTTCAAGGCTAAAATTCAACAAGTTAGATCAAGCTACTACTTATGTGAGGTCTATAATATTCATAGAGTATGTTATTCTAGGAAAGACAAATTTAATACTTAATCTAACTATCCTTAATTAATGAAGTAATAATAAGTCACTTAAGTAAAAATAAATACTTTAATAGTCCACTTGACTCTATATTTATATTATAATCAAATAAATAAAATAATATAATTTTGTTATTAAATTAATTCATTTAAATAAACTAATTAAATTACAAAAAATAATTAAAAAAATTAATTAAATAACAAATAATTCGTAAATAAATAAATTAATTTATAAACTAATAAGTAGTCAAATAATTATTAAATAAATAATTAATTAATCAAACTTAGTTAACTAAGTTGTCATAACCTAAGTCAATAGTCAAAGTTTAGTCGATTCATCCATCTATGGTATTAATCATAATTATTATCTCTCTTATAATAAATCAATATATATATATATATATTATTCAATTAATTATTAACTATGTTTAAAAATTCTAAACCTTAATCAACTAAGTGCTTTCTTTATAATCACCAACCATTATCTAATCACCAACAATCATTTTCCTAAAAATATCTCCCAACAATACTTCCTCATTTTAAGGCTTCCCCATACCTCTTTGACAAAGAGTACAACTTACTCCACCCAAAAGCATGGCTTCTATTTTGTCACTATTCATTATCTCTCATACTAACACACAAAACACACACTCAAATTTCCCAATCCAACCGCCCACTTCTCCTCTCCCCACCCCTCCATTTTGTTATTTTTCTACAAGTTAAAAATCATGAATCTTCTCCAAATTTGTCATGTAGTCCATTTCCACTATCAACTAAAGTACTACACCAACACAAAAGGCTAAAGTACTTAAAATGTCCATAAATACTTTTACTAACTTAAATATTTCATACATCAAAATCATCACCAAAATAATCATCAAAATTCATACATCATCATATCTAAACATGCTAGACAATATTTTAACAAGATTAAATAAACCAAAAAAAATCATCTCCTAAAGCATGAGTCATATAATAACTTGCCAAGGTTGTATGTCTTTTTCAAACTCAAGTCAATCCATTTGACCTCTTAGAGGTTCTAACCAAGGAGCACGCAGATCCCAAAACGCATAGTTTCTCCTCCAAAATGACTTCTCCGGGGAATAAATAGGTTGAAAGAATAAAATAACTATGACCAAAAATTACATGCTAAAAAATCCAAACTTTTGTTTCATTTATTAACACAAAACATACATAAACTCATATACTAACCTATTGCATGTTTTTTTTACAAGAATCTTATATTTTTATTGAAGGAAAAATTAAATCAAAACTTGAAAGTTGAAGAGGAAAATGGGAGTTACCTTGGAGTTCTAATCTTAACCTACAAGACAAAGTGTAGTAAAAGTGAAGAGTGATGGTGTAGTTGGGGATATTTTAAGGGCAAAGAGTTCTTGGGGTAAATGTGTAACTTTCTAATTACCAACAAAAAATTTAATTTCTTAATTTCTATAATATAAATCCAAAAGAACACTAGTTTACTAAGAAAATAAAAAAAATAAAACAACTAAAACTTACTACTATCTTAAACTACCATAATTTTTTTCCCAATATATATATATACATATATAATTAATAGGGAAAACTCTAAGCTTCAATACGATAGTGCAACTTCCGTCTAATAATTTGCATTTCTCCTAAAATCGTACTCAAATCCCGAAATACTTAAGTCCCGAATTAAGCCCTGGATATGAAGTTCTAAAATTATCAAGTCAATAAAGTATTACCTCTAAGTTATGGGCACGATCAATCTCGATTCTCTAAATTTTAAAATAAAGCTCGATAAAATAAATGATTTAATTTAAATAAATTTCTTTATGCAATTAAAATTGAAATTCATGATTATTTTAAAATAAGTGTGTGCAATTTTGGTAAAAGGGTCGGGTCGTCACAACTTCCCCACTTATAAAAATTCGTCCTCAAATTCGACTTACTAGTAAGGATATCCTAATATTTTGCTAAGATCTCGTCTTTCTCTCCCAAGTTGCCTCCTCTTTTCCATGCCTGGTCCATGGATCAAAACTAAGGGCACTACTCGGTTTCTTAAAGTATGAATCTTCCTTCCTAAGATAGCAACGGGTCTCTTCGTAAGTGAGATTCTTGCCAACCTCAAGTCCTTCATAGCTAATAACATGGCGGGTCCGATATATACTTTCTAAGCATGGAAATATGAAAAACATCGAACAATTGCTAAGTCCGGTGGTAAAGCTAGCCGGTATGCCACGTCTCCAATTCGTTCTAATATCTCAAAAGGTCCAACATATCTCGGCCTTAACTTCCTCTCTTTTACCAAAACGAATCACCCCTTTCATTGGCACTATTTGAGGAATACTTTATCTCAGGCCTCGAACCTCAAATCTTTTCTTCTCTTATCCGCATATGAATTATGTCCATGTCCGGGCTACTCGATTCTTTTCACGATCTTGGTTACCACGCCAATCGAATTCTTCCAAAATTTCCAAGACTAAAACTCTTCTTTCACCCACTTCTTCCCAATGAATAGGCGATCCGCATTTTCGTCCATAAAGTGCCTCGTAAGGTGCCATCTTGAGTGACGCTTGATAAATCGTTATTGTAGGCAAATTCCACAAGTGGTAAGTGCTTCTCCCAACTCCCCTCCAAGATCTAGCACAACCTTCAAGCATATCTTCTAGCATTTGAATTGTTCTTTCGATCGCCCATTTGAGGAGGGTGGTATGATGTCTTGTCAAAACTAAGTTTTGTTCCTAATGTTGTCCGAAGCTTCCCCAAAACTTTGAAGTGAAACGAGTATCAATCGAGACGATAGAAACGCACTCCATGCAACCTAACAATTTCATCAACATATAATCGAGCTAATTGTTCCATACCCGTGTCATTCTTATCTAATAAAATGCGCAGACTGGGTAAGCCTATCCACGATTACCTAAATGGCCTCATTCCGCTTTGTCGCTTTTGGTAACCCAGGATTCACGAAATCCATCGTAATGTGCTCCCATTTCCACTGAATCTCTAACGGTTCAATAACCTCGATGGTCGTTGATGTTCTGCTTTGACTTGTTGACAGATCGCATCTCTACAAATTGTCCAATGGAACGCTTCATATTTCGCCACCAAAAAGTTTCTCCGAGATCTTTGTACATTTTAGTTCCTCCGAGATGAATAAGTAGGTGTATTGTGTGCTTCTTCCATAATTTCCCTTTTTAGGCCCTCGTCCCAGGCACATAATCGCCCTTCATATGTTAATGTCCCATCTGGTGAAATGATGAATCCTTTGATTTTTTCGGCTGGCTTTTTCTTTCATTTTCTCGAGAAATTTATCACTCTTTTGAGCTTCCTTAATACGGTCTCGCAAAACTAGTTGTACGATCAGGGCTGCTATAATGGCATTGGTGCTACTCGGTGGTCGCACCACTTCCAGATTTAACTTAATGAATTCTTTGATCAATGTTTCTTGTTGAGTAATCATGGCTGCCATAAACCCTCCACTCTTTCTGCTGAGGGCATCCGCTACCACATTAGCCTTACCAGGATGGTAATGAATAGTACAATCGTAGTCTTTCACCAACTCTAACCACCTTCACTATCTCATATTCAGCTCTTCCTGGGTGAAAAAGTATTTTAAGCTTTTGTGGTCTTTGTATATCTCACACTTTCCCCATAAAGATAATGTCTCCAAATTTTTAGCGCGTGTACCACATCGCCCAATTCCTAGGTCACGCGTAGGATAGTTTAACTCATGCGTTTTAATTGCTTGACGCATAAGCAATCACTTTACCGTGTTGCATAAGTACACATCCTAGTCCGGACTTGGACGCATCCGTATAGATAACGAAACCCTTAATTCCGTCAGAATTGCAGGATAGGTGCCGATACTAGCCTTTTGCTTCAATTCCGAAAATTCTCTTCACACTTTGTTGTCCACTCGAATTTCTCACTCTTCTTTGTTAGTTGCGTCAAAGTCTTACAATCTTAGAGAAATATTGAATGAACCTTCAGAATATCCGTTAATCCTAAAAACTTCATATTTCTCCAACATTCTTTGGTGTTTTCCACCCAACACTGCTTTCCACTTTAGCAGTGGTCGACTTCTATTCCTTTAGCCGACCACAATATGTCCCAAAAATACCACCTTGTCCAACCAAAACTCACATTTACTATATTTGGCATACAATCCTTCTCGTCAGAGAGTCTCTAACACAATTCTTAAGTGTTTCTCATGCTCGTGTTCACTTAACGAGTAAACCAAGATATCATCAATGAAGACTATCACAAATTGATCTAGATCGATGAAATACTCGATTCATCAAATCCATGAAATTTGCTGGTGCGCTTAGTAATCCAAATGGCATTATCGTGAACTCATAATGTCCATAACGCTGCGTCAATGCGGTCTTAGAATATCAACTCTCTAATCTTTAGTTGATGGTATAGGACCTCAAGTCAATTTCGAAAATACACTAGCGCTTTCAGTTGGTCAAACAAGTCTTCTATCCTGTGCAAAGGATACTTGTTCTTGATCGCAAGTGGTCGTTCAATTCCGTAATCAATGCACATCCGAGAAAGATCCGTCTTTCTTTCACAAATAATATTGGCGCTCCCGGTGAAACACTGGCCTGGGATAAATCCCTTATCCAACAATTCTTGTATTTGAACCTTCAATTCTTGTAGTTCTTTCGCTCCATTCGTATGGTGCTTAGACATCGTGTCGCTCCCGCATTAATTCAATAGTAAATTCAATTTGGCGCGTGGTGGTAATCCCGCAATTCATTCGAAAAATGTCCGTAAAAATCTCTAACTATGGTTCTTCCATCGATTTTTAGGAGACTTCTCCTCCATAATGTATATTTAGAAACCCTGGCAATCCTTCTTCGTAACATTTTGATAGCTTTCAAGCAGATATAGTCCTTAGTCTCTCAAGGCGTCTTAGCTCCATGAAAGTGAATCGATCCCATCGGATCTCCCAAAATCTATTTAGGACTATAACACTTGAGCAGCGCCTTTGTTATTACTTGTTATTTTAACCATTCTATTCCCAATATAACATCACCCATCTCTAAAACATATAAATCGCCTCCTCCATTGACCACTAATAGTAAACTCTATTCTTTTCACAAAGCTCTTGCCTTAATCATATCTCCCGGGAGGGAATGCTTACTTCTAGTTCTTCACTACTATCTCCACATTTCAAATCAAGTTTTCTCCTAAAATTCTCGATATGAAAGAATGCGATGCACCAAGATCAAATAAACATGTCTTTGGAATGTTAAGTATAGTTAACATACATGTCATGGTCTCATTTTCCTCCCTGCTTTTCTACATCCTCTTCTCCAAGCCCATTGCAAATAATAAGGCTTCACCCTTTCTATCCCTGGTGCTGCTGCCTCTACCCATCCTGCTCCATGGGTTATTCTTGCTGTGGATTCGGCGCTTATCGCCCATGTGAATTACATCGAGACACCAAATTAAGCTCAAGTGTACGCCATAATCACCCGCTAACCGATTCTTGATCCGACACCGCCCGGGAGTAGTAGGCGTGAATTATTGCAACCTTAAAATATCGATCACTGGGTTAAATCAAGTCGTTGACTGACGTTTCTTCTTCACACCCTACCCAAGTAACACGCGAATTTGGTCTCGAACCGATTGGTTCAAAGCGAACCGCCCACATTCATCACAACATCAACCACGGCGTAGGCTTTAATGAGTCGGTCAAGAAAAAGCGTTCCTAATCACCTATGTGACCCGACCGGGTGACATTTGAAACATAGTTGTTTCCCATAAGACATTCTCCATAATGATTTTTATTGCAAAGTAGTATACTGCAGGCTTGTTCGAAAGAGTTGAGTTCCAAATGTTTGAACTCTTTCTCTCTGTGGTGGAACAAACTGCCTTTTACGCAGTAGTTCCACCTCTTTTTGTCTCTGTCGATTCATGGCTTATGAGCTTGCTCTCACCCCCCGGCCGACACACTGAAACTCTCTCAACAATCTCCGGGAGAGCAGTTCGAGCCGAAACAACCCTCCAATTTTGGGTCTCCAACTCGCTCGAACCTTCGCTTCTTTTTTTTTTCATGTCGTAAGCACAAAAAGATACTTGAGCAACCGATACCGATTGACAAACTCTCTCGTAGTCCATCACCATTATCATGTTACCTTGCTTATGTCAAAAAACTCGCTCTCTTTTGATCCTGTGCCTCGAAAATAACGATCCAATCATTCCCTTGAATTCCATCCAAGTTAAATTTTCCTTTTCGCTTCTTCAAATAATGTCCTTTTCGTGGAGAAATCCACCAACGAGCAACACTTTTTCGCAACCTAAAATTCTTCCACATGATACTTTCTCGCAATGGCTAGCATTCCATATGGTCAAAGATCCTTTCAACTCTGTACACCATTCTTCTCACAATGCTAGGCCATCTTTTCCATGTACCTTTGTGTGGGTTAAAACAACTAACTATTCCACCACCTCATTCATACGGAAATGGTCATGATTGTTTGGGGCATTCTCATGGTGTGGCCTGGTTGTACAGCACTCCTTGGAAGTGTGGTTTAAATTCCTAGCAAAATCAAATACCGCTGGTCCCCCAACCGCAGTAATCGTTGCTCAAAAGCCACCGTAAAGTTCATTTGTCAACTAACCGATGGTTCCCGATCTTTCCTTAACATTCTATGCGCGGTCTCTCCACCACGCAAGACTTATCAAGATTCTCAGAATAATGTTTTGTTAGAGTTAAAAATAATCAATTGTACAAACGTGTATACATCTACAAGATAAATGGCAATACGTGACATGCCACATACATACACATGAATCATATAAACAAGTATCATAAAGACATCCAACAGAGACGATAAATACAATAGAACAACCGTATATACATACATATCATATATACCACTAACGAGGATAAAGAAAAATAAACCCATTTTCCTTTTCATATAATGTCATAAGTTTTATGCTCTACAGGAAAATATGAGCACGGCGAAATAAAGACATGTCCTCCATACTATGCCGAACACACTTCATGCTTTACAAACCGAAAATGAGCACGAGTGATAACAAAATAAAGGCCTATCATACTATATCAACATGCCTTCATGCTCTACACAGATGAGCACGAGCTTAACAAAATATAAGGCCTATCATGGAAACTGTCACGTCCATAATGTAGAAGAAACTATAATATGCATTCCATAATATGTGCCACCCATCAGAATACCTAAGTAGTTGGGGCACTGCCCCCTGTTTCCTTTCTCGAGAAGTTGTCGTCATAACTGACATGGAAAGATCCAACACGCCCGACCGTGGGGCTCCTGACTTTCAACGAGCGGTGTTACACAAAACTTATGGGTCAATTCGATCTCGGGTGGCTCCAATCCTACCTCCCTCGTCATCAATGCGCCTCATGAGTTTGACCGCTTTGTCCGATGCTTACGAGCACGTGTCTCAAAATTGGCCTCCCTACGCTTTCTTCCCAATTTCATCGGCCAAAAGATTTATCGCTTTCATTGGCATTACGACAAGCTTTCCATGTCGCCACCAATCATCGCCCAAACCGAATATAGTTAATGCCACCCTCGAGTCGATCTCATCAGCTCATCAAACACATTCGCGCCAACTCACTTCCGCCTCAATATCGCCGCTGGACGCGGGGGTCATTAATAAGATGGGTCATCGATCCTCACCTTAGAACGCGGATCCTCAATCGTACAACCAATGTACGACGAGTCCAACGGTTTCCGAACATCATCGCTTGGCTGGTAAACGGGTATCGGTCTGCTGTGGGGGTTCCTGGGGCTATGGGCCTCGTGGTCGAACCGACTTCCAGCCCATACACATCTCAAGTACAAAAGTACTATCAATCTTGCATTTCTAAAGACCACTCTAATGTTATTCTTATTTCTCGGTGACTAGGTGCTATGAGTTCGTGGTATACTTTCTAAAGTTTATAATAAAATGAAGTTCGAAAGATTTCAACACATTTCCATATCATGAAATAACTTCGATGCAAATATGCATTACATTAAAGTTAACGAATAAAGCCATCAAAGTAGAAAGCCGTAGTTCGTGGCATTGTCACGCTTCCTTATTTTGACCGGGATGATATATGTTATTTTTATCAAAATTATTTAGAATGCGGTTTCCCAATTTTTCCGAATATATAATTGATTCTTATTGTCGTCATATGATTTGACTAATTATTTTATCACATTACCTTGATAGGTAATTATTACTATATATATATATATATATATTGTATTTTATTTCATTTCATTTATTACTTGTGATCATTATCTTTATTAATTATATTTTGCATTTATGATCACTTGATTGATCATTATTACTATATTTTTGTATTTAGTAGTCACCTTTGTGGAATTTTAAGAGATCATTTATTTTAGAGAGACTTTTACCTTATAGAATAAGATTTCGATTTACTAAGATCACTTTAGACTTATGCTGATCAAAATCACTAATTATTTTGGAGATTGATATCATTCATCTATTATCATCAAATTTAATGTAAATATGGAATTACAATAATACCCTATAAAGGACGGCCAACATGGGATTTTTGGAGTAGAAATATCATCTAACTCTCTGTGACACTTACACCTTATATTAGCTCATCTTGTGTATAATTAGTACCATTAATTCAACATTATACACATTATCTTATACCTCAATTTTATATCATTAAATTCCCAACATATTCTATTCTTCCAACATTCTTTCTTATTCTCCCAACATTCCAATTTGACCCATACCTCGACTCACCTTTGTCTCCACAAGAAGAGACACAAATACTACACTTCTGCAAAAATTCTCTCCCATCTCCCCAAAAACACACTACTATTGGGGGCCTAACAATGTGCAAAATTGCACTTCAATTCCCCACCAAATACCAAATACATTCAAGTCTTGCAATTTTTCTCCTTCTTCTCTAAAACCTCCTAATTTCTCTTCTACTTCTTTCTCTTACTTCTTCTCCAACACTTAGAAAAATTTTCAAGATAACCTCCTTATATCTGTGTGTAACTAACCACCCTGTACTACTACACAAGAAATGCTGTTCCCAACTTATCTTGATATCCTTTAGCCACTTTTCACCTCTTAACTTAAGCTCAAATTTAATTGGAGGTTATCAGGGCATTTCAAGACTAGAAATACATCATCTCGGTTAAGATTTCAAGACTTAATGAAATTTTGAAGATTTGTATTTATAAGCAAGAGTAATTAATTTTGTTTCGCATTTTTCTTCTTCTCTTCCTTTTTTTTCAAATTTCACCTTTTTCATTTTTGAGAATAGTATTTACTCTTGTTGGCTTTAAATAAATTAAAATTTCCAAATTTGAAGTTTAACTAGTTTCAAATCACCTACTAAGTACGCTGAAAGTCAGAATTCTTCCACCCCCTCATCTCCTTCTTTTTCTCCTTAATTTTCCTCTGCCTTTTCTAACTCCAAATTTTTGATATTTCTTGACTTAGGGCTGACCTATGGATCTATCCAAAATTGTGAAATTTATCCTTTATTTCACAATTTTCCAATTTAAGGTGGTGAAAAATACTAAACTTTCTAGGTGTTTTTATTAAAATGCATGTAGAATTTGATCATGAGCTCTTGAGAGATATATAATCTATGATTGCATGTGTCAATTTTATGTATCAAATCATGAAATTTTCAAGAGTTGCCTAAAATTGCCATTTATTGAATTTTAGGTGCACACATGCAAATTAATGTTCTATTTGATGAATTCTGTATGTATTGGATATGCATGCTTATGATCTGAAATCCATATTTTGATGACTTATAACCTGAAAAATTCCATATAATTGATTAAATAATTCTTTAGACTTAAAATGTAAAATAGGTGTTTGGTGGGCTAAATTGCAAGAAAAATGAAAGTGCCAGCGGACTCCCTGCAAATTCCAATTTTTGGGCTATACTCAGGTTCAAAAATGACTTTTAACACTTAATGCTGAAGAGGCCTTTAAGATAAAATAAAATCAACTCAAGTTTTCCAAGGACTCATCTCGTAAAATTTTAAGTTTGTATTGTTACTTTGCAAATTTTGAAATTTGCACCAGACCTTAACTAAATCTAAATTTACTCCTTAAGGTACTGGGAAATGACATATTTTAAATTTATTCCAAAATCCAAGTGTTTAGGGCTTGGAAAGTAATTTTTCTAAAATTGAGGGACTAAAGTGCAAAAAGACTAAACTTGAGAGGACTCAAATGAAATTTCCAGACTATGTCATGCACCTGAAATATCAATTGAATATAATCTAATTATATTTTGACTCAAGGTTCAAATTTATAACACTGATAATCAAAAAGCCTTAAGGGCAATATTTCAAAATTGACAAAAATGAGATTCCAAAAGTTATACAAGATCACTTATTTATTTTAACTGCTTTTGGTCTCAATATCCTACTAACTCATGATATTTTTCAACGGAATCGTATTAAAAGCCTCTTCCGGTTTGTGGAGTCTGAATGGTTTGAACTTAAGGTCCGAAATGACAGACTTTACAAATTTGGGGTCAATATGAGAATTCCTAGAAAACTCGACCTCAAAAAACTTTAAAACCTGAATCTCTGGACAATTTGGATATTTAGGAACTGACTCCTATAATCTTTCAAGGTCGGAATATTTATTTATTCAATTTTTTTAACCCCAAAAGTCTTGGCTTTACAAAACGGGCTAAAATTGTAATTTTTCTTTATAAAAGGACTCAACCCAAACCATTTTTTCCTTTAATAAAATAGCCTGGACCCTCTGGATTTTGAAGATTTAATTAAAGTATTTTATTTTCAAAACTCCCTCGACCATTTTAGACTGGGACCAAACCCATTAATACCTTAGATCATGGGGCGCACTTCCTGCTTCCTCAGGCTTTGATCACACCACTTATGTTCCACCTAATCTTTCTGCATGACGTAAGATTGCTTATCCTCCACAATCTATTTCATCCAAACAACTTCCTTACCAACGCCATATTTCTGGCACGTGAATTTTCAAAATTTCCAATCGCTTTCTAATCAACAATATTTTGATCGCTACTGAATGCTCGATTCAGATTACTTTTCCGCTAAGTCAAACTGGTGTGTCGAAATGGCGCCATAATGCAGATATTGCTGTGGATGGAACCGGCAATTTCGCAATGCTATTCCGCCTTCCCTACTTCATTTATCGTCCCAATCTCAAATCTGGTGGACGGGAGGTCTGCAGAAGGGGCCATGACGCGAGTATAATCATGATTATGATAAAGATCCTGTTTTCTGCAGCCTCCCACTCGCTGGATTTCTGCCTTGCCTATGGAGCGATACACACCGCTTCAGACCATCTTACCTCGGGAGTTATGGGATGTAAGAATTTTAAGGAATTTGGCTGGCCTCGATCCATAATACCCTGAGTTATCTGACCCAGTCAGGTCATGCCATATTTCCGTATTTCGCAACTTTCTACATGTTCCCGATCGAACTGCTATGCGAACGATTCTTGACTTTCACGTAACTATTTTCGGAATTTATACGAAA